>LPNX010716312.1:2794-247642 GCA_001517045.1 Pseudotsuga menziesii
ATCTACAGTCATAGCATCCTTACTCTGCCAAAACATCTCGTGAAACCCTAGCTTACCATCAAGCTACTTCCATCATTGAGACCCCTTTTGGCCTATTTTCCACCATCGGAGAAGGAGAAGGACCAGCTCGGAGCTCGGAGCCACCGACATCGGACCAGCGCAACGGACTCCACCAACCTCCACATTGGAGGTAATACAAATACAAAACATTTTTTATACATCTTCTTGTCATTTTTACTTCCTGTCATTTACTTTTACTGTCTTAGCTTAGCTTTTTATTTTCCAGTTTATTTTTAGTTTAATCGAACTGCTACTAAGGATTCCAGATTCCTTAGTAGGTGCTCATCAGCACAAGCTAGGGTGAAAACCCTAGCTACAAGAGTCACAGTGTATAACTGAACTGAAAGAAATTCAGCAGAAGCGAGGAGAATCAGTTTGGGACTTTGATCAGAGGTTCAAAGTTCTATTGGATCAAGTTAGTTTCACTATTGGACCAGAACAATATAAAGAATGGTTCATTGCAGCATTATTGCCTCATATCAGGACTCCACTTATGCAACAGAAGGTTGGTGATCAGCAAGAGGCATTGGAAATTGCCATGAAACTTGAAACAACTCCTGTCCCAGATAATTCTGGAATAGCCCAGATACAGGCGCACTTAGCAGAAATGGCTTTGGAGCTTCGTGACATGAAAAAAGGGAAATCTTTTCGAGAAGAGGTTTGGTGTACACGATGTAAGATAGAAGGTCACGACAAAGAACAGTGTCCTGCATTAATAAATTACCTGAATACTGGTGCACCAAACCCGTTTAACCCTAATGTCCTAGATTGTGAGATCTGTAGAACAACTGGCTAACATCGACCTGAGGATTGCTATCTACTGCAGAGATATGTTCAAGTACCTAAGAATCCCTACTGCAAGTTCTGTAAGTCAGTTGGTCACAACGAATATGAGTGTCGTAGCTTTGACCTCATGAGAGAGCGAACCTATGATGCTTATAGGATCCAACCCGATGCACATGATGACGATGGATATGGTTACTGTGGTAGTACATCAGGTCGAGGTAATTTCAGCGGTCGTGGTCATGGTGGTATGCCTGGAAGAGGTCGAAGCTAGGTTATTTGCTATAACTGTAATCAGGTCGGACATCTAGCTAGAGACTGTCAGAACCCAACTACGACATGTCGATATTGCAGAGCAATCGATCATGTGATTGAGCAATGCCCACAGTTGATAGCCAAGATACAAGAAAGAAATGGCGCTCCTACCCAGAATGTTCAAATGATTGCTGTAGAGAAAAGACCTGTCCCAGCCATTAACATTGTTACAAGGAGTGGAGCTACGACGCAAGTGCAGAATAAGGAGAAACAGCCTGGGGAGGCTTGGGTCCGCAAGACCCCTGAGGAAATTCCAGCCTTTGATGTTGAAAGAGAAAAATGTACATTTATGGAAGCTAAAAAAGACTTTGCTGATCCAAGAACATCAGTAGCAACTACGCAACAACACCAATAGCAGTTACAGTCCCAAGAAGCTTCGCCAGGTCAAGTAAGTACACTGTCATCATTTTTACAGAGTTGTATGAATCTATTAAGAAATCAGAATGCTTTGAATGAGTTACAGAAAGTTATTGCATCCTGCGAACCCCAGTGAAGCTCTAATAGAGGAAAAAATGTTAATAGAGTTAGAAGGACTGGAAGAGAAATGAGATTGCATGCTCAGATAGGAGATTATGACATGACTGATATCATTTTAGACCTGGGATCAGAAGTGAATGTCCTAACTAAGCAGACATGGGAACAAATGGGAAAACCTATGCTTGAATGGTCCCCTATACAGTTGAGATTAACCAATCAGCAGAAGATTGTGCCTTTAGGAAGATTCCCTAGTGTACCAGTGGACATTGATGGAGTCAGTACCTTAGCAGATTTTGAAGTTATTGAAATAATTGATGATAGCAACCCCTATCTAGCCTTGCTAGGAATTGAATGGGCAATCGACAATGATGCAGTTATCAACCTTAAGAATAGACAGATGAATTTTGAAGGAAAAGGCTTGAGAGTCATAGTACCGTTGGACCCTTCTCAAGGAGAAAGGTACACAAAGCCAGTCAAAGATGAAGATCAGGATGTTTTGGATCATATATACAACATCACAGCTAAAGAAGAAGACTATGTTAACCCTACTACTGAAGGTATAATGGATTGGTAGTGTGACAGTTCATGCATTACAGACTCAGAGGAAGGCTTAGAGAATTGGCAGAATAGACTTTATGAGCTACATGGACATCGATGTGCAAGAATTACCAAGTCTATCAGATGGCTTGGCTCATAGACAAAGGTCTTACCTAATTTTGATGGCTTGATAGACCCATAAGATTTTATTGCACAATTCTCAGAGCAAGTACCAGATTCACAGAAAATGGAGATTCTAGATCCAGTATTTAGAGCCACAGCTGCCAGATGGTGGAATGGTCATAAAAAGTATATTCCTAGTTGGAGAGCTTGTCAAAAGTTTCTTCGCCTCAGATTCATGGATCAACCTCAGGACGTACGAAGCAGATTTAATGGTAAGACTAGCTCTCAGAAACATTTGGAGCAGTGTTATGAAGCATGGAAGCATGTACCTTGTGAAGAATGGGTACATAGGTTTGTACACACTCTGGAACCTGTAGCAAAGAACTGGTATGCGGAGGCTGAGCTTCGCCATGGTATTGTAAGTTGGGATAGTCTTGTTGATAGTTTTGTGCTCACATTTTCTATTAATGAGGGTTTCCCTGCTTTGGACGCACCTGTTAGGTTGATCCATACTAAGGTGTTTGATGATAAAGAAATACCTGAGTACCAACCTGATTGGAAGGAACAAGAAGCTAATGCAGTAGAATGCTATAACCTTTCCATTGATGAAGACGATGACCCTCACAACATTAATATTCCTGAGTCAGAAGGACACTGCGAAGTACATGGACCAGCAGTCGAATCACCTGAAGTGACTCAGCCCTTGAAAACAAGGAAAGTAAACATTGGATCAGAAGAAATGCCCAAGTATGCTACCATTGGAGATTATTGGGACGAAGAAATGGTAAGCAAAGTGACTGAACCTCTCCATGAGTATCAGGACCTATTTCTGACAAAGTTCTCAGAAATGAAAGGTATCCTTGGTGATATAGGAGTGATAAAAATACCTTTGAAAGCTGATGCGAAGCCAGTGAAGCAGCGCCCTTATAGGATGAACCCTAAGTATAAAGAAAAAGTCAGGATGGAGCTAGATAAGATGCTCACTACAAGAATCATTGAGGCTGTCAAAGAAATTCTGTCCTGGTGTCTGGATGTGTCGAAGACCCTTATTGTGGAGCAGCCAAAGTTACTGGTTGTGCTGAAGAAGAAAGGTGTGTCGAAGCTTAAGAAGAGACCGTTGGAAAAAATCAGATTTGGCGGCGCCGGTAAGTTAACTGCATTAACTATCTGTAATGATGAGATTTTGGGAAATCTAGTGCCATTTGGACAAGATATCTATCAGATTTGGTGTCTTCAATGCACATTTATGGCAGATTCAGTCGTTGGATTCTATAAGAAGACACCCAGGCTTGCGAATTTTGCATTATGCATTTTCTTGAGTTTTACAGTTTAGTCCATGTCAGCTGATCATGAAGTTCAGGAATTGTTGAGAGAATTTGAACAGAGGGGTCTGCAGAACCTTATGAGCAACCCACCTACATCTGCACCCCGCGAAGAGACTCCCCCAGCGCCGAATCAACCAATGCAGACACGATCTACCAGGAATAAGTTTAATCCAGAAGTTCGCTCTAAGCGGAACGAATACAGACACAAGCTATCAGGAAAGACACCGGAGGAACCCGAGATGAATCCTTCTGGTTCGGCAGAGGTCCCACCTGAAGGCTTTGAATACTTCGGTAAGGATGAGAATGTTGCATCGCAGCGTCCACCATATCTTCCGCCTTTCGCTGATAGATTTAGAAGGCCCAATGATTCCCATGACCATCATAAATATTACGAAGGGAAAGATGAAGCCGAAAGATATTTCAAGAAGGAAGATCACAGAATGAGAGACGGTCATAGGGAACATAGGCATTCTGCTAAGGATGAAAGGATGAAGGATAGTGCAAGCCATGGCAGTGGTATAAGTAGCAGAAGGGATGACGATGATGATAGGCATATAAAGGAGAAAGACGGAAGAAGAATTAAAGATGATGCTTACAGAGATGCAGATGGATACAGAGCTCGACAGAGTGCAAAAGGAGATAGTAGAGAAGGAGCAAACAGCCGAAGATATCATGCGCATCCTCAACAAGCAATTTACTACCTTCACCAACAAGATTCTCCCTCCGGAAAAGCAGCAGAGTGTCCCGGGACGGGACACTGGTGAGTCTTAGGGGCCTGTTGGGGCTCCAACCTTAAAGGTCCTTAGTTTTGGAAACTTCGCGGTTTTGGTGTGAAGCTTGTAAGCAGAGTTACGCTCCAAAATAGTCTCAGGGGTTTCGGGTCTGCCCTAAGCCCAACATCGGTGTATTGCGATGAGAGGACGACCAAAGCGATTTTCTCAGTTGGTCACAAGATTCCTAAAGGTGTCTCCTGATATACGCAAGGTACGTGGGAGCTCCACTCCGTAGTAGTGTTTTCTAATGCACAACCATTAGAAAGGGGCCTTCCAATATAAAACTGAGTACGTGAAGTACCTTTTGATATACCTCAAGGGTACGTGAAAGGTCGTTCGATATACTAGCGATACGTGGAAGAACCAAACGATCCCCGGGATGTAGTGCAGGTAATAAACAACAGCTCCTACATTAAGACGTCGGAACACGTCTCTCACCTATCACACAAATTGCTAAAGATTTTAACCTAAGTCTAACGCTTGATTTTATCTTGAATGGTTAGGTGGATGCATGAGGTGAGGGCATAAAAAGTAAAACCATTCAGTATGATTGTGCGAAATTTCACTTTAACTTTTAAGGTATGCCCTACTTAGGGAAGGGGGAAAGAGGTTCAATTTATTTGAAACATAGAATGAATCCCATACACAAATAAAACACACTTGCTTATATGGCCCATTCCTAACTGAAACAAACAAAATCTTCTCTTTTAGATGGAAAAAGAAGTGGGATCTCTAATGAAAAACAAGAAAATATTGTTATAATTTTTATACAAAAGTGTTCATATTTTTCAACTAAAGTGAGGATGAACTAATCACAAAATTCTACAATAATTTTGTATGGATTTTTCACATTTTATTGAAAAAGGAAAAAACATACAAAAATCATGTATAACAAATGAAGAAAAACTGGAATGAATCTTTTCTTGTTCTGTTAAAGAGGACAGAAATTAAAGATCTATCAAAACCAAGTTCTATTCAAATCCAACTATGAAGCTTTAAAGATCAACATCAATCACAATTATTGAAAATACGTATGAATTCATACACATGCATAGGGGGGTCCGGGGGGTGTTTCACCCCCCCATCCTAAGGGTCTTTGGGGGTGTGAGCCCCCGAGAAAAGTATTTGGATATTTTTTTTATATTTTATATTTTTGATTGAGTTTTATATTCAAAAATAAAATGCAGAGTTCAAACACAACTGTAACTATCTGAATAATGGATCCCAAGTACTAATAACAAGCATTTAAGAATCAAATACCAAACAGGGCTAAGAAGAAAACCTGGCACCGCGAGTTGAAGGTGTTGAACAGGGTGTTACTAGCCTAGCACTGCTTCTTGTCCATAGGAACAGAGCGGTGGCACCACCTATTGCAGGTTCACTCCAGATCGTTACCAGTTCCAGCACTGCTTCTTGCACACAAATAAAGATCGGTGGCACCACTTTATTCTAACAGGGAAAGGGCAATGGCAGCTCCAGAAACACACTTAATATACAACCCAGGAGCAGTGGCCAAGATGGGGATTTGAAAAATTAAAAATGAGATAGAAGAGTAAGTTACAGACTAAAAAATGAACCCAAACAATCACTAGAAAACCGAGTGAATAAAAAATATGAAGATCCAAAGGCTGATAGTAGGAAAATCAATCAAATTCAAAGCATATCTACATATCTATCAATTGAAAAATTAGATCTACAAATTGAAAATGAAGGTTGAGGTTTCATCTTACCAAAGACCCAAAAATCGAAGTAGTCCCCAGTGGAGTCACCATATTTGTTGCTAGGAAAAATGCACCTCTTGCGGAAAAGAGTTGTTCCTCTAGTCTGAATGGTTCAAATATAGAAAAAATGAGTAACACAGAATGTCAGACTCTCCCTAGATCTGTTTAAACACTTGAATGGACTGCCATGCTTCTTCTATTAATAGATGCATTCACTATCCTTGAAGCTTTTTCCTCTATTTACTTGCAAAAATAGAAGACAACAATAGAAAGTGATAGCATACAAGATATAAAAACTAGATCTATGCTTGTGACCAAGGAGTCAAGCAATGCATACACATGATAGAACATATATGGGAAAGAGAAAAAATTCTTTATTAACAATAATTAGAAAGACTACAACCTTGGTCCCTTGGTGTTGAGAGTCCCATCCAATAACCCTTTTTCCTCTAGATTCACCTTGCCTCTAAAAACTGAAGAATGATTTTGTCAGAGTTTGGGTATGCAACACAATTCTTCCTCTTCCTCCCAATGGGGGATGAGCCATTATTTAAAGGCATGGGAGGATAGGGATGGTTGAGGATCTCATGGTTGAGGTGGAGAGAAGATACAAAAATGAAGGATCTTAAGCTCCAACTGGTCCTAAACCATAGGAATGAGGCTCCACGAAGGAAATCTTCGAGAAGCCTCTCGAAGCTTCTCTTTTTGCCTTGAAAACTCGAGCACCTCTCCTTTAATGAAGAAAACAGGAGGTGTTAATGGGGTAGCACTTCTTGCAGTAAGGTTAGAGGCAGTGGCACCACTCTTCGCTCATGTATCAGGAGCATTGCTGACTTAGGTAACACTTGTTATGAATGGGAAAAGAGCGTTACCAACTCAAAACAAGGAAAAATTGCAAGGGGATAATTTCTTCTATCATTTCTCTAGGGAAAAATTTGAGGGATTAGAGCAGACAAGGGAATACCTATCTCATAACATGATGGTGACGATATTTCGGTGTAACACATTTTCCTTTGTGTAGACTTTAGGGACCTCAATAAGGTTAGTATCAAAGACAACTTTTCCTTATTTTTCATGGACGCTATCCCATAACAGGTTGTTGGTTTCGAGATGATGTCTTTCCTAGATTTCCTTTTGGGGTACAACCAAATCAATATTAGCCCTAAGGATCTATACAAGACCACATTTACCACTAGATTGGGTACTTTCTCCTACCACTATATGGCTTTCAAATTGATGAATGTCGTCTCCACTTTACAAAGGGAAGTGCATATAACCTTTGACAACTTGATATGAGTCATTATCTAGATTTTATTATATGACTTGATTGTTCATTCCAAGAAGATATCCAACCATTTTTACCATCTTCATTAGGTTTTCCTATGTAGGAAATTCCTAATAGAATGGTCATTATGACACCTCATTCTCTGACACATACAACAAGCTTCCTATAACTTCATCCCGAAGGAAACAATCCAGATGATCTTTAGAATCTGAAAGGGAATGGTGCTTGTCATGTCCCCACCCCTCATACTGATGATGGAGAGGACACGGCCAACACATTGCTGCTATTAAACTGGGAAATCTAGCTCCATGATCATAAACATAAAAATAAAATGCATTAATATAAAAACATACACAGATACGTAATGCAATCTATAGCGAAAGCAAACACATTTATTTCATTCATGCATTCATCATGTTCATTTTAATTCATACACAATTCATTGAAGAGATTAAATACACAATAATACTTATCTAGAAAAGGAGTTGGCCCACAACTAGCTATGTCACTACAACGTTCCACCCAACCATAGGCCAGTGTGCTCATCAATCTCTCAGCATCACTGCCACCCCCGAGCTGGGCATGATTCCACAAGGCACTAGGGAAATAACATGATAACACATAGCCCAAAACCAAAATATCCAGAGTCAAGCCAACACACCGTTGGGTTTCACAAACTGTCCATCCAAACCAATAAGAAATTGGGTTTTACAGGATGCTAAGGAAACCAAATGGAAACACATGGTTCCTTGGACTTATCCAGCGAAGCCACACTTGCATCAAACACATAGTCAACCCATTTAATCAAACACAGTATTGCACAACTGTTGGATATGAACAAAACACTCTTGGGAACCAAAACAGAAATGACAATTGGGGCAAACATCCCAGCATGAGGAAATCCGTTTTCAGGAAACGTTCTTGGGCTTCACAGAGGTAAAAAAGACCTCATCAAACCCTCATACTGCGGATCTATTCTCCCATATGTTGGGCATTACAAAAAATAGGATTTGCAATTAAAACCAGCACAGTAAAATGGGGGAAACATCCCGCTGACAGAAATTTGATTTTCCAGAGTCGTTTATGGCCCTAACGTGGCCAAAACAAACTCAAAAACACCCAAAATTCATGGGTCTCTTCTCCCACTCGCTGGAAACCCAAAAACGAGTTTCCCAACTTGGAGAAAAAAAAATGAAGACAAACATGGAGGAGAACTCCCAACTTTCTCACAGGGGCAAAAACGACATCCTCAACCCCAAAATCGTGGCCCCTTCCTTCCCATTCGCTCGAGCAACACCCAAAACACATTTTGAGTGTGGGGAAGGGAAGAAAATGACAGCCAAACTATGGAGGAGAGAGCTCAGTCTCTTCTTGCTGCATGAGTGAGCCAAGCCTCCATGAGGATGGGTGAGAAATGAAAGTCATGGGTGCATAATGGCTTGGGCATGCCTTCCCAAGCTTTTACTTGCCCCACAAGTTAAAAACACACTTTCCAAAAATGGGTGACCTCCCAAATTCGAATTTGATCTCCATGCCTTTCCCATCCCAAGGAGATAACTTCTTTAACCACTTTTAGATGACTGGGCACAAAAAGACAAAAAGGGTAGTTGACAACTTTATGGGTTTTACCTTAGGCATTTGGATTTTCCCCATTGGCTCAAGGTTGAATAATTCGCCCTCCCTATTCCTTGTGAAATCATACCCCCATCTCTTTAACATTGCGACGCATAGCTAGTCATGGTATTTTTATTAATTTTCATTTTACATGATGTCTCAAAACACATTGTGCCTGGCTAGCACATAAACGACCGGCATTGATTTTAATCGCCGAAACATCAAACACTAAACCCATGGTGGGGCCTTTTCCTTGAGCTCCACACCATGATTTAATACAATATTTACATCATATGCAATTTAATACCATGGGGTCAAAACTGAGGTGTTACAGTTCCCCAATCATACCTTTGGTTATGGTCTTAGCACATACCACCCTGAAAGGACAGGTCTGCCAATAATTTGGTTGTGGATGTGTCCAAGAATACTAGAGGAATTTGGTTCCTTAAATTGTCAACCACTATGTCTCAGATGTATAGTGAATATGGGTAATTGTTTGGATGCCTATCTAGAATCCTAACCTAGATACAAAATTATTTTGGCCCAAGCAAGGGAGTTTAATGTGTTTAGATTAGCATTTATTTTTAGGCTCCACTTGGGGTCATGAATAAAGTGATGTTTAAATTAAGGTGTCAAACATGTGTGCACAAGTGGCATGTACAAAAAGTAAATGTAAATGACACGAAATGTAATGGATGAAAATAATTTGAACACTTTATTTAAAATACCATTTAATGTGTATTGTATATTACCAACATCAATAATGACTTCCATTAATTTTCTTATATATAAAAAAACACATTTACATTTACATTTACTTTTATGGATGTTGAGCTTATCCACAAGGAACAAATATTTTCTTCAATCCAAAGAAACAATTCACATGACATCACCAAATTATGAGTACGAATACATGAAATATTTAATTTAGAGCGTATAGCTTTAGTGTAATCATGCTATTCATCCATGTAATTATGCCATTCATCTATGTAATTGTACTATTCATGTGATGTGCTTACATTATCAACATCAAAATATTTGTTTTCTAGTGTAATAATGTTATGTGAAGAATGTTAAATTTTCCTCGATACAAAAAACCATTCAAAAAAAATGAAACCCTTCCTCTTCATTTCTATTATAAAGCGCAAATTTCTAAGAATCTAAACACGAATCCAAATTATCTTTAGGGTGTTTACAACATATTTACTAGAAAAATGTTTGATACCTAAATTTGTGCAATGCATGTTTTGCAAATCAATCCCAATATTATATCATATGGGATTCCCTACGTAGAAAGTCCAAACTAGATTTAAAACAACAAAAAATATCATCCATGATCTTAACATCCAGTGCAAATTTTTGCCTTTGAGAAACAAAATCAATCAAATGAGACCATTCGTCCTCCATTGTCCTTTGAATTTGGTCACAAGTTTAAGAACTTAGATCACTTCTTCCTCTTGAGAAACCCATACAATCATTGATGGTCTCTAGTTTTTCTCTCTTTTTGTCACCTTGTATATGCCTAGTACCCTTTTTATTCCTACTTTTTGTCTTATATATTCATCCTATCAAGCCTAAAACTCCCTACTCGATCATATAAGGTGATTTATTGTTCATTTTGATAACTTATGATTTTGGTATATTAAATTGATTTATATGACATTCTCACTCATTTGGAACTTTTAGTACCACTTTTAGTACCAGGTTTTGCATTAGCAGAAGTCTGAGGTTGATGTGTTTTTCTCCTGTTTATTGAAGAACGCTTGAATATTTAATAACAAACTCATCAACATGGCACACCAACTCCTAGTCCATTTTAGTATTTATTTTAGGCGAGAGTGGAATATGTTTTAATAGTTTTAAATAGTAGAGTGAGTGTCTCGGTGGTGTAATGCTTCATATCATTGATGAGACTCCTAAGAAATGCAACGATTTCAACAATCGATTCTCTTGCACTTTGTGTCATGAGGATCGAGCCTGAAGCCAAAAACGTTCATCTGCATTCAATTTGACTATTTAATTATCTGGCTAGTTGTATTTTTCTTGTAATGATCCATGGAGTTTGAAAACCCTTCCTTTGATATTTTTGGGATATCATATTGTATATATTTGTAAAGTAATATTATGAAATCTCCTTCGAAACATATATGTAGTGTTATGTTGTTCAAACTGCGTCTGGATTATTGTAGTTTACTTACTCTGGTAATGGAATCTTAAGTTTTGGAAACCTTTTTGTTTTCATTCCTTTCCATTGTCGAATAGTTCTTGCAAATTCTTCACCAGGCAGGAGGGCCCATCGATATGGGAAGGCTTCATTTTGTGTTCTGTATTTAGTTGACCAGTTAATTGTATTGTTGTCATGTCCCCAATTAAATAATTTCCAAATAAGACTATTTGCAAATAATGTTTCACCAACCTACTAGTTCCCTAGGTTGAGATGGAGACATAAATTTTGTAATAAGGGGATATGGGATCCAAAAGGAATTTAGTTTACCATATTAACATTTAATTGGGTCACATAAATGATAAATTCTAAGAAAATAAGGTGGCATGAGTTCATGAAGACACTTGGAAGCTTGTGGAGCCTTTGGGTGACTAGATTCCCCGCACACTTGGCATGATATTCATCCAAATTCGAACAAATGGGTAATTTTACATTATTGTATGGTTATGTGGTGTCACATATCATGTAGTGATACAAGGGATTCTAATTGTTAAAGGAGGGTAACTCCCATGGAAGAGGAAGAGACTAGAAGACAAGGTGTGCCACTTGGAAGGAGATTATATGAACTTTATGACAACAAATGATGGAAGATTCTATGACAAGTATGATAAATTTAGACATGATTTCTGACATATGACAAATATTACATGTCAGGGATAAAAATAGTCACCAAGAGGTCTAATTTTGGAGTTAGAGGCATCCATTTGAATTGGGGAAAGAATTGGAGCATGAAGAGGAAGACACGTGTCGTGAGATTTACTAAACCACTAAGGTGAGTTGGAGGAAGCTCATGAAGGGAAATTAGAACTTAGGAGGCCTCATGAAGTTAATAAAAGTATGTAATGAGGAATGATAATATATTTTTATCATTTTTTAATTGGCCTTTGGCATTTTGGAGAGCTTTTGCTTGTCCATTTCATGGTGAGTGTTCACTCTCCCTGCTTGTGAACCAATTTCAAGGGAGTTGGATTCCTTTCCAAGTTGGTTGATGGAGAGGCCATTCATAACTATAATGGGAGATTAATGAAGGAATTTTATTTTTAGGTTGAAGGTCCGTACAGTTGAATTCTCATATATCTCTCCATTTTCTCATTCCTTCTTCTCCATTCGCCCACCCTCTCATTTGATGGCACACTTGTCGGAGTGATTCTTGCACCTTGTTGAGGATAGTTGACATCCAAGATTTGATTTATGATGTATGGATATGTAATATCATATCCATATTCACTTTAAGTATAAACATCATAAATACATGTATGAAAGGCTCGCATTCCCCATGATCTTGAATAACTACTTTTCATGGATTTGGCTTCAATATGGAAGTAGCTTTATATCAGATTTGTATGAGGACATTTATATGATTTTTATGATGATGGAGAAGCATTATATGATGTATGGATCTGTAATATTATTTTCACATTCTCTGAGAAGAATTATATGATGTATGGATCTGTAATATTATTTCCACATTCTCTGTAAGTCGAAATATCAGAAATACATGTATGAAAATCTTGCATACTCATGCCCTTGTATCACTAGTCGTCATGGATTTTGGCTTAAATCTTGAAGTAGTTTTATACCAGAGTTGTATGAGAAGAATTCTATGATTTTTAGGATTTTGTGAAAACCATATATGATTTATTACTCTGTAATTTCATGTCCATAACCCTTGTGTGTCGAAATCCAAGAAACGCATGTGTGAAAAGCTTGCATTCCCACGCCATTGAATCACTAGTTTCCATGACTTTGGCTTCAATCTTGGAGGAGTATTGTATCAGATTTGTGGGAGGGTTTTACTTTGAGTTTTATTCTGTTGGGGAAGACATTTTTATTCCATATATTACCACCATGTTTTATATTACTGTTAGAACCATTGTTCTACCTTTCCTATGTCAAAGTCTAGCTAGTAATGCAAATTTCCCTTGGGTAATTTCTATGAAAGTTACCCTACAAATGTTGCAGACCATAATCCATTTTCATAACTTAATAAAAATGATTAAGGAAAATAATTAATATCTGATACTCATTCCCCGGACTCTGTTCTTAAATTTTGTAGGGTCGTACTTGATTTGGAGAGCTAGTTTGGCCATCACCCTTGGGGGGATTTGAACACAATTTCGTAGTAATTTTGGTCTTCTTGTCATTAGCCCTTTTGGTATTTTTTTCATTAGCCCCAAACAAATTTTCATAGGTATAAAGTATGATAAAAAGTATCCATAAAACAACTTGGGATGTTTTAATACTCACCATATCACCTCCTTTCAAATTTGGGACCATTTGGTGAAATTTGGAACCCTCTAGAGTCATGACTAGTTAAGCTCGAATTTTGCCCAATTTGTGCATTTCTCCAAAATTCCAAAAAAAGGACATTACAGTTGTGTTGTTGTTAATTGTAGAGACTCTAACTTGTGAATTTTTATTCTATACTAATATGTACATTGGCATTGCATATTTTCATTTGAAGTGTTGTTTACTCCTTTTCTTTACATTTAAAAAAATGTTGTAGACATTAGAACAAGAACGTTCCACCACTATTATGCTATGTATATTTTTGTTGTAGCTCACGTTGTGTTTTTAGGACCTTATTCACCCCCATGCATGATTTTAGGAGTAGCCAGGTTAGTTTCCTTGATTTAATGTGTCTTTTCTCCAATCTCACCTAGTTAACTGACTCTCCTTCCTAGGTTTCACGAGTTTGAGTTATGATAAGCCTCAATGACCACTAAAATTCACATCATGCACCTTCTTGATATCCTCTCCCTATTTTCTAGCCTAGTGTCTCCCTCATGTGCCAACCACTTTTAGTTAATTGGCCTCCTGTAATGATTTGCCACTAGTTCTTATCTAGAGATGGATTGAATGCTAACTAAGGCTGTCTCTTTAGTGAAATTCGAATGCCATCAGAGGCTCATGAATTATCTTGGACGTAATATATTTTTTAATTCCACACATTTTGTATAATGCAATTGGAAAGTTTATTCAGTCCGAGTTTTGTTTCACTGGTGTATTACATCAAGTTTTCTTCTCAAGTTTTCTTGTAAATCTTTGTTAAATAAGTGAGGTTTATTTTTTCTTTGAGATCATCTTGTGTTGGCACATTTCACATGGTATAATATCTTGCAAGTTATCCAATACTTATCATATAATTCCATTAATGCATGAGAAGTAATAGAGCAACCACACGATTCCTAATTAAATTTCCTCCGGTCAATTTGGTTCACCCAAATTGGTCTACTCAGGTGTGACACGCTCCTGAATGTGATCAATGTCGAAGTAGAGATTATTATGCTAACAAAACTTTCTTCCTGAGTGTTTTTCAAAGTGTAAGTTATAGGTTCAAGTCTCACATGAGCACATTAGTTGAAAATGGAGCAGTCCCAACCAATTCTTCTTACTCCTTTCAATTATTTTGATTGGATAGTGGAGATGGTGATTCTTCTGAGGAGCAAAGGCCTCTATAGATTCACTATGGGTATTTAAAATGAGAAAAATTCAGTTGTAGAGAAGGTCAAATGGTATAACAGGATGGATGAAGCATATGGTCTACTTTGTGTAAAAAATTATAGGGAAATATTATTCCATCTTAATGGTTTGACCACTCCAAACCAAGTGTGGACACAATTCTAATAATTGTTTGTAAAGAGAGATGAGATGAGAGGCCATCAAATAGAAAATGAATTGATTTCATTGAGCCCCAACAATTTTGACTCCCTACATGACATCTTCACAAAGTTTAAATATTTGGTTCTTTAACTCAAATAGTGGGATTGAGAAGAAAGAAGAGAAGTTGGTTCTGTCTATACTTTCGAATTTGTGTTCATAATACTCAACTTTGTATCTACTTTTCAGGTAAGCAAGTTGGTAGTTTTAAATTGAAAGATGCCTTCCTTGGCAGAATTCAAGGAGTCTCTCACCCAGGAGAAAGACAAATTGGTCCAAATGGGTTCCATCAAGCCATCAAAAGACCAAGAACTTACTCCAGGAGATTATAAGAAAGCCAAAGGGAAGAAGTAAACCAAAGATAGAAAGTTGTCATATTTAAAGAAGGAGAAGCCCAAACCACAAGCTGAGAATTCGAATCCTCAGAAGGACAAGTAGATGAAGAAGAAGAGAAATAAAAAAATCATATATTGTCATAAAGGATGGCATCCAGAGATTTCTTGTATCAAATGACACACATTGGAATTCCTAATAAATTCAAATTCACTTCCAATGAAGTAGATATTTCTGAAATTTCTACTGGAAGAATCATACTACTAGGAGCCATAGATCACAATTCGAAGCTCTACAACTTTTCTCATTTCCTCCCCTACTCCTCTCCAAATTATTTACTGACTCATTCCAATGAAACCAATAATATGTGGCATGAAGTATTTGGCCACCTGAACTTCAAGTATTTGCGATATTTGCATAATTTGTCAATGGTTGAAAGGATGCAAGAGATTAAGTTCTCAAAAGGAATTTGTCAAGGCTACATCATTGGAAAGCATCTAGAGAGCAGATATGAGAAATGAAGAGATGAGAGAGAATTTCCACCTCTCGATATGGTTCATTCTGAAATCACAGTTCCTTCTCCTACTTTGTCCTTGAGTAATGCCAAGTATGTTCTTACTTTCATAAATGATTACTCTAGATTCTATTGGGTGTATATTCTCAAGAATAAGTTAGAGGTGTATGAGATTTTTCCTAATTTTAAATCTTCTGTTGAGAATTCCTTTGGGAAAAATATTAAGGCCCTTCCGATAGAAAATGGAGGGGAATATGTTAAAAAATAATTGAAGCAATTTTGTTCTCATGTTGGCATTCAAATGCAACATATTGTTCCCTACATAGTACACACCTCAACAAAATGGTGTGGTAGAGCGAAAAAATAGAACACTAAAGGAGATGGATACCTATATGTTAGAGTCCAAGTATCTTTCTCTAATACTATGGGATGAAGCCATCAATTGTGCTACTCATATTCAGAATAGGGTGTCTAATAAAGTTGTTTAAGGAATGAAACCATTTGAATGTTGCATAGTGCACAAGCCGAATGTGTCATATTTCAAAATTTTTGGTTCAAAAGTTTGGGTCAAAATTCCTTTGAAGAAGAGAAAGGATTTGCAGCTTTAAAGAAAACCATGCATCCTTATTGGTTATGTTGAGAATGAAAAAGGTTACAAGCTATATGATCCCTCCACCTAGAATATGTTCATCGAAAGGAGTGTGCAGTTTGAGGAAGAACCTTTGCAGACAATTCCAATGGAAGAAGGAAAGTGCTCAAGCCCTCTGCTTGATGATGTAAGTGATCCCTCCATTGAGTTTTCCTATTTTTTTATTTTTATGATGAATATTATAATGAAATTGAAAATCCTAATCCACCTTCAATAACCAAGTGGGATTAAAAGGCTCTTGAAGCAACATGAGATCTTGCAGATAATCCTAGAGACACTAGGAAAACTAGGTCACAATTCGAAGATGCATAATGTGAATTCTCTATAATTGATCCTCATTTTCTTGAATGATGTTTTCTAATGTTAGGACTGATCCATATTCATATTTTGAAGCATCAAAATATCCAAGGTGGAAAGCTTCTATTGAAGAGGAGTTTCAGTCTCTTCAAAAGAATGGAACATGGGAGCTAGTCTCCCTTCCTCCTAACAGAAAATTGGTACAATGCAGGTGGATCTATAAGACCAAGGTGGATGCAGATAATAAATCAGTAAAATATAAGGAATAATGGTGGCTAAGGTATTCTAAAAATTCCAAGGTATTGACTACATTGATACTTTTTCGCCGGTAGCCAAGATGGATTCAATTAAATTGGTACTTGCCATTGCATCATCCAAATAGCGGGAGGTGCACCGCATGGATGTAAAAAGTGCATTCCTCCATGGGGGTATTGAGGAGGAAATTTATATGCAGTATCCATTAGGTTATGTTCATGATACCTCCTTTGTGTACAGGTTGAAGAACTCACTATATGGTATTAAGCAGGCTCCTAGGGCCTGGTATGCCAAAATGGACAGCTTCCTTCTGTCACAAAATTTCATAAGATTCAAATTAGATTCTAATGTTTATTTTCAACATATTAGAGACTCTATTTTGATTATAATATTGTATTTTGATGATATATTGATCTATGGGGGTTCCATTGATAATATTGATTCATTAAAAACTGCTCTGCATAATGCTCTTTCAATGACTGGTTTGGGGTTATTGAGACAGTTCCTTGGACTTCAAATCAAAAAGTCCTATTCATGTATCAAGGTATATCAACCAAAATAAATTTCATATCTACTAAATAATTTTAAAATTTCAGAGTTAAAGCTTGCTAAGTTTCCATACCTCTTTGGTATAAAACATGAAGATGGAGATTCTACTCCACTAGTGAACAACACATTGTACATACACTTGGTTGGTAGTTTGTTGTACGTGACACACTCTCAACCTGATATATAATTTGTAGTGAGTGTAGTGTCAAGATACATGAAGGTTCCTCATTAAATACATTGGATAGTATCCAAAAGAGTCTTTCATTATGTGCAAGTAATGCGTTTCCATTCAATACACTGTGCGACCCACTCTTCATTGGATCTCACTGGGTTCACAAATTTGATTGTGATGGCGATAGTTTAGGTCGGAAGTAAACTTACAGATATTTTTTCATTCTTGGTGATGTCCCCATTTGTTGGTCAATCAAGAAACAAAGTGTCTTTGCCATCTCCTCCGCATAAGCTGAATACAAGGGTGTCGTGACTGCAACCACTCAATGTGTTTGGTTGCAAGGGATATTTTTAGAGTTTGGTATTTTATCTAGCAAACCTACAGTCACATGGTGTGATAATCAGAGTGCCATAAGAATCTCTATTGATCTTGTTCATAGGTAGAGAACAAAGAAAATAGAGATTCACATGCATTACATCCGAGGATCAGTGCATGACAAGATCATCACACTGCAGTATTGTCCATCTTCAGAACAAACTGCATATATCTTCACCAAAATATTTATTGAGAAGACATTCATTCACCTTAGATCACTATTTTAGGTGACTGACTAGTTGATGAAGCCTGATTTGAACAAATTTCAATTTTTTGTTGCATGTCCATGTTTTGAGTGGAGGTTTTTACCAAGTGGTTTTCCTTTTTACTTCAGTTGTATTGAACATATAAAATTTGTAAAGGGTGACCTTAGCCTTTGTTTCTAGGCCCTATTTTGCTTTATTTTTCATAATTCAGGCTTCAGGGGGGGTGTTGTAACATTTTATCCATCTATACCTTGGCCATGCTTTAGTCATGCATTCCATGCATCACTATTTGTGCCTCCTAGTACCTAGACTATGTTGTTGACCTTGTAGTCCTTAATGTTTCTCCTTATTGGCCTGCATTATCCACTCATGTGACTTATCCCTAATTTTAGGACCTTTTTCACTCTCATGCAATATTTTAGGAGTACCTTAGTTAGTTGATTTAAGGCGCCTTGTCTCCAGTCTCACCTAGTTAATTGACTCCTTCCTAGATTTCATAAGTTTCAGTGATGATGAGCCTCAATGACCACTACAAGTCACATCATGTTCCTCCTTGAGTTCCTCTCCCTATTTTCTAGCCTAATATCTCCCTCATGCGCCTCCTTGATATCTTCTCCCCATTTTCTAGCCTAGTGTCTCCCTCATGCGCAAACCACTTTCAGTTAACTGGTCTCCTATCATGATGTGCCACTAGTTCTTATCTAGAGATGAATTGAATGCTAACTAAGGATGTATCTTCAGTGGAATTTGAATGCCATCAGAGGATCAATAATTATCTTGAATGTAATATATTTTGCAATCCCACACATTGTGTATAGCGCAATTGTAAAGTTTATTTAGTGTGAGGTTTGTTTTTTCTTTAAGATCATCCTATGCAAAATTTTACACATAGTTACAAGGATAAGTATACAAAGGAACCATCACAAATTTCAATGAGTAGTTTCAAAGAGGCATGTCTATATTGATTGTCATTATATGTTTTGTGTCTATTTGGTTTTGCACTTACTTAGTTTTCCTTGTCACAAGGATCATTAGCACACTGGAATAGTAGATTTCCATAGATATATTTTTATATATAAACTCTAATATGGTTCTTTGCATCCGTAGATTATTTTAGCACAATGAGTGTAAAGTAACAACTATTTATTCTCCTCTATCCAGAACACTTCCTGAAATATATATATATCTATACCCTGCACACATACCATAGACATACCGTCATTTACACTGGATTTGTATACTTTTTAAGGTTATTGGAACCTTAAAAAGGTCATCACAAAGCTTTTATATTTAAACTCTTGTATATGTTTTGCACTTTAGTACACTGGGATAAAAAAGAATTAAGCCTATAATCTGTGTTAAGTCAATACCTTGCATACTCTGCCTCCAACATCTGAAGACATTTACTTAATGCAGAGATTGCCAGAGAGCGTGACCACTCTTCACCAATTTTACAAGGCCTTCTTTTCTTTAGAGTAAAGAATGTGTTATACTTTTCACATTACGATTTGAAGTCTTGAATCTATTAGATAGCAACACAAATGCATAACTAAAATTTTAGGACATTGTTATATTTTCTTAGCTTAGTCACTACCAAAATTTTATATTGAGTTAGATAGATTGTGTAATTATTATTTTGGTGTTGGTTCTTTCTTCAGAATACTATTTTCTGTATTTAGTGCTGTAATATTACGAGTATAATTTCATTTCCAGGTAGATTAGTGTGATAGAACTAGAATTTCTAAATTTAGGATTTTTAGTCTTTTTATTATTATTTACAGTAAGATAGTTTTGTGTTGTACATTTTTTAATATTTTTATTTCTCAAAACTAGAAAACTCTACAGTCATGCAGTAGTGCTTGAGATAGTTTTATGGTGTGAATATTTAATTTTCAGAAGTATTAACTATTTCTTCAAAAGCAGAGTTGATAGTTTTTATGATGTGAATATTTAATTTCTAGAAGTATTAACTATTTATTCAAAAGTAGAGTTGATTTAGCAGTTTGTCAATTGTATCTATTAGAGACCTCTTCCTTAGCTTTATAAGGCCGAGGAGTTCATACCCCATTAGTTGTCATAAAATAAATGTTTGTTTATCTGTCCATCCATTAGTTTAGAGTTCTGGTCCTACATTTCCTGTGCATGGACCTCAAAGTTTACAAATCTACGGTTTGACAATTCAACCTGTAAGTGAATTATTAACACATATAGTTTACCTAACCATCATCTCATGACTCTATCGATATTGAAGAGGGTTGTAGGATAAAGTATAGAAAGAGGAAGGCACATCTCCTCACTGCTAGAAATATATGGAACGCGAGAGGATATTAGTAAGCATCCCAAATCCTAGAAATATGCTACTAAGAGGCGTCTTGGATGACAAAATATTATGCTTTGATCTTTTCCACAAATAATAGTTTTAACAGTCTCATGAGGTAGCACCATCTTGAATGAAGATATCCTTGTTATCATGGAATGTGAGTGGGATGACAATCCTAAGTATAAAGAGGTTGGATAGAAGTATTTAAAGAAGCCAATCTAGATGTAATTTTTATACAAGAGTTTAAATCACTTGACTTCGAATAAATCTGTTCCATGAATTATTGTTAGAATGGGACATTTTTGGTATAGGGGAGCAAGGTCTAGTCAAATGGATTAGAATATTTGAGTTGGAAGAAATTGCACATAGATCTACCTTCTTGATATTTTTCCAAGAAAAATTATCTGGGAACTTTTTAATATCAAACTCTATGATGTACAATTTTTTTAGATATATTCACAAGAGGATTTTTTTTATGTATCCTTATCTTCATCATCTTATGCTTATGAAGAAATATCCTTGACATCATCGCAAACTTGATCCTAAGTAAGCTGAGAGATAAATATGACTTCTTGAAAGTATGATGATTGATTTTGGACGCACTCTTCATTTTTCAAATATATTGAGAAACAATGTCCCTCAAACTGAAACTACAAGTATTCTCCCTTGCCTCATCACCTAGTTTGGCATTTGACTATGTTACCTAAATATTATTGCTAAACATAAGAGAACATTCAACCACCAAATGAACCCATATTTGTACACATTTCAAAGCATATTTTTTGGCATCACTAAGGCCATTTATCCCCACTTCTAAATCATCTTCACAAATTGGCATAGTTTCTATTTGAGGGTTTAACATATTGGTAAATTTCGGCTTATGTTGAAGACGAATTCTAAAGCCCCAATGTTTTCAATTATGCTCCTTCTTGTAGCATTGTGATCAGGGATAATACCCTTTATTGGATCATGATCATGGAAATATTTTAACAAATGTTGTTTTTCGCTTTGATTTAATGGTCTAGATATGCACTCTAATGGTACTATTAGCCAAGTTTAAATCTCAAAATTTATATATGAAACAGTACAATTTTGAAAAGTGATCAACTTCAATTCTGTAAGCTATAGGTACATGTTATTATGGAATGCCTCGTAAAATATTGGAGATCACTCTATTTGGTTGCAAACTTTTTTCAAATATGAGAAGCTCTTTTATACCTTAGTATCTATAACCATCAATCAAACCTAGGTGTGATTCATGGTTAACAATTTTGGTACTCTATTTTGAATTTCGAAGAGATCAAGCCTATATGCTTTTATCTTTTTAATTAATCCTATTCATTATATACATGTAACAAAAGGTAAAATCTAACTAGCAAAATTTGATCCTAAATGCATGAAAATGATCTCTCATTTAACTTGTCATGAAGGGAAAACCTTACTTGATTATGTGGAATTGATATCAATTTAAAGGATACTATCATTATTGCATGTATGTATACCCATAATTCCTATGCAATATATACATATGGTAAATGTCTAGGTTCCTTGTTTTGATGAATGAAGATTGATCCTAATAAATTGTTGAAGATTATGTTGTGGTAAAGTCATTGCATTACAATGTTCGCCTAATTCAAAGTTAGCAATATATTGGAAAGATATTTGATTTAATACAAACAAATTTACTCAACAAATTGTCACCAAATGTCATATACAAAGTTATAATGAGTCATCTCTCAAAACCGTTGTACCAAGGTCATATTCATTTCTGTGGTTTTTATCTATTGAATATACTATCATATTTCCAAACTCTGTGGTTCCATTAACATGTTTTTTGAGTTATTTTATTTATTATTGGAACATTAAAGAAACAATTTTGGATATTAGTACTATTCTTCATCATCATTAGATGTATTCTCATGTTTCACACTAGTCATCTTTTCCTAGGATTTTTACTTGTTACTTTATTTGAGTGGAAAAGGGTTAATATGTTAGGTGAAATTTTTCTCAAATCATAGGAGCAATTAGATGTGGGATGGTATTATGCAACTAGACCCTTAGTACTTCATATCACTTTCCATTGCAAACAACAAAAGGTTTTGGTTCATTTTCAAAGGGGAAACTTGATCTCATTTGGGACTGTTCTAATATTAATATGACCTTGTCTTATGATAAATCCTATGAGATCCAACATTTTGAAAATTTTGTTTTAGTGGTTGATTTTCAAAATAAATCAACATTTGGAGGGTATGATGCATAATGCAAGGAATTAACTATTATCCATGTTCCACCATCATTCCATTTGCTAGAAGATAATTTTCCATATTTTAGATTTCAGCTTGGCGATCTCTTACAATTTGGGCAAGTTATATTAGGGAATCTTAGACCTTTCATTGGAATTGTAAACATCATACAATTTTTTCTAAGTTAACCTATCAAAGACTTCATAGAGTGATTATTATCATTGGCGTTGTGTTTGTCTTTTGGGCTTGTAGTTACTTTCTTGCCTAGGCCCCCTTGTGCAATTGTGGAGAATAGCTGATTTTGTCATTGGTGGCTTTAGAGCAACTAAAGAGATTATAATCAATGTTTACTCTAATTGTACACTTTTTTGGTTCTATTGCATATTTGGTAGTTCCAACAAAAAAGAGGAGTAGATTGGATGTTAGGCGTAGAACATTTTTGTTCGTTGTCTATTTTGACCAGGCAAAAGCATATATGGTTTTGTATCAAAATATTGTATAGAAAGCATCCCAAAATCCTTTGGAATGTCCTTCTCTTCTCTAATTTAAAATCCTACTAATAATTCAATTCATTTAGAAGCTTGTGGAAGATTGGTTGAGTCACAGGCTAGGATTAATAACAAAATAAGAATGACATTTATGAAGTGGTAGCTAATCAAGCTTATAATAGTACATCAACAACCTCATGCTATAGGTTCATAAGTTTTACAAATATTTTTAATCTTGGGTCCCATAGTGTACTTCTCTATTGTTGATATCAAGAGACAAGGTCACGGTCAAGTAGTGACTTATTATGGGGCATTTAAGGATGGTTTTATTTTCATAGTCTTGGGATTGGAATCTAAGAAGGAATCTATATATATTCTAGGAATATCCCAAGAATTAGTGTGATTGTTTTCTCAAGTGGTTGGCTAAGAAACCGCATCTCATGTGCCTAAGTATTTTTATACATCATGTATCATACACTACATAGGTAGATAGTTCAAGATGATTATGCTGAAACATGCAAACATATATGATAACTAGAAATGAGCCTAATAGATTGTCTTGGATTCCCACAATTTCCTCATAGGTAAAGGGTAATATGTTTATGGCTAACATTAGAATTATATGATGATTTGTAATTCTAATGGGAATCCCTATATTCTACCCAGTTTTTTATCCAATGAATATTGTTTCATTCAATTATACCATCAGTATGAAAAAGTGTCCATTTTATTTAATCAAAGGAAGAGAAAGAAGTTTATTAAAACTCCTTTCAACTATGTGTTAGGGTCCTACCCTAACCCACCTAGTTTATTAGTATACAATTCCATGCAAAATAAAATTATTAATTTTTCTACATGAAAATAACATGGAGATTTAAAAAAAATGAAGAAACCGATACTATATTTTAATCTAGTGTCCTTGGAAAAAAGCATTCAAATTAGTCTCAATATTTACTAACTACTAAATTTCATAACCATGGAACTATCTCTAACATCATCGACCGCTAATATCTTATAATAAAACATGCATAGATAATGAAAGTCAATTACATTCAACTTGACTAGTGAAAGGTTCCAATGTATTTTTTTTGCAAATTGTGGACTCATATCTCACAGAATATGACATAATAAACTTGACCAAATATAATGTAACTTTGTAGGTCATTTCAACAAATATTATACACACTCACACACACACACACACACACACACACACAAACACACACACATCATAATCAAAATTATAATAATCAAGATCTAAATCATTGAAAGGATAGTTTGTAACAACATCATCATCAACTTCTTGAACTTTCATTTGACACATCTAATTGTTCGTGATCTACCTCATCTTCAAATTCTTCATCTATAACATCTAATTGATCTTGATCTACATCACGACCTTCAACTTCTTTGAATTCTTGGTCTATCACATGTACCTTCTCATCTACATCATATTCTTGTTTTTCTTCAATATCGACTTGTCATAGTAGAATATATTTTATAGGCCTTCTTCTTGGCTCATACCTAACTACATATGATCAACTTCTTTATTTGGCACTTATGAATATAATACATGCTCACATCGACTTGGAAGTGCATGCCGATTTATACATTTCTCAAATAACTTTGTATTAATCATGGTAAATCCATAATCATGCTCGATAATAGTTCTATCAGCATCATGTTCATTCATGTATAACTTGTACCAATAGACCTCGAAGAAAACTACTATGACGGATTGAAAGTCTAACTCAAGTATATCCTTTAGGTAGCCATAGTATTTATTTTCAAATACTTCTAGACGCATGCTAGTGCTAGACAAAACATTAGTCACTTGGAAAACTACAGTTATCCCACAATTAGAAGGTTTCTTCTTATCATCCAACAGTTTGATACACAATTTTATGACATTTCACAACATAGCCTTGTGGTGTTTCATCTGCACCAATATATACACTTGATATGTTAAAATTGCAATATTGACAATTAAGAAACATATTTAGACCAACAACTACTTAAAAATTGGAGAAAGAATACTGGCACATATGATAGATGAAAAATAACTCAAAATGTGGGTAACAATCTCTTGTTTATCATTTGCACCATTTTCTAAATCAATTTCCCTTTGTGTAAGGTTGATATCTCAGACATGATGATATATTGTAATCAACTCCACCAACCCATCCCATGATAATTTACAATAAACTTCTACACATCGTTCTATCCATGCCTTCATCTAGTCAATATTATTTGCAGCGTATAAATGTAGTGCATCCCACTCTAAAGTAGTTGTATGAAAAAAAGATAATTGAAGAACTAGGTACTTAATAAAATATTGATGGATAACATTACAGAAGTATGAAATTGGAAAATAGAATGTACACTATTATATGAATTGATCTCTATTGTTTGGTTACCTTTGAATTTCCTCAATCTACCATTCCCCAATATAAACCCCCCTTCATATTTTTCCTTGGAATCAACATCATAAATACAAGGCACATTTATATGTGGCTATGCTACTTCATGAAGATACTCGCTAATATATACCATGAAATGATATATCATATACCCCTGAACCATATATCCCTCAAGACACATTATTTTCCTAATAAAATTTTTCAATTCCTTCAAGTGCCTCTCCACCATCCACATTGACCTTGTGTGTACAGGTCCACATATTTCAATTTCCTCAACTTGGTGTATGAGTTAGTGTTCTTGTGCATTGAAAAAGGGAGGAGGAAGATACTTTTGCAATTCACACATTAGCCAAGGAATCTATCTTTTCCAATGCCTTCTATATTTTTATGGATTTATTTAGATGAAAACCACCTAAACATGTCGATGCAATTTAATTATATTGTAGGAATATTCAAAGCAATACTAAGTATATGTACATGTACAATGCAAGTAAATCACATATATGCCAATTGTGTACTAGTTAACCTTTCAATTATAAATGGTGGCACATTGCCTCATGTACTTTCCAAGATCATGTATAACTTGTTTTATTTCGTTATCAAAGTTGTCTGGGAGGGATAGAGGTAAAACAAATCGAAACATAGAATTAGGACATGTACTCATTATTTTATTAAAAAATTGAAAACAACAACCAATTTCCAAAAAATGGAGATTAGTTTACCAAATTACCTTAATAAAGGTATGCCAATCATGAGTTTTTACCCCACCAAAGTATCCTTTATTCATTAATATATTCTTTATGTTCAAAGAATAATCACGAGGAAATTTAATTTTATGAATAACATCTTTTACAACATTGTTTTTCTGCTTTGTAAATAACCATGGAGTATTGTTTTATTGTCCATCATTGGAATAATGAATTAAATTTCCCATTACACGATTGGATTTTTTAATGTCACTACAAACTTTGGTGATTTTATTATTATTACTCCTTCAATCTAAGATTCCTAGTAATGTTTCTATAACGTTCTTCCTGATATGCATTGCATCAAATAGATTAGCAATTTGTAGGTTCTCATAACAGGGAAACCTATTGAATTGGATGGAGTATCTTTTCATTCATTGTGTAGGAATCTAATTAATGCATTGATGACATTTACAAAACATAAATGAACATAATTATTATAAATATCAGTTACCATAGATATTAACAATTAAATATAGATATGTCATGTTGTATAGCGTTGTTATACATAATATGGAGTCCAATCGCTTAGCTTGATGATGATTCTTAGTGTACTCCAATTTCCATAGTTGAGGTGTCATTCTTAGAGGTTTTTTTCTAGACTTTTCCTTCCCATTAAAAATATATTTCTCAGTATTTCAATACTGTTACACCTAAATCTCGTCATCATCATGTGATGAGGTCCCAAACTTCAGTATTTGCCCTGAATCCCAAATTATGAAGTGAAAATGTTGGTCTAGACATCAATCCTGCATACATAAATCCAACACCATTTCTACGCTTTAGTTAAAGAGTGATACCTTCTTCAGCATCGCCTACAATGTATTGGCAGTAAGCAGTGGCACCGCCTTTTCCCTTTGTTCAAGGTGTGGTTCTGTCTTGTCACTGCTCTGTCTTAGTGAGGAGGAAGTGGTGCCCATGGTAAAAAGTGAAAAAAGAGAGGTTCTCATGAAGCTTCTCGAAAGAAGGCTTCGTGGCATCCTTATCCCTACTCACTAGGGCTAGTTGGGCTCGAGATCCATCCTTTATGGATCTCCTATCCACCTCACCCATTAATTTCTCAACCATGTCTATCCATCCCAAGCTTATAAAAGCAGGCTCATACTCCATGGTTGAGGAGAGAGTAAAGTTATGTTGTTGCTTTGAAATTCTGGCCTAAAGCAGTAAAGTGAGCTTGAGGGAGTAAGTTGGAGTTATTGGGGACGAGATATTGGCTATGTGAAGGAGCACATTGACACTAAGGCATAGGTTGTAAAATTCTTCTTTATTATTTAATGCAAAATTGGTTCATTTCCCATAAAGTATATTGTGTTATTATCGTATATTTTATTGTTGAATTCCTTAGTCATCAACATAGAGTAGTGGATCATATTCTGGTGCTTTTTTATCTTGTTCGTTGTTTTCATGTGATTATGCAGGTACATCCGTGAATAACCATCATTATAGGAAACAACTATACTATTACATCAAAGAGATTGATTCTAGATCTCCACCCATTCTAGGGAATGTCTTCCAATTCTGTTGTGTACTATTTGTTCTAGATTTGAACCATTCAGACTAGAGGAACAACTCCTGTTCGCAGGAGGTGCATTTTTCCTAGCTACAAATACCTATGGTTCTTAGGGAGGAAGTACATATAATCATCAAACACTTCCTTTCCTAAATTTCTAGAGTGTCAAGGTATCACTACGGGACCACATAACGGAAATGAAAATTTACATTTTGTTTCAAGACCTATAGGATGTGGAATTATTTTATCTCTATAATTATGCAAAGCAATTATTTTAAAAATGCATGAATTATTGATAAAATTAAGTATTGTTAGAGTGCAGTACTTTAATACTAATTACTATAAAATTGTGTAAGGCATGGGGCATCATGAATTGTCTATGTAAGTATTCCATGGAACTGAAATTGTCTTTTACACCGTATTGGTTTGGAGATGTCATACATAGTGATTCCAACCCATAACTTTATATGTTCATCAATAATAGGCTCATTAAATACATCGATATATTTAACATGTCACTTCACTAATTATTTGAAAATACACATTTTCATTATATTCAACTCATAATAAATTAATATATCATGTAACAAACAAGTAAAGTACAATTGACATGATATGTATACTTGAAAAAAAATATTTTGAACAAATACTTATAACAATCATTTCAAACAATATTGTGTGCTCCCTCTTTATTGACATCCAAGGATGAAGGTTATTGTTAATAACAAAAATATGCCATACTGAGTAAGTAGACCTCATCTCTCTAAATGGATTGACACCATAAATTACCAAGGAAATCCTAACATTACAAGATTCTTCTTTAAAAATTGGATATCTTTCTTCGATGTCCCTATATGTGGTACCATCAGTAGGCATTCACATAACACCATATTCACTCCTATTTCATGCATTCTAATCCATAAATTTGTGCCATGTTTCTACACCGGAACAATAATTGGAAAGGTGGAATTGTGTGAATAAACAAAAGAACCTTGCAAGGCACCTTAGTTGTTATTGGATCAATTTGATATCTATTAATTCCACATTGAGGAAATCCAGACTTTGTTGCATGTTGTCCATAATGTATAACATGGTCATTAGGACATGCATCAATGGCTTCATACTCCATTCCTAAATAATTCATAATGAGAGACAATTATCGGTATGTGCGAGGTAAATTATTTGTTGATGGTAGGAGAATATCACCTAACAGTCTATGCCATTCAAACAAAAATTAAAAGTGATGAAAATAATTCATTGCTATTGCATCGATGGCATTTATACAATATAATTAACAATAAAAATAGAAGAAAAAATGGTTTTCATGTATAAATAATTATCTTACATACCTTATAATTTGTATGAGGCGGGGGTTTGATAAATTGTTCATCATTTTTAAGTTCACCGACAATAAATATGCAGAGAAAAGATTTGTCCTTGATCCTTGGTATACCTTATAATTTGTATGAGGCGGGTGTTTGATAAATTGTTCATCATTTTTAAGTTCACCGACAATAAATATGCAGAGAAAAGATTTGTCCTTGATCCTTGGTATCATAATTTTTGTGCCTTATCAATCAAAGGTACATCATGAACATGTTCATCAATGTTATCATCCATCGATGACGTAAGGAAGATGTCATTGATCAATATATTTACCCCATCAATTTGAACTACATTAGTTTCTTTAGCCATAGGATTAACTTCATGATCTTTGATGTTATATGATCCATTATGGTATATTCTTCATGATCTCCAATGTCATATGCTCCGATGTTATTAACTGCATAGGATTATTTTCCTAACAACTGATATCATAGTTAGGTTGAAGGAAAATGTAAATTTGTTGGAAGTTATGGTTTTTTGCATTATTAAAATAATGGTTCATGGTTATGTGAACCATGTTAAATAATATCTAGAAAGGCATGGTAAAAATCGAGGATGAGCACATGGAAGATGTGGATTAAGAAGTGACTGGTTCACCAGAATAATTTTTTTATGGCGTTGGAATTAATCACAATGTATATGGGAATACGACTGTAAGACTTGGTTGGTGAGTCACTGTCACATCCCCCAATTTTGGAAAAATAATTTTATATTATTTGATGTTATTTGAGGACAATATGTTAAATTTTATGCTAAGTTGTAATTGATGACTCAGCAGAGTCAAGGATAATTAATGTAATTCTGAATATTTTATTTATAAATAAATAAAGGAGGAGACAACAACTTAGGAGAGTTGTTAAAAGAGTGTTTACTGGTCAAATGGGTGGAGGAGACAGGTTGGGGAGCAAACTGACATGTGGCAGCATCCTCAAACCACTTCCAACTGTTGCAGGTGGCAACCTCCCTACATTTTGGGTCATGATTCCCCAAGAAAGTGGAATAAGAGCAGGTGGCTCAATTAATGAAAACTGACCCAAAATACCTAGGCAATCTTTATAAAAATTCCCATTGAAGAGAGCTGAGGCTGCTGATTCTAGAGAAGTGATCATTCAGGTTGAATGAATGTACTTCAGAGAAATTCAATGGAAGGGAGACTAGAAAATGTTTGAGGGGTTAATTGCTAATTGATCTAGTTTCAGCTTCTAGGTTGAAGATCATACTGCTGAGAGCAGAGTATTTTTACGAAGATATTGGACTAGTCTATTGTTTGCATTCTCCACCAGTTCTCAACCAAGAAGACCAGGAACAGGCTTGGGGGTCCTGAGGAAGCGTTGTTTGAGCGCTCTCTAGTAGATTGGTAGGGAGGAATGACCTCCTAATGCTGTTGTTGTCTGTCCTAAACAGGTTCTACATTATTTTGTTTTACTGTGCTAGATAGATAAATATGAGTTTGACTATTATACGAATGTTAAATATTTAGTTTGTAATTAGAATTTAGTATTATTTTTATATTATTGAAGAAATGAATTTGAAAAGTAATGTGTTAGAATGGAAATAATTTCTAGACTGTATTTTTCCACACCTGGAAAACCAGGCCGTACTCCAACACAATTAGAATATCTTAAGTAGATGAAATAAAATGATAAGAGATTGAATATAATAGATAGGGTTTTGCATTTTGTAGATAGCCGAGTAATTTATTTCAGTATGTAAGTTATTATTAAAAGGAACAGTGTTCTGGGTATTTATGTTTATTGTTTTAGCGAGCTTATCTATGTAAAATAAATAGCAGTACTTCAATAGATTTAGAGTAAAGATTTATACCGATACAATAAAAATGATACGAGATACAGTAAGTATCTAAAACAAGGGTTTAACCAAACTTATATATTTTAGTTTAAACTATTATTTATTATATATAAGCATAGGATTAGGTTACAAATACTATTAATGAAGAAATAATCAAAGTTCATAGTTAATGTTTTAAACATTACATATCTCTGAATCTTTACTAATTAATAGAGCAGTAAACAAACGAAAATTTAAATGTAAAGAGTAAATAGAACCAAGTTAAGAATTTACCTATTTAAGAATAATTATTTTCCAAACAAGCTCTAAATCTGTGTAGGTTTAACCTGAGGGTCAAACCCTAATTCTACTTTCATTCTTTTTATAGAAGTATTCTTTTAAACAGAATAAACAAATTAAAATTAAAAACTAGAATACTAAAGTATGCACTAGATTGGGTATAGTGTTATAACAAGAACTTACAGTATTTGTATAAACTCTTTTATCTAAAAGAAAAGAAAATATTTAATAGGATAAACAATATCGATACTATTGTAACAACGTAAAATAGGTAAACAAAAACCAACATAACTGATAAATTTAAGAATATATTTATCTAAGAGTTCATATCAATTTTATGTTAAGACTGAGTTTACAGTCTCTACATTTACTTTATTAATTTACAAGAAAATATTAAAACAAATAATTACCAATATTAATAGTCAAGGAAGGGAAGACTCAAATTACACAGAGTCATAATTTATAGGTTATAAAACTGAAGTATAAACGAGACAGAACTCAAGTTTTAAAATCCCTTTTAAACCAAATTTATTTACTCTGTTAGGCCGAAAGGCTTAAGACATAACAAATTTACTTCACCCAGCTCAGGGCCGGTGTACCCAGAATCGTGGTGAGGGTTCGAAAGATAAAACTAACAATCAACTTATAAAAACTTCATTACTGTAATAACTTTTATAAAAAAATGTATATTTTATTAAAGTATTCAAAACAGAGAACCATTAAAACCATGAAGACAGGAGAACCTCCACATATTAAGAAACAAAGTATATCATTACTTAGCCATAAGGCTGTAAACCTGTCAATAAGTCAAGAACAATGAAATACAAGTCACGGCATCGAAGTCAGAGTTACCCTACTATAGGCAAGGGTTTTAACAACCAAAAAACTAATTAACAACTGAGCTAAGCATTTTAAACACCGAAGGAATCGAGGTCGTATTTCTTCTCCAACTGAAACCATTTTTCCCTAATCTGTACAAGCAGGGAGTTGCCACATTGTAACCGGGGCTTACCCGTAGGTATTGCTGTATATCCAAACACGGAGAGGGTTCTTCCAAGCGTAAGGGCGAACTGCAACCTGCAAGCAAACCTGAGGGTTATAGTTAGAAGCTGACTATTCTATAAATAAAACTGTAACTGGAAATTTATAACAATTGTAAAATAAAATCTTTACCTAAAGGTGAAAGATTCAGGAGCTGAGGAGGATTAGAGCCCACACCACGAGTAGCACAACCCTCGTGTTCACTAGTGACAAAGGCGACGGGGCTCACAATACATTCTACACAAATGACTGGAACAGGAGTAAGCATTGGCGATGGACACGACAGGAAACAACACTAAAAACTACTGACAGAGCTTCACTACCCTCACGACAGCATAATGTATGCTGGAAGAAAAACCAAATGCAAGCCGTGAACTTCACAACCCATACACTAGAGTGGCAACACTTCTTTACACACCAATAATGGAGATGAAGACGAGCACAAGTGAGCCCTCATGGCCACAGTAAAACCAGACAGTGCCAATACCAAAACCCTCGATGAAGAATGAGGAAGTCAGGGTTGCATGGTAGGCTTTTAAATCATGCATTGCATGGTGGTGGACGTTCCACGTGCCCACAAATTTATTCAGTCCACAGTGGGTCGAGTTGTATAGTTTCCACTGCACTGCCGGGAACCATATTGTTGTTAATAATTTAAGTAATGACCACAATGATAATATAATGTACAAAGTCAATACATATCATTTCAATGATGAGCTATGAAGTCAAGCTATGTCAAAGAATGAGGTTTTCATTGCATCGATAAACCTTATTTTATAAACCTTGGAATCTTCGTAGGTAATGAACCAAAACATATATTGAATCGTTAACCCTTATTATATGTAAACATTGAAATCTTTCGTTGGTAAGATAACAACTATGGAAATATCCATAGTAGGGTATATGCCCTTAATCATAAGTTACTAGTTCTAATAATAATAATTGATTCAAACTTTACAATAAAGGACAATGTTGTTAGAACTAATTTTATGTAAACATTAATGGTAAGAATTTAGTTTATAAATCATCAATGTGTATATAAAAATCAAAAGTATTTACACCCTGAAATAATCTCTTACACTTATATGTTTAATCTATAGTACCACAGAGTAAGATAAACTTCTTGGAGGTTTATAATCATTTAGGTCTCCATAAGAAACCAAAGCTCTAAATGAATTAAGCCAAGGCTAGATTAGACTTAGTAGTTAAGATAGTAAAACTATCCAGGAATACATATAGCATCACTATTATTTATAAATAAATAATATGATAATGTAATTTCGTCACATTACTTATGTCATGAAGAAATTTGAAGGATAGGAATCACAACTTGACGACATTTATGCAAATGATCATTTATAAATACAATACAATAATAAGCTGATAATTTCCTCTACTGAAGCTTAATTAAAGGTAAAGCTAAGAGTTCTATGTAAGCTTGTTTCTTGAAAGGCCTTAGGTCTATTTCCAAACTGAAGCAGTATTTTAAATTTTTAATAGCAGCATGAAACTCTTATTTCAGTAAGAGTGTTGATATACTAAATCATGAGCTCTATGAAGAACTAGTAAATAACTTAGTGTTTAGATAGAAAGAAGATTTATCTAAATTAGCAATCATTCTAATAAAATACAATCAGTAGGGCAAGTTATTCATCTTTACGACATGAATTTAAAGTACTGTCATAGTTGCAAAACAAGTAAAGAAGCGCTACTTTACCTCGTAGTATCCTTGAATTATATTAAACAAACTTTTACTCTAGCAGTATATTTATGCTAAAGAGGTATATCTGGATTAACGCCTTAATAAACTCTTACTGGTTCAAAATTTACCTGTCAAGCCTGTAAGATCCAGAAATCCAGCTAAGTTAGCAATCTCTAAGTAAGCCCCAGTTAGAACGTAACTTCTCACCTACTTGACAAAAATCAATTCATCAGTACAGCTAGAAACAACTGAATGCAGGTTATTTACATCACATATCAAAATTAAAACAGTATTAATTTTTATGTGATTAAATTAATGGTTATTTTTGTTAACTGTTTCATTTTTTCGTTAGCCGCTAGCAGTTATCAAACTGCTGCTTTAGACAATTTATGTTACATCAATTTTTTTTAATTTTTGTGAAAATTTGGGGTTATGACATGTGGTATCAGAGCACAAGGTTCAAACACTAGGCCTTGATGAAGCCCGACTTGCTTTTATGAAACAGTGAATTTAAACTATTTTGCTGATGTTATTTTTTTAATGTTATTGAACAGAGAAAATTGTTTCTGAAGTTTAAACAACAAGTATGGAAGGGTTGGAGGAATATGCGGAAGAGGAATCTCCATTTACTAAACAAGAAAACTTACCAAGAGACCCTACACAAGAAGATCTAACCACTAATTCCTCAGAACTTTTACAAACGGTAAAAGACTTAAAATCTAAAATGGAATCTGTTAACGAGAGAATGAAAGGATTCTGAGGCCTCAGGAGGAGCTGAATCATATCCTAACAGAAATATTTCAAACTGAGGGTAGGGGTAAAAGAGATGATCCAGAAGATACAAGTCATCAACATAAATATAAAAAGATTAAACAGACTAAAAATGAAAGTAGCTCATCTTCAGAGGTGTTTGGTGATCAACGTATTTTTCATTCCACTAGTGATAGTAGTGATGACAACCACTATACTAATTTAAAGAGAAAATATAAACCCTATGAGGAAATTTCTGGAGAGTTTAAAAAGATTAAACCACCAACATTCAATGGAGAGACTGAGAAGTGGGAGGAAGCATAATCCTGGTTATATGGGATGAAGAAGTACTTCAAGATTTATAACTATTCTAACCAATTAAAGGCTAGAATGGAATCTACAATCTTTCAGGGAAGGCTGATATTTGGTGGCAAGACTTGAAGAGAATGAAGGGAATAAAAGAGAAAAACGTAAATTGGAGTACCTTTAAGAGGTACTTTAAAAAGAAATTTCTGTCTGAGTAATACTATGAAGAGAGAGCAAAAGAATTCTATGAGCTTAAATTAGGTTCAATGACCATGAAAGATTTGAACAACAAGTTTTTAAGTCTGGTTAGGTTTGTACCATACCTTGTAGATGAAAAACCAAAGGTATAGTGATTCCTCAATTGTCTACCTTATCATATCAAGGATAGGATTGAGTATGACAATCCAAAAACTCTTGAAGAAGCTATGATGAAAGCCAATTTTTGTTATGAACAGAATCGAAAGAAGGAGAGCATGGCCAACTGGAAGGCCAAGAAGAATAATAACCATTATGATCAAAAGAAGAAAGAATTTGTGCCCAACTGAAATTCTAAAAACAATAAGCCCAGAAATTTTGCTAACAAGAATTTCCAAGGGAATAAGAATAATTCACCAAGCAATCAGAACAATTCAAAGGGTAAAGAATCTGCTAATAACCATGGTAATTACACAAAGAACTTTGAACGCAAAGAACCTATAAAGTGCTAGGAGTGTAATGGCCCGCATTATGCCTCAGTCTGTCCCGATTGAAAAAAATACTGTCAGTAATATTCATACCGTATAGGAGGAAATGACTGTCGGAGATTTAGCGAGGACTATGCCTAGAATCAATGCAGCCTTGGAGAATTGACAAGCATAATATCAAACTTCCATGGTAGAAGTAGAAGGTATGATAAAACAAACCCCTATAGCTATTTTAATTGATCCAGGAGCTAGTCTTAGTTATATTTCACCTAAAATGGTAGAAAAATGTAAGTTGCCTGTTGAAAAATTTGAAAATTCTTGGTTGGTTCAGTTAGCCACTGGTGCAAAAAGGAAGGTAACTTGTTTTGTAAAAGAATGTGCAGTAGTTATGGGTCAATTTGAAACTGTTGTAAAGCTTAATGTATTACCTCTTGGTTCTTATGACTTACTAATCGGTATGGATTTGTTAGAACAACATAGGGTGATTTTAAATTGTTATGATAAAACCTTTGCGTGTATAAATAATAATGGAAAACCAATAAGTGTAAAGGGAATCCCTAGAAAAACTACCATAAGGCATATTTCTGCTCTGCAACTTAAGAGGGTTGTTAGGAAGGGTTGTAAGGCTTATGTAGCAACAATAACTGATGAGGAGAATCTAAATAAAATAGACAAATTAAAATTGGAGGACATACCAGTTTCAAGAGAATATGTTGATGTATTTCTGGAAGAAATTCCGGGACTACCTCCAAAAAGGGAACTAGATTTTACCATTGAGCTGGTACCTCGTGCAGTACCCGGCTCAAAGGCCCCTTATCGAATGAACATACTTGAACTTAATGAATTAAAGTCACAATTAAAAGAACTTATTGAAAAAAGGTATATTCGACTTAGTGTGTCTCCCTAGGGGGAACCTGTCATCTTCATTAAGAAAAAGGACGGAATCATGCAACTTTGCATAGATTACCGTCAATTGAATAAGATGACTATTAAAAATAGATACCCGTTGCCTCACATAGATGATATATTTGATCAACTACGTGGAGCCACGGTGTTCTCAAAAATTGATTTAAGGTATGGATATAATCAAGTTAGGATTAAAGATGAAGAAGTCTTTAAAACAACTTTTAGAACTCGATATGGCCATTACGAGTTTGTCGTCATGCCATTTGGGATTACTAATGCCCCAGCTGTTTTTATGTGTTTAATGAACAACGTTATGCATAAGTATCTAGATAAGTTGGTGGTCGTGTTTATCAACAACATATTAATCTATTCAAAATCTGAAGAAGAACATAAAGAACATTTAAAAATTGTTTTGCAAGAGCTATGAGATCATCAACTCTTTGCAAAGTTTAGTAAATGCGATTTCTTCAAGGATAAAATTTAGTACTTAGGTCATGTGGTGACTAAGGAAGGGATTTCGGTAGATCCCGAAAAGATAAAGGCGATCAAAGATTGGTCAGTTCCTAAGGATGTAACTGATGTTCGATCCTTCATGGGAATTATCGGAGGTTCATTGAGGGTTTTTCAAGAATCGCGAATCCGATATCTTCTTTGCAGAAGAAAGGAAAGAAATTTGATTGGAACCAGAAATGCGAGGATAGCTTTAAAAAGTTAAAAACTTTATTAACCAGTGCACCTATTTGAAGAATAACTGATCCAAATAAAGAATTTGTAGTGTGCACTGACGCCTGCAATGATGGTTTAGGCGGTGTTCTGACTCAAGAAGGGCATGTTATTGCTTATGAGTCTAGGAAATTAAAAATTCATGAAAGGAATTATGCAACTTATGATATGGAATTACCTGCTGTTATACATGCTCTAAAGATGTGGCATCATCACCTAATTGGTAGAAAATTTATTCTAATGATTGATAATAAAGGACTAAAATATCTATTAGATCAGCCTAATCTAATTGCGAGATAAGCTAGGTGGCTAGCTTTTCTAAGTGAATATGATTTCAAAATTCAACACATTAAAGGTAAAGAAAATAAAGTTGCTTATGCATTAAGTAGGAATGCAAGGCTGAACTTCACAGTAGTTATCAGCACTTATACAACAGATCTGGATGAACAGCTTAAAGTGGGGGTAGAACAAGATGAAATTTACCGAAACTTACAAGCTAAAACAAAAGAAAATCCAACAGAAAGTTTAAGTAAAGGGTACAGTTTGAATGCAAAAAGATTTTTACTGTATAAAGACAGAATGTATGTACCTAATGTACCTAAAGTTAAGTTATTAATTTTAGATGAAATCCATAAAACTCCATACTCAGGTCATCCAGGCTATCAAAAGTCTATAACTATGTTAAGAAAATAATATTTTTGGCAAAACATGAAGATTGAACTGGCAGAGTATATCGCTAGGTGTTTTGAATGTCAGCAGGTGAAAAATGAACATCAACACCCAGCTGGATTACTTCAGCCATTTCCCATTCCTAGCTGGAAATGGGAGATAAGTAGTCTCGATTTTGTTACTGGACTGCCCAAAAATTAGAATTTAAATGATTATATCATGGTAGTGGTTGATAAATTACGTAAAGCAACTCACTTTATACCTGTTAAAACTACGTATAAAGATGCAAACATAGCTGATATATTTCTAAATTTTTTTTTCGACTGCATGGAATACCGAAAGTTATAATCTCAAATAGAGATCCTAAATTTACAGGTAACTTTTGGAAATATCTGTTTAAAGGATTAAACACCACACTAAATTTTAGTACTTCGTTCCATCCTCAAACAGATGGACAGACTGAAAGAGTAAACCAAGTACTGGAAGATTTACTAAGAATGTATGTTAAAGACCAGCTAGGTAAATGGGAGGATTATTTGCATCTGGTAGAATTTGCTTATAATAATAATTATCAAGCGTCAGCCAGATTTAGTCCTTTCAAAATATTGTATGGAAGGAAATGTAATACTCCTATCTCTTGGAGTAATCTGGTGGATAGATTAGTATTAGGTCCTTAACTATTAAAGGAAATGGAAGAAATTGTTAAGCAGGTACAAAGTAATCTGAAAATTGTGCAGGATCGACAGAAAAGTCAAGCAGACCTTAAAAGAACTCCAAAGGAGTTCCAGGTAGGTGAACATATGTTCATCAAGGTGAGGCCTAAAAAGAGCTCTCTGAGATTAGGTAGTTGTACAAAACTAGCACCTCGTTACTATGGTCCATTTGAAATACTGTTCAGGATTGGACAAGTACCTTATCAATTAGCATTACCACTGAATTTAAGAGTACATAATGTTTTTCACATTTTTGTATTAAAGAAATATGTTCATGATGCTACTCATGTTGTTAATTGGAATGATGTACAGGTGGAACCAGAAGGGGATTTTCTGGTGGAATTGGACTGTATCCTCGGGCGGAGGGAGATCACACTTCAGAACCTCACCATTGGTCAGGTGAAGGTGCAATGGAAGCACCTTAGTTTGGAGGAAGACACCTGGGAATTAGAAAGAAATATGTGGGATGCATATCTAATTCTGTTCCAGGGGAATTATGAGGACGGAGAATAAATAACATCGAGGATGATGTTATACTTTAAGGGGGTGTGTATGTCACATGCCCCAATTTTGCAAAAATAATTTTATATTATTTGATGTTATTTGAGGACAATATGTTAAATTTTATGCTAAGTTGTAATTGATGACTTAGCAGAGTCAAGGAAAATTAATGTAATTATGAATATTTTATTTATAAATAAATAAAGGAGGAGACAACAACTTAGGAGAGTTGTTAAAAGAGTGTTTACTGGTCAAATTGGTGGAGGAGACTGGGTGGAGAGAAAACTGACATGTGGTAGCATCCTCAAACCAATTCCAACTGTTGTAGGTGGCAACCTCCTTACATTTAGGTTCATGATTCCCCAAGAAAGTGGAATCAGAGCAGGTGGCTCAATTAATGAAAACTGCCCCAAAAGACCTAGGAAATCTTTATAAAAATTCCCATTGAAGAGAGCTGAGGCTGCTGATTCTAGAGAAGTGATCATTCAGGTTGAATGAATGTACTTCAGAGAAATTCAATGGAAGGGAGACTGGAAAATATTTGAGGGGTTAACTGCTGATTGATCTAGATGCAGCTTTTAGGCTGAAGATCATACTGCTGAGAGCAGAGTATTTTTACTAAGATATTGGACTAGTATACTGTTTGCATTCTCCACCAGTTCTCAGCCAAGAAGACCAGGAACAGGCTCGAGGGTCCTAAGGAAGCGTTGTTTGAGCGCTCTCCAGGAGATTGGTAGGGAGGAACGGCCTCCTAATGCTGTTGTTGTCTGTCCTAAACAGGTTCTACATTATTTTGTTTTACTGTGCTAGACAGATAAATCTGAGTCTGACTGTTATACGAATGTTAAATATTCAGTTTGTAAAATGTTAGAATTTAGTAGTCTTTTTAGATTATTGAAGAAATGAATTTGAAAAGTAATGTGTTAGAATGGAAATAATTTCTAGAGTGTGTTTTTCCACACCTGGAAAACCAGGCCGTACTCTAGCACAGTTAGAATATCTTAAGTAGATGAAAGAAAATGATAAGAGATTGAATATAATAGATAAGGTTCTGCATTTTGTAGATAGCAAAGTAATTTATTTCAGTATGTAAGTTATTATTAAAAGGAACAGTGTTCTGGGTATTTATGTTTATTGTTTTAATGAGCTTATCTATGTAAAAGAAATAGCAATACTACAATAGAGTTATAGTAAAGATTTATACTGATACAATAAAAATGATAGGAGATACAGTAAGTATCTAAAACAAGGGTTTAACCACACTTATATCGTTTATTTTAAACTATTATTTATTACATATAAGCATAGGATTAGGTTACAAATACTATTAATGAAGAAATAATCAAAGTTCATAGTTAATGTTTTAAACAATACATATCTTTGAATCTTTACTAATTAACAGAGCAGTAAACAAACGAAAATTTAAATGTAAACAATAAATAGAACCAAGTTAAGAATTTACCTATTTAAGAATAATTATTTTCCAAACAAGCTCTAAATCTGTGTAGGTTTAACGTGAGGGTCAAACGCTATTTCTATTTTCATTCTTTTTATAGAAGTATTCTTTTAAACAAAATAAAAAAATTAAAATTAAAAACTAGAATATTGAATAAATAAATAATGATTATAAATAAATAATTTATGATTATGTAATTTCGTCACATTACTTATGTCATGAAGAAATTTGGAGGATAGGAATCACAACTTGATGACATTTATGCAAATGATCATTTATAAATACAATACAATAATAAGTTGATAATTTCCTCTATTGAAGCTTAATTAAAGGTAAAGCTAAGAGTTCTATGTAAGCTTATTTCTTGAAAGGCCTTAGGTCTATTTCCAAACTAAAGGAGCGTTTTAAATTTTTAATAGCAGCAGGAAACTCTTATTTCAGTAAGAGTGTTGATATACTAAATCATGAGTTCTATGAAGAACTGATAAATAACTTAGCGTTTAGATAGAAAGAAGATTTATCTAAAGTAGCAGTCATTCTGATAAAAGACAATCAGTAGGGAAAGTTATTAATCTTTACGACATGAATTTAATGTACTGTCACAGTTGCAAAACAAGTAAAGAAACATTACTTTACCTCGTAGAATCCTTGAATTCTAGTAAGCAAACTTTTACTCTAGCAGTATATTTATGCTAAAGAGGTATATCTGGATTAACACCTTAATAAACTCTTACTGGTTCAAAATTTACCTGTCAAGCCTGTAAGATCCAGAAATCCAGCTAAGTTAGCAATCGCTAAGTAAGCCCCAGTTAGAATGTAGCTTCTCACCTACTTGACAAAACCAATTCATCAGTACAGCTAGAAACAACTGAATGCAGGTTATTTACATCACATATCAAAATTAAAACAGTATTAATTTTTATGTGATTAAATTAATGGTTACTTTTGTTAACTGTTTCATTTTTCCGTTGGCCGCTAGCAGTTATCAAACTACGACTTTAGACAATTTATGTTACAACAAATTTTTTTAATTTTTGTGAAAATTTGGGGTTATGACAGTCACCTATGAAAAGCATATAGGTATATTTAAGTAGATTGAAGAGGGGGATACGTTGTATTCTTGGATACCTAGTTAAAAATTTGAGGGGGTTGGTTATTACCCCAAGTCAATTTTAAAGGGGGGGATGTCACGCTAACCTTGACTTGGTAAAAGAGTCAAAGATGGGTTTACTATTAGTGGTTTACATTCCCATGGTTTAGGGTGTCCCATGGTATTTCCCGATGGTAGTGCATGTGATGAATCCTACTTAAGGGCTTGAGGAGCTCAATTTCCTAAATTGGTTGGTGTCTGTTTGTGAGGGGCCCTGCATGATGGCCAGATTGGACATTCCTTGACCGGAGAGGTCAAGGGTAATGTATTTTTGTGTGTGCTTCCTTATTATATGTATCTTTGTGTTTTAATTCCTAACACATGGGGCCTACACCACCTCTAAGGATATGTGTGTATTAATTCAAAATTCAATCAACTATGAAAGGATGATGAAATAGACTCGATCCTATTTGGCACCATTCCTTGTTTTTTCATCAACCCATACTATCAATAGTGAACTACACGATAGAATGTGTGTGTGTGTGTGCATCCACTCTTACGCATATCCATCTTAACTCAATATCTTTTAAGTACCAAGAGATTTTCACCTCAATTGATTTTTTGAATTCTCTTGGTGTATAACACATTTGAAGTTAAGATTGATCTACATTGATGATTACCCCAACCCATGTAGAATTCAAAGGAACATTTGTATATAAGAGTATTTGGTTCAAGTCTAGGAGACTATAAAACCCAAACAGTAGTAGAAAGATGACTCATTTAGAACATGGCTTCCCTTAATGAACACTTTATTCATAGTTTCATGTTATGTTGTTTAATGATAAAAGTTTAGAGAAACTTCCTAATTCTCAACCAAATACTTATCTCAGGGAGACATATAAAAAAAGGCCACATTCCTCTTTGAAACTTAGGGTTGTGACTAGAAAGCCAACCAAACTTGAAGAGATCATTCCATTTGGATAACACAAACAAATTGATTATGGAATATGTCAGAAGCTATGTCTATAATATTTTTATCAAGCCTAGGATAAAGGCACTTATAGCATGATGGAGGTATCCATGATGGAATTATACCAAGGCCTTTGAGAAATACAAGCTACTTGATAGTTATAGATGGTTAATTACATAGATTATTTTAGACATTGAAATTGAAAACCATATAGATTCTTAAGTAGAATTAAAAGAAAATTGGTTATATAAGCTCAAAACTAATTGGAAGCCTTATGTGAAACAATGAAATGTCTCTCTTAACATGGTTGATGGTCCTTGAGGCCTAACTTTAAGCTAATGCTTTTACCACTTAGGTTCCCAACCAAAATTCCTATTATACTTTAACCTAAAGCCTCTATCACTTAGGTATCCCTACTAAAATGCCCATTATGATGGTCCTTGGGGCCTAACTTTAAGCTAATTCTTTTACCACTTAAGGTAGCCCAACCAAAATTAGTATTATACTTTAACCTAAAGCCTTGACACTTGGGTATCCCGACTAAAATGCCCATTATATAGAAAAGAAGGAAACTACAAATCATATGTTTTTGTGATTCATTTTTTTTTAGTGAATCTCTAAATTTGCAATTTGTCATTTTGTGCATATCCAAAAAAACAAGTCTTCTTGAGCAATTGAATAATTTACCTAATTAAATGACTACCTACATATCCTAAAAAGTCAGTCTTTTAGGAGATAAATTTCCTTTAGTCTTTGAATCCTTTACCTGATATGATGGCTACCTGCTTGACTTGACACCATGGTTGGCCTCATTCACATTTCTTATATGATGACAAGTTGGTTCTCGTGACTAACCTCCCTTTTTAGGTGACTTAAGTTATGTCAGTCTTTAAGCCTCGGTGAATACTTTTAACTCGAGCATTTTTTCATACAATAGTTGACACTAATAAAATTGAACTTTCGTTTTGATGAGCATGATTCGCATTTAGCTAATTAAGGTTTGACCTTGTAAAAGATTTATATACACAGTTTTTTAAGATTTGACCTTGTAAAAGATTTATACATACAGTTTTCTAAGATTTCACCTTGTAAAAGATTTATACATACAGTATTGTTGTTAAAGATTTAGACATACAGTTTTGTTTTACTTCAGAAGGATTTATGTACTAATGAATTTAGTTCAGTTCAAAGGAAATCCAGAGTCATCAGACTGGAGCATCGTCAATGGTTTTATCCGGACAAAGATGGTTTGTGTGGAACTGTCACATCGATTCTTCTGGTATCATGTGAAAAGGCTCTCGAAAACATGAATACAGTCTCCGAAAATCACATGTAAATTGTTGGCAAGGACACTGCCATTAAAGCGACGTTCTTGGAATTTTCACAGCAAGTCAATGGCTCCGCTCTACGGAGAAAATTGGAGTTTTCGCAGAAAGATGTAAGTAAGCAAAGAGTTTGCTTATGCAATCTAACAAGTTGGCAGGAGAGGAAATGGAGCAGAAAGATGCGAGTAAGAGTTTGTTGCGATATGGACTCTAGACTCTAGTACCAACGTTGCAGCACCATGATTTTGTTTTTTGCAGCAGGGCCGCGCTGGCTGTTGTATCACGTACTTTTCTTGGAGGTACTGTGTACCTCATATATATTTATATAGTAGATAGTACATTAGGGTTACGACTGCCGAATGGTGCGATATATATAATATATATATTACGACCGTTGAATAGTGCTATGTATATATATATATATATATATATATAGTGTAGAGAGTTCATTAGGGTTAGGGTTACGACTGTGGAATAGTGCCATAAATATTCTTTGAATTTGCAATGCGTTCCTCCCTTCGCTGGATATGATGACAGTAATTGACGTAGAGATTTATTTTGTTGTAAAAGAAAAGGCAGAAGTAGAGATTTATCATCCACTCAATCAGAATTGGAGTTCAAATATAGAGCCGTTAGTATAATCAATGTCGGGGACAGGCGCCCCTCATATGTCTCACAGGGTCACGCTACAGGGATTTTTTGGAGCTTGCATATTCAAACCAGAACGAGAACGAACGATGTAGACAAAAACAATCTTTTCACTGAATCAAACGCACATTTCAATAGAGACAAAACAATTCTGTGTGCCAACTGTGAAGCCATAAAGTGATACAGTTTGTCAACTGTGTGTGTTCCCAAACGTGAATTAAATTAAAACAATCTAAGACTATCTTTCGACGTAGATTATGGTAAAATCAAAAGAATAAAAGATCTTATAAATTGTTGGATCGAGAGTGAATTAAATTAAAACGATCTAAAACGATCTTTCGATGTAGATAATGTCAAAATCAAAAGAATAAAAGGTCTTATAGATTGTTATGGGATCTAGAGTGATTTACAGTTTTTATGTAAGTTTATAAAATAAAAAAATTAAACTTAAATAAAATAAAAATAAAAAGTAAGTAAAAATATATATAAGTTTATAAAAATATAAATTTAAAATCAAATAAAATGGAGTTAAAAAAGTGATATTAATTTAAAAAATAAAAAATTTTAAAATCTAGATTTATCTTTATGTGTTTAAAAAGATTTATGCTTATTTAATAATAGATACTCATAAAAACTTCATGTGACAATTTTAAAACAAAATATGGCTTTTAAATGGACATTGTATCATGATGATGGTGGTTATTAAACTCAATAAATTGATCTCAACTTTGATGTGTATAAGACTTTAAAAAAGGTAAAGAGTGACTTGATTTTTTTTTAATTCTTTCTATAAATATTTTAAGAAAAACATTATTAAATTACCACTTGTGATGAGTTAAAAGCTCATTAAGATTAGTGTTATAGCAAATATTTTTGAAATTGCAATTTAATTTGGGTGTACAAAGACTATCAAGAAATTGTTCTCTTAAGAATTGTCTAATGACCACTTTTACTTTTAACTCATGGTAATTACCAATTGTATTGCAATAAACATGTCTGAGACAACATTGTCTTGTACCAATTGTCTCAAATAATGAACATTAAGTTCAACATGCTTTGTTTTGTTGTGAGCAACACGGTTATCATAAATTTGTATTGTACTTTGGTTGTTACAATGGATAACATTCCATGCCTAAATATGAAAACCAAACTCTTATAAAAGATGACACATCCAAACTACTTTTGTACCTGTAATGACAATGCCACAATATTCTACTTATGTAGTCAAAAGAGAAATTACCTTATGTTTCTTACAAGACCAAACCAAGGGTCTAGAACCAATTGAAACACATAGTCATACGTAAAATTTTGGTTGTTAATGTCACCTCTTTAGTCGGAATCAGTGAACTCAACTAGTGGTTCTAAGCTACGACAATACTTAATATCATACTGATAAGTTCCTTTAATATAGAAAACAATTATTTTTGCATCTTTCTAGTGCCTTTCTCGAGGATCCTGCATGAACTCGGAAACCACACTAACAACAAAAGAAAAATGAGGTCAATTGTGAGCTAAGTAAATTAGGATACCAACCAAATGTTGATAAAGAGTGGCGTTGACTCACAAGGAGTCATGGTCCTTTGACAACTTTACGCCCAACTAATGAGGTGTAGCAAAATACTTACGTCATCCATATTGAACCATTTCAAAAGATATAAAGCATATTTTGGTTGACAAAAAAGATACCATCATTCATTTGCAAAATTTGAATGCCCAATAAGAAATCAAATAGACCAAGATCAATCATTTCAAAGGTAGATCTGCAAGTTGTTTCTTCAAACTCAAAATCAAATTGACATTATTTTTTGTTAAAACTAAATCAACATCATGCAATGCCACAATCAAAGTACCTCCATGAAAATGTAATACATAAATACTATGAGAAGATTCACAATGTTTGAAGCTAAGATTGATAAAGAAATGATCAAACTTATCATACCAAGCATGGGGTGCATGTTTCAAACCATACAATGGCTTCTTGAGTAGATAAACAAGACCATAATTTGTCACAAAACCAAGAAGTTGTTCCATATAAATTTCTTTAGACAAATCTCCATAAGGAAATGCATTTTTAACATCCATTTGATGAAGTTCCCATCCAAAAGGAGACGCAAGGGAAATAATCAGTCGAACGAAATTCATCTTTGCAATAGGAGTAAAGGTTTCGATGTAGTTTATGACTTTTTGTTGAGAGAAACCCTTGGCTATCAAGCGAGCCTTGTGAAATTCAACAACATCGTTGGAAGTAAACTCAGTCTTGTACACCCATTGACACTTGCAACATTATTTTAATGTGATCAAGGAATGAATTCCCAAGTCTTATTCTTGTTCAAAGAATTAATTTCAATGTCCATAGAATTTTCTCATTCAAGTAATCCCTAAGAATCACCGTAAGTGTCAAGATGACATGTTTCAAGAGCATGTTCCATCAGTGCAACACTACCTTGTTGTTTTTTATCACAGGTCTTGAGACTAATACTTTATAGCATCATGTCCAACAACTTCAATTGTTTTAGCAAGCCATCCAGGTAGAAAAGTCAATAGTGATTCGGGTTGGCGATTGTTAGTCAAATAAGAAGGTTTTTTGATATTCTTAGTGAGTAAAGACTACCTACCAGTTGACTCAAGGGTAGAATTCATTAGTCTAGTTGAAGCTCCAAAGAAGGGTACATGCGATCCACATTCTTCAGTAATATCAATAGGATCACTATGTAATAGACCAAAAGAGGAGTTCAAAAACTTATTAGCTAAAGTATTTTCATCAAATATCACATTTCTACTCAAAATTATTTGTTGTTTAACTGGGTCCGACAATCAACAGGATTTTAATTAATCATAATAACCCATCACGATGCAAGCATGACTCTTTGCATCCAATTTCTTCCAACAATTATCACTGATATGCACCTAATAAACACATACAAATATTTTGAGGAGCTTTATAGAGGGTTTCCTTCCATTCCTCTTCTTAATTGGAGTCATGTCGTTAACGACTCTAGTAAAAACAAGGTTTAAGAGATAGTTTGTGCTTGGGATTCACATAACTTGTAAAGTTTGTATTTGGGATCTAAATATCTTGAAGAAATTGCCGCCCTCCTAAGCCTCAGACCCTTTACAATAAAGTGATATGACTAAAAATCAATAGTCTTCTTAGTCTATGTAAGTTGTGTAACCAACAACAAATTTTCGCTCAAGCTAGGTACATGATACATTAGATATTTGACCATGATTGCATCCAACATTGGCACTTCTAGTGTACCTGAGAGCGTAATCATTAGACACACAAATATTCTATTTTGTAGCTCCAGTACTTAAGGAAGAGAACATAAAAGGATCATTAGCCATCTGATGAGTCAACAAAAATTCGACTATCCATTATGTTTGCATGGTATGGGCATGTAATTCCTGGGAAGTGCTAACAGAAAAGGTAAATTTTTTTGCAAGTCGATTGACTGACTAACCAATCAATGTGTATTTCTCAGGATGCTTTACATTTTACTCTAAATCCTTTTTCTTTTTCCAATAAGTTTTCTTGACATGTCCCGCCTTTCCACAATAGCAATATGTTTTCTTCTTTTGTTTATTCTTTGTCGATGTCAACTAGTTGGTCTTTCCCTTAGTAGGTTGGTTGATACATTCTAGTTGATGAACCAATTGACCACGCTCTTTATAATTTTGTTTCAACTTGCTTTTGAACAAGTGATATAGGAATTTGCTACCAAGCTTCCCTTCTTCAAGTGACTTTTGTTATTCTTTAATCAAAAAATCACATGAGATACGAAAGGTGAATTCCTTATCATCTTGTTTATGTGACATCTAATTGAAATGAAATGAAGTGCATAACACATCGTAATGTGCCCTCATATTCATCAATACTAGTTCAATGAGTTGTCCATCCTTATTCAGAAAACCCTAACCACATTCACCCAATTTCAACTCTAGATCCTTAATGTGAGCTAAATCTTCCTCAATCCTTTCAAATAAATGGGTTTCTAGAGAGATCAATTATTTCTCTATCTAAATTACTTTACTTTCATTAATCTTGTCAAACTATGAATTAAGCTTTCTCCAAATGGCATGAGGGAAATCAATCCGGCTTGTGTGAAAGTGAATATCCCTTGAAATGTAGGTCATGATGACCCCAACAACCTCATATTTTTTTTTAATGACAAACTTAGCATGATCATCCATTGGATATGGAATAATGACCTTAGTGTACTTTTATAGTCCTTTTCTCTTCAACAAAGTTTCCATATCTTACGTGCAAAATGCATAGTTGTGTCCATGCATGACAATATGTTCTATATTGGAAGTCACCATTCTAATTAAACATATATGATCCAAGTTCAAAGAAGATGTATCAACTAACAAATATTCATCCCAGAGTTGATCAACCTTAGACCTAACTCAACACAATTTGTAGACAACAGGATAGGTCAAAACCATAATCTTTGATACCATGTTGGGGAACATATTTAAATTGAACCATAGAACATAAAAGAAAATAACATAATGCAACTACACTCCAAGAAAATGGGCAGTTTCTAAAGACATCATTACAACACTTAATCACAGTGCGTTAAGATCAGAATATAACAATGAATTCTTCAACACCAAATTACAACATACCAACACAATCCATATGGTCGTTCTTTTATAGTCTCCATATCTAACATAATCCCTTGAATTGAGGAGGATTTCGTCCACAAATAGGGGTATTTGGTTCTAATTGTTTCCAAAAAATACGCAATGTCCCATAGATTAGTTGGAACATGAGGCTATGCAAGTTCATCATATTCCTAGACCTTTTAGAGATAATCAGTCGATAGATAGTGGTCAACTAGAAAAGCAGTTGACTAGAGGATCGACTAGAGGATTCAAAGGATGAATTGAGTCAACGACCCAGTGGTCAATGAGGTCATGGCCAAATTAACTACAAAAGATGTTTAAACTATAGGATGTTGCATAATTTGTTGAAATGATTAGAAACAATGAACCTTATTTATATAATGGATCCTCCTAACTTCAAGGAAGTTGGCTAGATATAGAGACTATAAAATAATGACCCCATGAGTTGTGTTAATAATCAGTTGAATCATTTTGTATTATTGTGATCAAAATTGCACTGTGATATTCTGATCATAACGTGATTTGTTTAATTTATATAACGGTGACTTTACACACCACCTCTCTTCTTGGAATATTGTTTCCTTTTATCATTTTTTCTTATGTTTAATGGTTCATATGAAGAGGTTCCCCAACATGATGCTAGATATATTGATGTTTACCTAGCCATGTTATTTATGAAATGTGCTAAATCGAATTGGGTTGATCCACTCTGGGATGAAATATTGTCAACTGATACCTCTTGCTGAAATTAGATTATATATGTTTGATAAGAAGGATGACTTGCACGATATAGCTTGTTGTTATAAATGGGCATAAGTATGCAATTCATGTGCCATATATGGAGACTTTGTTAAAGATAAAGGGGCTATGGAAATATACTAACGTCAGTATTTTGACCTGCCAGATGCTAATGCAAAGTATATCATTGATAAAAAGAAGAATCGGGTTGCTCAGGCCATTAGGACCTACATTTTAAAGGAGACTTGCTTTCATACAAGTGGGATCAATTCTCTTCATGTTGTTTGGAATAAGATGAAGTCATTTTTAATCAAGGTTAATGAAATTCAATTAATGCAGATAGAGAAAGAGTTGATCTCACTATAACCTTTTTCCTTTGATCAAATTAAGGACTATTTATCTTGCATCAAGGAGCTATAGTTGAAATTGGATGAATGTTTCTAAGAAAGATGTACAACTAATTGAATCATTCTTGATAAATTTGAAGAAATCCTATGATGTATTCTTCTCCTCCTTTCACGCCACTTTGATGTCTCACAATCAATATGGTAAGGACTTCACCTTTGATATCTTCTGTGATTTGTTGGTTAAAGACCAACAAAAGTTGCTTGAAGAAGGGAATCTTGGTAGCAAACACCAGGCTCACTTGCTCAAAATAAAGAATGTGCTTGAATGGATCATCGACCATAATGTATTGACCAACCTATTAAAGTAAATACCAAATACATGTCATCAATATAGAAGGATTGAAAGAAGGAAACATGTCGTTATTGTGGAAAAATGGGACATGTAGAGAAAACCTATCAGAAGAAGATGAAGGACTTGGAAGATAAGTTCAAGCATCTTGAGGATAGTGTGTCGAATGGTCAATAGAAAAACCCAATTGCTAATCATTATACCTTATTTGTTAGCACTTCCTAGTAATTGCATGCACGTACCACATAGACAAAATCAAATGTCGATTCTGGTTGTACTTATCATATGGATAAGGATGCTTTCATCATTAGAGGAAATTTGGGGTCTAAAATGGGCCTTATAAGAAAATGCGGCAATAATAAATTCTTGTGAGTTGGAATTCAAGAACTAATATAATTTCAATAAAATGAGTCAACCATAATGGTTGAATTGACATATTTGTCATAATTTTATTTATTTATTTTTATTTTCAACATATCTCCATGTGTTTTTACTCAAAGTTCGAGTAGGAGAGATCGTTGGATGCGGAATTAAATTTTGCATCCAACGAGTACCCACACTACATACTTTTGACGGACCCTTCCCAAAAACAAGAAATACCTAAAAAAACATGATGATGATGTCATCCTCGCGTTTTTTCAGGTATTTCTTGTTTTTGGGGTAGAGGGGTTCGTCAAAAGTATCTAGTGTGGGTACTCATTGTATGCAGAATTTAATTCCACATTTCACATCCAACAAGATCTCACGCTCGAAATTTGAGTTAAAAAGCATGGAGATATGTCGAAAATACGAACAAAAAAAGTAGTTTTTTTTTTCTTCCTCTAAAATTAATAAATATTATTTTATTATTTTCCTTAGGAGGCCCATTTTAGACCTCAAATTTCCTCTAATGGTTCTCTTCCTTAAGTGGAGCTCTAGAACATAAGATTTATGTAGTTTAGGATTATGCTTTCACAGTTGTTGGAAGCAGTGATGTTGAATGCCAGGATGGTCAAATATCCAATGTCTATCATGTACCTAGCTTAAGTGTTGATTTGTTGTTGGTTGCTCAACTTACACAAACTAAGAAGACTGTTGAGTTTTTGTTCATATCAGTTTATTATAAAGGATATGAGGCTTGTGGGTGTTGTTGATTTAATATATTTGGATCCTAGAGATGGAATTTATAAGTTTTTTTATTCTCCCCAACTGATTGAATCGACAATGCTCATTTCTCAAACCAACAATAGAAGTCGAATTTGGCATGAACAAATTAGACATATGAACTTTCAGAGTTTGAAGATGATGGTAACTAATAATATGGTTATTGGTATTCCAACTATTGTTCCAATTAATGGAGTTTGTAGAGTTTGTGTGCTTGGAAAGCATTATCAAGCACCCTTTGATTCTAGGAAATCATGGAGACCACATAACTGACTTGAACTTGTTCATAATGATGTATGTTGCATGAATAAACCCTCATTAGCAGGTGTGAAGTATATTTGTACCTTCATTGATGATTTTTCTAGATTTACATGCATAAGAAATGTATTTGAAAGGTTTAAGGAAATTAGGGCATTACTAGCAGAAAAGCAATGTGGTCGACCTATCAAATGTTTGAGATCAAATAATGGTGATGAATATGTGAGTTGGAAGTTTGAACAATATCTCTTGCAAAATGGTATTTATTAAAAGAGATATGTCCTTCACACACCTCAACAGAATTGAGTCGTATAAAGGAAGAATCAAAATTTGGTATAGATGTCTTAGTGTCTCCTACAATCCAAAGATCTTCCAACTAAATTTTGGGTAGAAATTGTTTACTGTTCAAAATACCTCCTAAACCTTGTTCCGACTAGAATAGTCATTGACATGACTCCATCCAAGAAGTGGAATGGAAGGAAAACATCCACCGGACACTTGATTCAATTTTATTCAATGGAGAATCCTTTATTTATACAATGTATATGGTGGTTTCTCTTCATCTTCCAACCAACCTTTTCATCTCCCTATGCGACTATTCATATTCTCAATTTATTTACAACATTTAAATTTTATGTGGAACCATAATCACGAGGATTAGGTTTCCAACATATCCACTCTTAATCCAAATGGGTGCTTGTGAGTCCAAGCATGGTTCTAAATCTTTCAAAATTTTCTCATCTAAGTTTTTTGATGAAGATTTCAACAATCTGATCATTTGTGAGACAATGTCATAAATGAATTGTCTTAGCATCTCCCTGATGTCAAATTAAATGTTACTTTGTGTTGATGTTCTTGGTTCAATCATGGAATATGGGTTTCTTGTCCAACTTGATTGATAAAGTGTTGTCGATCAATAAGGGAGTGGAATTTTCTTGCTTCTCCTGCAAATATTCAAGTATCTTCATGAGCCACACAACCTCCTTTATTGCTTCTACAGCTTCCACATATTCTTCTTCTATTGTTGAATATGTTGGAACTAACTATTTGTGTGATTTACAAGAAATATTTGTTGATCCAAGACTCATTATGTATCTAGAAGTGGAAATTCCTATATTTGTCACCATCAAAGTCTGAATAAGTGTACCCAATGAGTTTGAATCCTTCTACCTTAGTGTACTTGAGTCCAAAGTGTTGAGTCCCCTTCAAGTACCTTAGAACTCTTTTTGCAGCAGACGAGTGTCATTCACAAGGTTTGTGCATGTATCTGGAAAGAATTCCAACAACATAAGAAATATATGGTTTGGTGATGGTAATGTATATAAGGATTCCTACAAGCTACTGGTACTTGGTCGCATCCTCAAATTATTTTCCTTCACTTGATGTGAGATTAAAATTTTGTTCCATTGGAGTTGACAGAGGTTTTCATTCTGTCATGCAAAATATGTTCAACGGTTTGAACATAATTTTTATGAGATATGAATATGTACTTATGACATTGATTCGCTTCAATTCCTAAGTAGTAATGAAGATGTCCCAAATCAGTCATTTCAAAACATTTCTTCAAAAATTTCTTTATGGATGTTGTATAATATTCATTGATCCCTATCATCAAGAGGCCATCTACAATACAACAAGAAATACAATAGATCTTCCAACTTTCTTCAGAAACAATGTTGCATCATCAAGATTATGATACTTGAAATTTAGCTTTAGAATATGTCTATTTAGCTTTTTATACCATGCTCGTGGTGCCTGTTTTAGGCGATACACGGATTTGACATGTTTGCATACTTCATATTCTTGTCCCTTCACAACAAACCCTTATGGTTGAGACATGAAGACATTTTATTTCAAGTCTCCATTCAAGAAAGTAGTTTTTGCATCCATTTCGTGGAATTTACACCCATTTTTTTTTTCCATAGAGAGAAAAGTGTGGATGGTATCCCATTTTGTTATGGGGGAGAATGTTTCTTCATAGTCAACTCCTTCTTTTTGTGCATTGCCTTTTCCCAGAAGCCTTGCTTTGTGTTTATCAAGTGAGCCATATGATTTGTATTTGTTCTTGTATACCCATTTGCAACCAATTGGTTTGGTTCCATTTGGAGGGTCAACCAGCTTCTAGGGTCCATTCTTATGAGTGCATCATATTCATTTTGCATGGCCTCTTTCCATTCATCACATTCACTTGCTTATATAAAGGAAGTTGGTTCAAAGTTAGTAGATAAAATCAATTCACAATCAAATGAGACATCCATGTCATCACCCGAGTTATCTGCTTATCCTACATAATCTTGTCTTGTTGAATTTCTCGTTCATGTCTTTCTAACTTCATCTGGATGAACACGTTCAAGTGTCTTTATGGCCCATTTTGGAATCTTCTTTGATGGTACAAGTTGATCATCTAGAGGTGCTACATTCTCTTCAAGTTTCAATCTTCTAATCCTCTCAATAACATCATCGAGTTCATGTGGAGTGGTGGGAACTTCTTCTTCACGAGCCTCTTCATGAGGGGGTGTTGGTGCTTCAAGAGGAAATTCCAAATATTGATCCTGATATTGGATCGGGACTCCCCCTTCAAGGTTTGGAATTTCATTATCAAATTCATAATATGTCTTTAGATGGAAAAAATTCAAATCGCCTTTCAATAGACTTGTCATTTTTATTAGTTTCAAGAAAAATTGGACATCTGTGGAAACAACAAATTTTTTGTTTACCTCATCATAAAGATGATATGCCTTGGAGTGTCTAAATACCCCAAGAGAATACAGTTCCATAAAAAATGTGGATGGAATTCCCTATCTTTTGAATATGCACTAAGAACAACAATATTCTCAACAACTATGAAAGTTATAATGAGTTTACAAATGTTGCAAGTGGAAGGTCAGGTTTCGTACCATATGATTATATATTATGCATGATTTATCTGATCACAGATGAAACCAACATAGGATCATTATCTTTTACTTCCAAACTGAATAAATTTAATATTAACTAAATTATCTTCATCTCAGAATGTGAATCATACAAGTATTTTAGTGTTTTTAATGCTTGAAAACATGATTTTGTAGGAAAAATATGTTGGCTCACATCTTCACTAAGAGTGGCAATGATTATATCTAGAAATTTATTATCTCTAGACTGCCAAACAAGAAGTTATTTCTCTGATGTGGTAGTTTTTGGTTCAATGGTTATGTCTGCATGTAATTCTGTTCGAATAGTATTTCCTTCACAAATCCTGTCCCAAAGGTCATTGTAGATAAAGGTTGATTTGATATTTTTGGACCATTCCGGATATGTTTCCTTTCCTATGAGGACATCACAAACAATAGATTCCAGAAAGTGCATCTTTAATATAGAACCTACAACTTATAGAATGATTTGAAAAAATATAGAATACACTCTTGAGTTCCTTCTCCTTTACAAGTTACAAAATGATTATGCAACCTATTACACAATCATGCATTCTATTACAAATAATTCTGCAGCTTCTCAAAATAATTTTGCAGCCCTATGTAACTTATTTAGAGTGTTGTCTACATGGAAAATTCCATTTCAAATCTTCAAAGAAGATGAAAAGTACAATAGTGCATCAACAAAATCTCTTGTAGCAAACTTGTTTTACATATTCTAAGGTAGATTGGAGCTCCGATAGAATGAATGAATAGTAACGAGCAGTATCAGACTTTTCCTTACACCAATGGAGCTCTATGCAGATATAGAGCAATCTATAGAATGTACAATCATTGCAGCTAAATGCGGGAAGGTCAAAAATCAGCTTCAACCATTCAATCTTCAATGTGATCAATGCCAAGAATGTGGACAAGATTATCTTAAGAACACCATGAAACACTCTTTTATACAATAGGTATGGTCACAACCTCATGTTCAAAATGCAACTTCAACTAGTTACAGGATTATATTCTTCAATATTACAATTTCAATACAACATTCACATTAGTCGTGGCATATTATTTCTCCACTACGATTATAACTCATACTCATCGGTTCATCATTCATGGGATCTTCTCAGCAATAAACACAAAATCATACATGATACATATACATGAAATTATTTCCACTTCAACATTTATGCAAATACCTAGGTTAAAATTAGGGTTTTTGTATTCTGAGTAATTTTAGTAATGAACAAAATGAATTACCTCCACATGACTAAGTAAGAGCGTGATTCTCTAGTAATTTCTCTTAGCCATTGCAGATCCATCCAATGATTCAATTTTACAATATTCACAAGTTCATCCCAGCATCCGCACTTCGTGCAGTTGAAGGGGGAAATTTCTCTCCACCAACGATATTTAGTCTTCAAAGCGATCGCAATAACAACAATATGAGTTCAATATTTAAAAAAATATCAAATTTGAGTACTGATATATTTACTTAGCATATCACAACTCTCAAACTATAACGCATCTTCATTCTCATCCTTCTGAATACATCATCATGAGAGGTCACGCCTCTCAAGATACAATATTACAGACACAAATATGTCAGAAATCATACATTATCATGAAAACAAATACATTAGAATACATAGTTTCCTCACATCTCTCCAAAGGAATTTATGAGAGAGAGTAGTCACACAATAATGACTATCACACACACTCATTGAGAATGATGGGAATGTTGGGAAATGAGAGAACGCTCTATGTGGAAATGAGATCATGAAACAAACTTAGGGTTGGGTATATATCAAAATGATTAAGAAAAAAAATTCAACCTCTCTCGCAAAGAGAAATGTGAACCACGAATGAAATTGAGGGATAATTAATAATGTAGCAACTAATGGATCATTGATACCTCAAATTAGAATTGTTGCATAGTAACACACACTAGTACATTTGGTCATATTTTTCCACGAAATATATCCATGTTTTGAACATTCGTGGATTAATACTTCATTTTTTTCATCATGGTGGAAAAACTGTGGCAATATCGAAGTTTTTAATTTGAGAGGAACTTTCATCTCTATATCGATGATATATGGCTATCTTTGCACCCCCGCCAAACCAATGCCAGATTTCAATGCGTGGGTGAACTCATGCATTTTCGACACATTTTGTATAGTTGCGACAAGGTTATTGGTGATTGATTGAGCCGATTTTCTTTATCTACCATATGCCAGATTTCAATGCGTGGGTGAACTCATGCATTTTCGACACATTTTGTATAGTTGCGACAAGGTTATTGGTGATTGATTGAGCCGATTTTCTTTATCTACCATATCCAAAACTAGAGAGATCAGTCACACTCTGCTTCTTCAACAGGTGACTCAACTAGAAAAAGAAGATCGACCAACCTTTAGAGGACAATATGGAACCTGTGGGAAATGTCATTCCTTCACTTTCCCTTGAAGAAGATGTTGTTGTCACAACTTTGGTTGGAATGCATGGAAATGAAAATGCAGATCAATGGGAGGAATTTGTGAACAATGATATGGACCATTCACCAACGAGTAATGAAGACCTAATTCATGCCAAAAATTCTTTTGATGGTAGATTTGTTTTTTCTTTATTTGATAAAATGGTACATTTCAAAGAACAATCTACCTTGTGGGATGATTCCTTCAAAGCTAGTGACAAATTGTGCAGAACTAAGGATGTCCAAATTCTTGATTTGGCACATCGTGTTACAGGTTTAGAGAAAAGAATTGTGGAAACTGAAAAAATAATTGGCCAGAAGGATCAACTTATTAAGGATCAATGTTCTAAATTTACCGTAGTTCTAGCAGAATCGATTTCTGGCCTTGACAGTCTGAAAGACATGTATCAGGCTCAAAAGAAAAAAAGATGAGGAAACTATAGGGAGACTTGAAAATGAGATGAAAAACAGGCCTGAAGTTTTGAACATGCCACCAGTGAAAACTGTATTTGGTAAGGAAGTAGAACTTCAGCAAGAATTGAAGTAGAAAGAAACATTTATTGTAGGTTTGAAGGTTGAGTTTCAAAGGGAATTGAGAGAAATGATCATTAAACAATAAAATGATACTACAAAATATGAAGCAAGATTGGAAAAATTGAATAAAACAATTAAAAACAAAAATGAGCTACTACAAAAAAAGACAATTGAAAGGATTTCAACAACTCTCGAGGCTAAAAGTGCTGGAAGAGGAAAAAAAGCAACAGTCACGGGTAAACAAGTCTGCACACTAGAAGAGTCAACAGTCAAGGGTAAATAGGTCTGCACACCAGAAGAATCAACAATCAAGGGTAAACAGGTCTGCACACTAGAAGAATCAACAATCAAGGGTAAACAGGTCTGCACACCAAAAAAATCAACAATTAAGGGTAAACAAGTCGGCACACCAGAAGAATCAACAGTCAAGGATAAATAGGTCTGCATACCAAAAGAATCAACAGTGAAGGGTAAGAAGGCCAACACAACAAAAGAATCCAAAGTGGATGTTAAAAATTCCATCACACCAAAACTTTTTGGCAGTACAAAACTAGGTGATGTTACTATCAAGAGCTTACTCCAGTTTCAGAAGCCCTTGCAACAATGAGAGAATACCTTGAATGAAGCTACTTCAACAATCAATGTTGTAGAGTTTACATTTGGCTCATCAGATCCAACATTGAAGAAGAACATAGAGGAGAAGGAGGCCGAAATTAGAGACCTTCACAAAAACTATTGGAGAAGGGAAAAACACTACATTTGGGATGTGATAGTGAGATACAAGATTTGAAATCCCAAATTAAAGCTTTGTAGAATAAACCTGTGGCAGAAGCAATTTTGTATACTCCATCTGATAGCGATTTGAGGGCATAAGAGCTCGAGAAGGAGGTACGATAGGTCAAGAGAAAATTAAGTGCAATTCAATTTGACCTAAAGTGGACAGATGATGATCTTAAAAGAAAGGAAGATGAGCACTCAAATCAGAAAAATAATAATGTAGAGATGTTGAAGAAATGCCTAGAAGAAAAAGATAGATTGCATACAAAAGTGATAAATCTTGCAAACAAAGTGAAAGAGAAAGAAAAACAATTAAAACATATGGCCGATGAAGCTTCTGTAGAACTGGAGGGTTCTGGAAAAGGCAAGAGAAGCTATAGCGAATTTTCTTATTCTAAAAAGGAGAAATTGAAAAAACCTCCAGAGCCCCAAGTAGCCTAGATTTCTAAATGATATGGTGTACATTTGATGTCTATGTACATACTAATATTGTTGTAATATAAATTGTCAGTATTTCTTGGCAATGCATATATTTTGATATAGTTAATGTGTTTCTAATGTGTAATACAAGTGTAATATGTAATCCATATGTGCATTTTTCCTATATCTACGAGAGTTTAATGTGCAACCCATACTGAGAAGTGTGTATGAAAGTAAAAATGATGAAATATATTCTTCGTAATATATTCTACAAATGAAATGACATATGAAATATTCTTGAAATATTTTTTAAAAATATTCTACAAATGAATTGACAGATCATCATTTCATGCTATATTGAATAAATTGCACTATAACATAGACATACCAACTTTTTCTACAAACTCTTGTACTCATTTTTGTAAATTATAAGATCTACAGTAAAATCCAAGTCATCCAAAACAACAATTGATAGTATTTTCCAATTTTTCATGGCTAGAACTAAAAATGCACACCAATTCCAATCGAGTATAATGTAGGTATGAAATTTGGAAGTTTGTATACAAAAACCTAATTAGATTAGTATAGTTTTAATTTCAGACATAAATTAAACTTCTATTGTGAAATAAGAATGCATCCAACATTTGAAATGAGAATAGAACAATTGTAAATGTTGGTTCCTTGTTGACGAGCATCATAGTTTGGAAACCAATCACATGGCTCTGCAAGTGTGTATCGTCTGTTTCTTTTTTATTATAATATAAATCATCATTGTTCCTTGCATAAATTAATAAATGAGAACATAACATATATAATACATTCCGAGGAAAAAAATAGAGATAATGCAAAAATATAACCAGATCGATACTCAAGAAAGTTTTAAAAGGGGTCCAAGACCATTTTTTATTATATTATGCTTTCATTACAGAGCATAGGGATAGTTTACAGTTGAATCAGTAACATCAAACAACTTCTTCAATAATAACTGTCCCTACTACCTATTGAATTCTATTTATAGACCTCAAGGGTCGGATTGATCATGTTACAAGTGGATTTCATTTGACTGAAACTGAAATGTGGATTCACCCACGAGCCAACCCGTCCTCTGCTATACTTTTCAGGCTTCAAACGAAGATACCAACTACTGTAGAACAAGGAAAACACGACAATGCAACATAGGGGGGGAGATAGGGCTGAAGTGGACATGTTTCAACGCGAGGGGTAGAAAGGGAGTAGAAGAGGAAGTTCGATTCCAATTATCTAGATGGGAGATGAGAGTAGAGAAGAATTATAATAGATATGCACAGTGCGTGAGAGGTATCTAAGGAGAAAAGAGAAATACCAATGAAAGAAGAAAATGGTAAGGAAGAGAGAAATTCCACAAAAAAATATGGCTCAGCAGAAAACAACATGCAATACCCGTATGATGTGGACAAATTAAAAGCTGGAATTGAAGAAATCAATCCTGCTATGCCACAGAGAGGGAATGCTTGGGTTATTGAAGAGGGACAAGGTGCTGACTCAGTGTAGGAAATACTTCATTGAGTGATGGGAAAGGAATGTCAAATGGACATAAAAACAATAAGATGGAATGGAGCTGCCAATGAAAGCCATCGAACCCAGATGAGACTGTTTCCAATTCTTTCCAATTCTACCCATTTCACTCATACTATCAGTGAACTTAAATTTGGGCACATCTGCGGCCATACTGGACAAAAATTAACGAACATAGAGAATGGATTAAACACTGCATAGCCTACTGATAACAGTGGCCCCTATTTATCAATCTTACATAAGAAGCAACATGATTGGTAATTGATTGCAACCACTAGGAAGGAATCCATGGGCTTAGGCCAAATATGGATATGTGTACTATGTTGGCCCTTGGAATGATTGAAAGGTGAGAGAAAAAAGTTAATCAAGATGAAATTCTGATTTCATGTCTGGGTGATGCAATCATTCTCAATGCCGTCAGAATCCAACTCGATTCAGGTTCATCGAATCATAGAATTTGATGGTTTGTTAAGTGACGTATTGGACACTCGGTTGAACGTTCAGACTATGACAGGTAGGGAAAAGTGAAAACTACCATTTATAGGTTTATACGATTATATGACATATTTTACACTCAATACATTCAACACGTGTATGACAGGTTGAGGTATGGGAAAATGAAATCAGGCATGCACGTGGATTTTACTAAAGCAAGTCAATTTTGGATTGCTTTACTCAAATGCATGCCCAACATGAAAACAATGTGGTTTAGGGAAATTAGACTTTCAAAAACATGCAAAAAATGCAAAAACTGTTGCTTAGGGAAATTAGACCAAGACTAGGAGAAGATAAAAAATTGTCCAAGTATGGAATTATTGGTAAAATCTACCTAACTGGCCTTAGGGAAATTCCCACCACAACTCATAGGATGATGGTAAAAATATTATGAGGGTGTATATATTTATATTCTTGTATGGTGCATCCAACAATATAATTATTCTGACCAAAAAGTCTTTTAGTACAAAGATATCAATATTCCAAAAGTGCCTCTCAGCCATATTTGCACCGCTCCAGAAAAATGTCCATCGAGGAGATAGAAAGAAGCTCTAGAAGATGAAAGTGGTATTGATGGATTCACCTTGTCGGCCTCTACCCATTGGGAATCTCACTTGCCAAGTTTTAAGGAAAAATGAAATGACCTTGGTGACCTAGGGTAGGGTTTGAAGAGAACTTGTTAAGTGTTAGACAAAGAGTTTGAGAGACCACCTGAAAATGCTCGCAAGGGGGTGTTCCATTGATGATAAAAATCATTAGATGATATGGTCTTGTTCATTGTTGAAATGGATATCTAGCCATGCTATTGGTTTTTCTTATGGTGACCAGATCAGGAAAATATCAACCTGGAAAAATAGAAGAAAAATATTATTTTGCATACTAAAGATAGAAAAAATGGATGTGTTGTAAAGGGGCTAAGTAATTCTCGCATTAAGGTTGATGCCCGCACTAAGGATGATGCACGCATGGCATGGAATGGCATATATGACAATGTGGCATGAAGTTGAAATCATTGTTGCATTATGACATCGTTCTGGAGAAATACAACAAATTAATGAAAATCAGGAAATTGGCTAAGTGTGGGGATATTGGTCCAAGTAGCCTTAAGAGGATTCCCGCCACAAATGGTTTGTTGAAGAAAATGACCACACCACATGGGGATATTGTAGGTTGTTGTTTTCTATAATCAACCATGGTCTCAGTTTTTCCAAAGAGACGCTGAAGAACAATTTATGGACCTGCCAAAACTGTCGTTTAGGGAAATTAGACCAAGCCTAGGGGAAGATCAAAAATTGTCCAAGTATGGAATTATTGGTAAAATATGCCTAAATGGCCTTAGGGTAATGCTCGCCACATCTCATAGGATGATGATAAAAATATTCTGAGAGTGTAGATCTCTAGAGACTTGTATGTTGCATCCAACCATATAATTAGCCTGACCAAAAAGTCTTTCAGGAAGAAGATATCAATATGCCAAAAGTGCCTCTTAGCCATATTTGCACTGCTCCAGAAAAATTCCCACCGAGGAGAGAGAAAGAAGCTACATAAGATGAAAGTGGTTTTTATGGATCCACCTTGTTGAACTATACCCATTGGGAATCTCACTTGCCAAGTTTGAAGGAAAAATGAAATCACCTTGGTGACCTACGGTTTGAAGAGAACTGGTTAAGTGTTAGACAACGTGTTTGAAAGACCACTTGGAAATGCTCACAAAGGGGTGTTCCATTGATGATAAAAATCATCAAATGATATGGTCTAGTTCATTTTTGAAATGGATATCTATTCATGCTCTTGGTTTTTCTTATGGTGACCAGATAAGGAAAATATCAATTTGGAAAATTAAAAGAAAAATCTTATTTTGCACACTAAAGACAGAAAAGATGGCCAAGTGTTGTAAAGGGGCGAAGTGATGCCCGCATTAAGGTTGATTCCTGCACTAAGGATGATACACGCATGGCATGGCATGGCATATATGATGATGTGGCATGAAGTTGAAATCATTGTTGCATTATGACATCGTTCTAGAGAAATACAACAAATTAGTGAAAATCAGGAAATTGGCCAAGTGTGGGAATATTAGTCCAAGTAGCCTTCAGAGGTTGCCTGCCACAAATGGTTTGTTGAAGAAAATTCCTACACCACATGGGGATATTGTAGGCTGTTGTTTTTTCTACTCAATCATGGTCTCAGTTTTTCAAAAGAGACCCTGAAGAAGAATTTATGGACCTGCCAAAACTCTGCTTTAGGGAAATTAGACCAAGCCTAGGAGAAGATCAAAAATTGTCCAAGTATGGAATTACTGGTAAAATATGCCTAACTGGCCTTAGGGAAATTCCCGACACAGCTCATAGGATGAATAAAAATATACTAAGAGTGTAGATATCTAGAGTGTTGTATGGTTCATCCAACCATATAATTAGCCTGACTAAAAATTCTTTCAGGAAGAATATATCAATCTGCCAAAAGTGCCTCTCAGCCATATTTGCACTGCTCTAGAAAAATGCTTGCTGAGGAGAGAGAAAGAAGCTACATAAGATGAAAGTGTTTTTTCTGGATTCACCTTGTTGAACTATACCCATTGAGAATCTTACTTGCCAAGTTTGAAGGAAACATGAAATCACCTTGGTGACCTAGGGTTTGAAGAGAACCGGTTAAGTGTTAGACAAAGTGTTTGAGAGACCACTTGGAAATGCTCGCAAGGGGGTGTTCCATTGATGATAAAAATCATCAGCTGATATGGTCATGTTCATTGTTGGAATGGATATCTAGCCATGCCCTTGGATTTTCTTATGGTGACTAGATAAGGAAAATATCAACCTGGAAAAATAGAAGAAAAATCTTATTGTGCACACTAAAGACAAAAAAATGGCTAAGTGTTGTAAAGGGGCTAAGTGATGCCCGCATTAAGGTTGATTCCCACACTAAGGATGATGCCCTCATGGCATGGGATGGAATAGATGACTATGTGGCATGAATTTGAAATCATTGTTGCATTATAACATCATTTTGGAGAAATACAACAAATTAGTGAAAATCAGGAAATTGGCCAAGTGTGGGAATATTGGTCCAAGTAGCCTTAAGAGGATGCCCGCCACAAATGGTTTGTTGAAGAAAATACCCGCACCACAGGGGATATTGTAGGCTGCTGTTTTTTCTACTCATCCATGGTCTCAGTTTGTCCAAAGAGACACTGAAGAAGAATTTATGGACCTGCCAAAACTGTGGTTTAGGGAAATTAGACCAAGCCTAGGAGAAGATAAAAAATTGTCCAAATATGAATTATTGGTAAAATATGCCTAACAGGCCTTAGGGAAATGCCCGCCATAGCTCATGGGTTGATGATAAAAATATTATGAGAGTGTATATCTCTGGAAACTTGTATGGTGCATCCAACCATATAATTAGCCTGAACAAAAAGTATTTAAGGAAGAAGATATCAATATGCCAAAAGTGCCTCTCAGCCATATTTTCACTGCTCCAGAAAAATGTTCGCCTGGGAGAGAGAAAGAAGCTATAGAAGATGAAAGTGGTTTTTCTGGACTCACCTTGTTGAACTATACCTATTGGGAATATCACTTGCCAAATTTGAAGGAAAAATGAAATTAGCTTGGTGGCCTAGGGTTTGAAGACAATTGCTCAAGTGTTAGACAAAAAGTTTGAGAGACCACTTCGAAATGACCGAAAGGGGGTGTTCTTTTGATGATAAAATTCATCAGATGATATGGTCCTGTTCATTGTTGAAATGGATATCTATCCATGGTCTTGGTTTTTCTTATGGTGACCAGATAAGGAAAATATCAACCTATGAAAATAGAAGAAAAATGTTATGTTGCATACTAAAGACAAAGAAAAAAACACTAATTGTTTTAAAGGGGATAAGTGATGCCCGCATTAAGGTTGATGCCCGCACTAAGGATGATTCCCGCATGGCAAAGATGATGTTGTGAAACGAAGTTCAAATCATTGTTGCATTATGGCATCGTTCTGGAGAAATACAACATATTAGTTAAAATCATGAAATTGGCTAAGTTTGGGAATATTGGTCCAAGTAGCCTGGAAAATGTGGTTTAGGGAAATTAGACCGATCCTAGGAGAAGATAAAAAATTGTCCAAGTATGGAATTATTGGTAAAATATGCATAACTGGCCTTAGGGAAATGCCCACAACAACTCATAGGATGATGATAAAAATATTCTGAGAGTGTGGATCTCTAGAGTGTTGTATGGTGAATCCAACCATATCTAGAAGGCTATAATAAAAGGTTTTTCAGACTGTTTGAAGACAATATAAAAGCATCTTCACAATAACCCACATGCTAGGAAATGTATATTATCATTTCAAACTTACAAATTTCATATATAATGAAAAAAATATTCAAAAAGAAAAACCAATTATAACAGAACAATAATATACCAGACATAATTCAATGGAACAAATACATAATTCATATCATTAAATAGTAAAATTCACCATATAGATTACACCTAATAGTATAAATTTTTATGAATAAATGTAAATATATCTAGCTTCAACCCCATGGTGTTATTTTCAACTTATGACAATTGTATGGACTGTGGCATGCATTTTCCTAAGCCCAATTTTGAATATTTACACACTATTTTTTACGTAACAAAGAATTTCAGGCATTAATTTTCATTTTGTCCAAGATACTTGCAATTTTAGTCATTCATGTTCAAGTTTACTGCTATGCACTCCTAGCTTGCATTTTTATGCTTGTGGCTTGGATTTTACACCAAGTGTCCATAACAGTAAAAAAAGGTTAAAATTGCACCTTTGATAGGTCGACTGTGAGCATACGAGGTTAGGTTATATAAAATTAACACAGGGACAGTCTTATAAATATATCTATCCATCCAATTTCCAAAACCATTTACTATAAACATTTAATAGGAGGGTTTGGCTTGCATTTTTATTAATGTAGGTGGATATTTCATAAATACAAGACAACCATGTAGTGTTTTTGCACAACAGGCACTTTCTGAACCAAAATTGAAAAAATAAATGTATAATAATGTGGAAAATTATAAAACATACCATTTCCAACTAAAATCAATTAAAAATACCCAATACTTAGGGCTTGGTGGGCATTTGTGTGATCTGGGTAAAATTGGGTTGAAAACACAAAAGTTGTCATTTTGTCAATCTAACTCTGGGCAAATGAAACATAATTTTAAAAACCAGAAAGAGGCTTTTTGTCAAAAATCTATCTATCTTTAACCCCATGGTGTTAGTTTCAACTTATGACAATTGTACGGACTGTGGCGTGCATTTTCCTAAGCCCATTTTTGAATATTTACACATTGTTTTTTGTCAATTTAACTCTGGGAAAATGAAACATAATTTTAAAAAACAGAAAGAGGCTTTTTGTCAAAAATCTATCTATCTTCAACCCCATGGTGTTAGTTTCAACTTATGACAATTGTACGGACCGTGGCGTGCATTTTCCTAAGCCCATTTTTGAATATTTACACACTGTTTTTTGTCAATTTCACTCTAGGCAAATGAAACATAATTTTAAAAAACGGAAAGAGGATTTTTGTCAAAAATCTATCTATATTCAACCCCTTGGTCTTAGTTTCAACTTATGACAATTGTACAGACTGTGGCGTGCATTTTCCTAAGCCCATTTTTGAATATTTACACACTATTTTTTTTATGAAACTTAGAATTGCAGTCATTTTTTTTTATTTGGCCAAGATACTTGGAATTTTAGTCATTCATGTTCAATTTAACTTCTATGCATTCCTAAATTGCATTTTTATGCTTATGGCTTGCATTTTACACCAAGTGTCCATAACAGTAAAAAAAAGGTTAAAATTGCACCTTTCATAGGTCGACTGTGAGCATACGCGGTTAGGTTATATAAAATTAACACAAGGATATTCTTCTTAATATATCTAGCCATCCAATTTCCCAAAAAAATTACTATAAACATTTAATAGGAGGGTTTGGTTTGAGAGTACATTAAAACATGTAGAAAAGAATATTACTCTATTATTATATTACTCACTCTATTACTCTTATTTTTCCAGAATAGTTAGAATGAAAATTTTTTACTCTATTATTTACTCTTACTTTCTTATTTTCAATAAGTATACTTAACATGCTAGAAAAATAAGTATACTTAACATGCTAGAAAGTTAACTATATTGATATTGAAAATGTAAGTTGTGTATAGTTGACTTGAAACACATTTTGTAATTTTTATTATAGTTTGGAAAAGTTAGAACACATTTGCAATTTTTATTATAGTTTGCAAAAGTCAGAACAAATTTGTAACTTTTATTATAGTTTGTAAACATTTGAACACATTTGTAATTTTTATTTTAGTTTAGAAAATTTAGCATGCTGGTATCCTATGCATGCATTCGCGTGCATCCCCTTATTCCTTTCTAAGTGTGCCATCATCCTACAAAATGGAAACAACAGTCTCATGTTCCATGCCATCAACTGAAACAGGGGGTTCTGAAGTTACTGAGAGGTTCAGTGTCAAAAAATTTTGGAGAGAGCACTGAGGCATGGAGTGGCATAAACAACTGGCCAGAAGGTATGCTAAATGTCCTGGTCAGAGCAGGAGTGCATCATTTTATTTTTGGTCAGTTCAATTTCAACAATGAAGATATAGATAATTCCATTTCTATTTATGATGATGAGTCCAAGGAATTGATTATTTTTGGGAGGAGGGTTTGTATGGACCCTGATTTGTTGTCAGATGCAGCGAAAATTCCACGCAGGGGGGGAGTAATGTTGACCACCAAGAAAACCCTCAAAGTAGAAAAGGGTGAGATGGCAAACAAAATATGTGGAAAAATGGTTAAGGTTGCCCGGAATGGTTTAAAGATGCAAGATGTTCCACTAGGACTGCACAAAACGTTAATTCAAATTGTACTTAGGACAATTATGAATCACCACAAGCAAGATATTTCGGGTTATTGTATGAAGTTGGTGATTTGTTGGGTTGAAGACCTGGCCATAGATGTCCCTCATCTATTGGAAAAAAAATTGAATTTTGCACTGCAGGAAAGCAAAATGAAGAGAGTAAAGTTCAGTTACCCTGGCACACTACAAAAAATTATTGACTTATATCGACACAACATTGTAGAAGGAAGTAGATTTAAAAATACATACATTAAGAGGCCGAAACTGGAAAAAATTAACCAGGAAGTTCCTCAACAATATCCAAAAGAAAATGTACAAGTCCATGAAGAGAATTTTGAGTACTGTATGGAAGGTATGGGAAGTGACCCCGAAGAATTTGATGATATCTCAATTCTGGCTGAATTACATGAAGGCAAAGAAATAAATGTAAACGAGATGCATGATGTTGAGAGTTTAATAAATAGGAGGAGCATAGTGATGATGATATTTATGCTCGTGCAAAAATGGCGCTTGTTATATATACACCTCCAGAGTTGGGATTTGAGAAAACTTCCTCTCCAAAATCTTTTTTTGATGGTAAAACTGTTTTTTAAGCTACTGTTCGATAAAATGTTGCATTTCAAAGAAGAAGTTGAATTTCATAGAAAATTCTTTTCCTATTGGTATCTTACTGCAGTATAGAGCATAGAACTATGTAGGATTAAGCAGATGCAAATTTAGGACCTCTTAAAGGTAGGTGTTATTTTTCAATGCTATTTTTAAAAAAGAAACAGTTGCCAAATTCCTTTTTTTGAAGCCTTGTTAAATTTTCACTATTTATAGGTAATTGCAAGGTTAGAAATAGAACACATGGATATTATGGAATCTTCTTTTAAAATTTGCAAATGGTGAACCTCTTTAAGGTAGGAGGCATTTTTCAATGCTTTTTTCCAAAAAAAAAAGTTGCCAAATTCCATTTTGTGAAGCCTCCTAAAACTTTTCCCCGTTTACAGGAAATTGCAAGATTACAATGATCCCTTGTGAATATTGTGGATAGTTTGAGAAGGATAATAGCAGGAAAGGACTCTGTTCTTCAGTCTTTGAATAAGGAACTAGAGAAAATTCAGGATGAATTTAGAAAGGAAAATGAGAAATTCAGAGAAGAATATATGGTTGTTCGGAAGAAAGATGAAAAAACTATAAAGAGACTGGAAGATGAGCTGAAACATCGACCGGAGGTGTTGGACATTCCCCTGTAAGGACTGTTATCATCCAGGAAGCAATACTTATAGCTGAAGTTAGTAAGTTAAACAGAATAATTGAAATAATGAAGGCTGACTTTGAAAACAACTTTGCTGAAGACTACAATAAACATCAGCTTGAGATAAATGAATATAGAAGAAAAGAGGAAAACATGAAAAACATAATTGCTAAGAAAGATGAAGAGTTGAAAGGGAAAATAGTTGAACTTAAAAATATTACTGCAGAACTACAGACTAGAGGAGTTGAAAAGTTAAAAGAATATGAAATTGGTAAGGGACACAGTAGGCATCTGATTTCTGGTGAAATTTATGATGTGTTAGCACACCAATAGGATTTAATAAGGTATGAGAATTCCCTACAAAATAGAGAGAAGTCATTGGACGTAGATTTTAATGCAATACAAGCTCATGCACAAGTCAAAAAGGGGTTAGAAAGTTATTGTTCCTTCTTAAGAATTCGAGAGAAGTCCTTTATGGATGCTAGTGCAGCAATGAATGCTGGAGCTGATCTCTCTGTGTGGTCAACCATAAAAGAAATAATGGAAAACAAGATAGCTGAGAGGGATGATGAGATTAAAGAGCTCAGATTGAAAATACTAGAGGATAAAGAATCACAACATTTGGGATGTAAGTCTAATATAGAAGATCTGAAATCCCAAATTTCCACTCCGTAGAAGAACAACATGCTTCAGCGAGTAGCAATTATGTATACTCCAGATAATACTGAATTGAGGGAAAAAGAGTTGGAGACAGAGATAGAGCAGCTCAGGAAAAAATTTAACCAAGTTTAGTCTGATTTGAAACATGCAAATGATCGTCTTCAGCAAAAGGAAAAGGAACATGAAGAGAAAAATAAGAAGAATGTGGAATTGAAGAAGAAATACATCTAAGATAACGATAGATTGACAGAAAGTTTGCACAAATGTGCAACAAAAGTGAAATAATTAGAACGAAAATCAGAACATGCACCTACTGCAGCTCCAGAATAACCAGAAGCTTCTAGACAAGCCAAGAGACTAGAATGTACAAATTTATCTTCTCTAGAAAAGGAGGACTTGCATCCTAAACTTCCTAAGCAGCCTAGAACTATGCAATAACATTATTTATATATGTTGTGTATGTAAATACATTTCAAGTTTTAATACATAAATTTATATATGTGTGTGTGTATTTCTTGGCAATGTATATGTTTTTGATGCATTTAATGTGAATGGTAATTTTGAATTTAACTTTTCAATAAGTGTACATAAGAGGCCAGAAAGTTAACACTATCAAAATTGAAAACTTAACCTGTGTACTGTAGGCATATATATTTGAATTTGTAAGAAATGAAAAGAGTGATAGTGATTAGTGGATATGAGATATCAGTAGAGTTGGTGACATAGGTAGATCCTTGTTGCTTGCTTGGAACTGTTGATATTATAGGGATATTATGGGGATGATGGATTGATAACTCTCAAGTTATTTATGAGAGTTTCGATGATATGTATTGCTGTATTTATGTAAGTTTCTTTATCTAATAAAACTAAAATTCCAATTCTGGAACGATGTCATACAAATCTACTCGTGCATCCAAATTTCAGGGATAACCCAGAGATGTAATGCGTATAGAACTAGCCTAAAAAGACAGAAATTTACAAAATATAATCAAACACAGAAAACATCTGTAATTTTATTACTGAAAACAAAAATTAAATATTGAATATGCCTTCCATCATTTGTTACATTTCCAAAATTTGGTAACATAAATGTTAGCACAATAGAATAAATTTTCAGTACAACAAGATCACTAGAAATGCTTTTTGCAACATAAGTTTCTTTCACCATTTTGCATACAATGTTGCATTTCAATCATCAAGGAATTTTTTATTTTTGTCTTGTCTCACACTTCTTATAATGACATCAGGTTTTATAGGATTCCCATGAGCATCCATCTTTTGGATATCAACTACTGCCCCTTGAATTTCTTGTTTTTCACCACTAAAAACCCTGTTTTGGCAGGCATGTATCTTTCTCCTCAAGAAAGATTAAAGAAAACTCAAATCATGAATAGGTAGCCAAACCAACTGGCTATAGGATGGTACCATGGTGTGGGAATTCTCCTCAAACCATGAATTGTGGAGAGCATTCTCTTAAGGCTGTTGGGACCAGTTTTGACCAAGGCTGCTGGGACCAATTCTTCCTTAAATATATGTTGTAGTTTGGTGAGGCAAGTGACATGGTTGTATGCTCCATACAACACTCTAGAGAATCACATTATCAATACATTTTTCACATCATCCTATGAGGCTTTCCGGGCATTTCCTTAAGGCCACCTGGGTAGATTTAACACCAATTCCATACTTAGACAAATTTCTCAATTTGGTCTAATCTACCTAAAACACCCTTTCGGCAGGTGCATAAATTTTTCTTCATTGACTTCCAAGACAATCTGAATACATGGTCAGGTAGGATGAATACCAATATACAAGATCCCCATGTGCTGCGGGCATTTACTGTAACCCATAATTTAGGGCGGGCATCTTTTTGAGGTTACTTAGGAATTTTTGCATCCACCGGTGAAAAACCTTGTTTTGGCAAGCCTGTATCTTTCTCCTCAACAAAGATTAAATCAAACTCAAATCATGATACCTCTGTATCCAAACCAACTAGCTATAGGATAGTACCATGGTGTGGGAATTCTTCTCAAACCATTAATTGTGGCAGGCATTCTCCTAAGGCTGTTGGGACCATTTTTTACTAAGGCTGCTAGGACCAATTCTTCCTTAGATATATGTTGTATTTTGGTGAGGCAAGTGACATGGTTGTATGCTCCATACAACACTCTAGAAACTCACATTGTCAATACATTTTTCACATCATCCTATGAGGCATGGCGGGAATTTCGTTAAGGCCACTTGGGCAGATTTAACACCAAGTCCATACTTAGACAAATTTCTCAATTTGGTCTAATCTGCCTAAAACACCCTTTTGGCAGGTCCATAACTTTTTCTTCCTCCACTTCAAAAACAATCTGAAGACATGGTCAGGCAGGATGAAAACCAATCTACAAGACCCCCATGTGCTGTGGGCATTTATTCTAACCCATAATTTAGGGCGGGCATCTTTCTGAGGCTACTTAGCCATTTTTGCATTGATTGGTGAAAAACCTGTTTTGGAAGGCCTGTATCTTTCTCCTCAAGAAAGATTAAAGAAAACTCAAATCATGAATAGGTAGCCAAACCAACTAGCTATAGGATGGTACCTAAAACACCCTTTTGGTAGGTCCATAACTTTTTCTTCATGCACTTTGAAGACAATCTGAAGACATGGTCAGGTAGGCCGAAAACCAATGTACAAGACCCCCATGTGCTGTGGGCATTTAATCTAACCCATAATTTAGGGCAGGCATCTTTCTGAGGCTACTTAGCCATTTTTGCATCCACTGGTGAAAATCCCTATTTTGGTAGGCCTGTATCTTTCTCCTCAAGAAAGATTAAAGAAAACTCAAATCATGAATAGGTAGCCAAACCAACTAGCTATAGGATGGTACCATGGTGCGGTCGTTCTTCTCAAACCATGAATTGTGGCGGGCATTCTCTTAAGGCTGCTGGGACCAATTTTGACTAAGGTTGTTGGGACCAATTTTGAGCACTTTTCTGAAAATTTTCCTCATGGAATGGTGGATTTTGTATAGTTGGGTGGTCTCATTTTTTTTTCATGGAAACCTTGGCAATTTCGGCATGGCAGCTCGAGGTAAACTCTATTGTTGTATTTTTCTTCAAGAGTTTTTTACCTTGGATAATTTAGGGTTTGGTCTATCTTGGGAATTTGCAAGTATGGTTGTTGTTAGAGAAATGGTTCATTCTTGTCCATGGGGTGGTGTCTTAGCTATCTTGCTTCCACAACTATAGTTGGCTCAAGTAAGTGATTTTCTTTTCCTTATGAGAATTGTAAATTGTAATGTGTAACCCTGAAAATTTTTCTTTATATTTTGGCTTTTATGAATTTATCTATGAAAATGAGGGTTGTTGTTATGCATCCCCAAGTTCTATTTTTCATCCGTACATCCATGTGATATACAATGAGTAATGCTAATTGAATATATACATATCAACAACAACCACAAGAACCATTATCATGATAAAGATTAGGGAAACTCAATATATGAAAAGGGAAACCACTTGTAACTCAATAGGCAGTAAGATAATTGGTGGCTAATTCATTGAAACTTAAGCTTCAAAAGGAAATGGGACCCTTCCCTTCAAATTTGATCCCTGGTGGGGAGCCTTTTTATAATGTCTCAGACCCTGAGGCTAATCCTCGAAATAGGATCTGAAACTGTTTATAGTCATAATAAAACATTAACAACTAGAGCGTCGTACTTCTGTCACAGTTTACATATCTTTAAAAAAACATCATGGAGAAAATGTGCATGCTCGGTCTAGATGGCAGCACGACATTTATGGTTGTGAACTCGTGGGCAGTGAAAATGATGTCTCAAGATGCTTCTGGTGGCTCATTTCTGACTGGGATCGACCACTTGTCTGTCTGTCGAGTCAACAATGTGTCCTTTCCCTTTGTGTTCGTTCTGTGCTTGAGGACACCTTTATGCATGGGCTCAAAGATGGAAAAGGAGTTTATATATATCCTTTTTGTGCTCACCTTTCTTCACAAATTCCCCCTTGCTTATGGAAAAAAAAGCCTCTGCAGTGGCTTTTCATTCAAGTACTCCTCACGACCTCAGAAAAGGTTGGTGGATGGGGTGCATGAAAGATACGATGAAGACCTTGGGCCCTTGATGTTCCAGTACGAGCATTCGCTCCCATAAAAAACATGTGCATCTCTCAAAGTGGTGTATGATGTCTACTCCCTGATGGTTGGTGCTTCCTTGGTGTGAAAAAACAGGGCGATAGACGAGCTTGGAATCAAGCTCACCAACCAGAAATACACCCAGAATAACAAGCTTCTCGAACCAGATTGCCATTGCAAACATATCAGAATCCTCAAAATGTCTTGGCAGAATGATACTGCGAGTTTTCTTCTACACTAGCTCATCCTATGCACCTTAATGGCTCTGAAAGGTGGTGTTTATATAGGATTGGAAAACTGGATAAGGGGATGATCCATCAACATATTCACACATTTCATTGTCGAGTAGCCTGGTCGACCATATGCTTCAAGGCATATGGACTAGACGTGTTCTGGCCCTTTCATTCCTGTGACGACCCTTTCACTCCTGTGACGACAATACCAGAACCATTCTTTTGTTGTGTTTCCCCTGCTATGTGTGGCGATCAGATTCGTTGTGCCACTTCTTATATTTCCATGATATCTTTCTGATTTCACATGCTAGCCATATGACAGGTATTTGGTTTTGGGCATGATGGCGCTACCACGGGTATGATTTATCCTGTGGGTGTATCAAAAATGGTGTCGGGGAAATCAATTAACTGTCAGGAAGGAAGATTGTACATGAGGGCGTCTTCTCCACCAAGATTTTTTTTATAGTTTTTTTAAGGTTGCATAACCCTTGTGTTTCTACATGCACTCACTATTGTAGATATGTTCATCTTTGCGATCTAAGTCCTCGATACACCAAATATTCATACCCAAAAACTAAACACTATCAACCTGCATAGCTTGATTTGGGGAGATCAATATCAATCGTTGATCTCTAAACTACCTTCATTGGGACCGCTCAACCTTGATAACTTTAACATTCTGCTAACCCTTTTTCATATGAACGAGTGAGGAAATTCTGATCATGGAATTCTTCTCACTCGTTGATCTACCCAACATCTTGTTCTGACCACAGATCTTCATAGCCCCTACCACTTTTCGCGGATCGAATTCGTAACTTTCTCCGCACTAGTTCAATCCACAGAATTGTTTGAGACCATAGATCTATCCCTGCCTTCATCTCAACCATCTGATTTTCTTGCTAATTAACCCTTTTCACGATTTGAGAAATTTTCTCCCTTCGAGTATGTTCACTGCACAAAATGATTTAGGGCCGTTGATATCACCTTGTGCCGATCTCGACCCTCCAACATTACAACCATTTAACAGACTCCACAAATCTCAAAAATAAATCCTTCCTCGCATCTCCGCTCCATGGAATCACTTTCCATTGTCGATATTCACCATCCTGAATCTGAACCGTTGAAGTTTAACACATTTTACCCTTATTCTGCTACTACATGTTTCAATATACAGAAAGACCTATCATCGTAGATCAAAACCCACTCTTCATCCGATGGCTCCATGGTGGAAAAACTTGCTAACCAGTTAACCTAAAAGGCACTCTTGCAAAATTCCTCAAATAAGGTCATTTTCAAACCTTTGGGAAGGAGACATAGATGAACATAAATCAACATTCAATGATGATGATGAAGATGATGATGATTATGGTGGTGGTGATGACTAGGATGAGGATGATGATGAAAAAAATGATGATGATTATGAAGATTATAATGATGATTATCATGTTGATGATGATGAGGATGAGGATGAGGATGATGATGAGCATGACGAGGATGATGATGATGATGATGATGGTTATGATGATGATGATGAAGATGTTGATAATGATGATGATGATGATGATGAAGATGATGATGATGATGATGGTGGTGGTGGTGATGAATATGATGAAGATGATGAAGATGATGATGAGGGCGATGATGAAAATGATGACGATGACGATGATGAAGATGTTGACTAGGAAGCGGGAGATGACAATGATGATGACGATGACGATGATGATGTTGATGTAGATGATGATGATGATGATCAATGATGGTGGTGGTGATGATGACGATGATGAGGGTGAGGATGAGGACGATGATGAGGAGGATGAGGATGATGGGGATGATGACGATGACTAGTATGAGGATGATGAAGATGTCGATGATCATGATGATCATGATTATCACGATTATCATAATGATGATTAGGATGAGGATGATGATGATGATGATGATGATGATGATGAAGATGAATATGATCATGATGGAGATGGTGATGATGATGAATATGCTGATGAAGATGATGATGATGATGAAGATGTTATGACAAGATATTTACCTTGTCCTTCACTAAATTGTTCTAAGATTCATCAACACTATAATAGAATGGTTATGAGTGATTATTCACTCCTATAAAGGATGCACTTTATGGAACTACCAAACTTCTCAGTTTGGATCTTCCTCTTTTAAGACACTGGACTAGGTCCATAAGTCTTGATTCTTCATGTATAGAAATCTAAGAACAGGAGGCTTCATAGGGCCCAATAAATTGTATTTCTTTTTACTTCTTCCTTGGATCATATTGAATTGTCAGATGAGTCCTTGGAATGGGTGTTAGGAGCAATCCTTAATTTTTCACTCGACTGGATGCTCCCCCTATCATGTAGATGTATTCATTCACTGAGCTCCCCCTAAAATTGCAATGATGAAGATGATGATGATGATGATGATGACGAATATGATGATGATGATGAAGATGATGACGATGATAATGAAAATGACGACGACGATGATGATGAAGAGGATGATAATGATAATGGAGATGTTGATGAATTGGATGACGATGATGTTGACGATGAATATGACGATGAAGATGAAGATCCTGATGATGATGATGATGAATATGATGATGATGATCAATATGACAATTGTGATAACGAAGACGTTGATGATGAAGATGATGATGATAAGGAAGATGAGGATGATGAAGAAGATCATGATGATGATGATGGCGATGACGATGATGATGATTATGAAGATGATGATGATGATATTGATGAAGACAACGAATTAGACGATAGTGATGACGATGACAAGGATGATGATAATGATCATCCTCATTGTTTTCGTCATCACCATCATATTCGTCGTCTTCATCGTCATCATGATCACCATGATCATCATCATCATGATCATCGTCATCATTATCGTGTCTGTCCTTGAAGGGAATTATGTATAGAATCTCATTATGAGCAATGCAACCAATAAAAATTATGACAAAATCCTAGTTAAATTAAATTAAATTAAATTAAACTACAATAAATTAAAAACATAGAGTTGTTTAACTATAATTAATTTAAAAGGCAACAAAATATAAAATATGCAAATAAAAAAAACCCAAACTAAACTAAACAAAAGGTAAATATGAAAAATAAAAAACAAAACAAAACACAAAATATAAAATATGCAAATAAATAAACAATAAACATAGAATTCAAAAACACCCACGCACTAGCTTATTAGCAAAACAACAATGGACAAGTTCACTCCCGCGCACTAGTTTATTATCATCATCCAGAGCATTGGTAATTTCATGAGCAGAGCAATGGTAAATCAAGGAGCAGGGGATACTAGTCCAGAGGATACCGACGTTCCCAGTGGAGGAAATCCAATTGCAGTCCATAAGATAACAAAACAATTCGGCTGCAGTCCAGAGGATACCGGCGTTCCTAGGGGAGGCAATCTGGCCATAGTCCATAGGATAACAAAGGGACCAATGAATTATGTAAGCCCATTAACTCTAGCAGCGTAGGAATTTGGGAAAAATACATCAAATTTCCGAACCAATACGGATTCGGTATAGTCATACTAAAATTATAATCTTTTTGTTGTGCTACCATCGCGTCTATTATCGGTGGATCTAGTAAGGGTTTTCTATTATTGGAGCATTTGGAGCTCCTCCTTAAATTTGGGGAAAAGACATACGGGTTGAGCACTGCAAGCCATTCGTTCTCTTGTATAATTTTCTGAATTATGGCATAATTTGCAAGATTTTGTAATTTTATTCTATTTAATGGTACAGAACAGTGTGCAGAGTCCTGTAGGAGCTATAATCTGAACTGGTTCAACCAATTTTGTCGAAACTTTGAACCTGAGACGTGTTTCTTCTAAGCATTTAATTTTTCTTTAATAATTAGTTTTACCTCGATTATGGCACAAATTACAAGATTTTGTTATTTTATTCTATTATATGTCTAAAACATTCTATAGAGTGCAATCTTGTGTAATCTTATTATATTTAATGGTCTAGAACATAGTCCTCTATGAGCTATAATTTGACCTGATTCTGTCGAAACTTGAATGTGAGACCTCTTTCTCCTTTAAAGACACATTTAATTTTGCTTTGATTGTCAGTTTTACATGGATTATGGCACACTTTTCAAGATTTTGTGATTTTTTTCTATTATGGGTCTAAATTTTTTTGTAGAGTGCCATAGGACCTGTAATTATAATGACTACGTACAATTCAACCTAAGACCTATTTCTCCTTTAAAGAATCATTTTATTTTATTTTTATGCTTACTTTTACCTGAATTACAACACACTTTGCAAGATTTTCCCATTTACTGGTATGTATTTTGGAACAATGTATAGTTCCCTGGGACTCGTGGGCTGTAATTTGAATTGACTCCAGTAAATTGACCCTCATACCTCTTTCTTCTTTAAAGACACATTTGATGCAAGTCTTATTTTTTAACGACACTTAAATCTTTTTGCCTTTGTTTGGAATATACCATGGTAGTTAGTGTGGTTACCTCTGTTTGGCATATCTCAAAGAGTCTGAAGGTTATCAAGAATATTGTAGCCTGCGTGTATCTTCATTAAACCCTCTGTGAGCATTTCTTCCTTAAATATATGCTGTGTAATTTTGATCACATCATATCTTCCAAAATACTATCCTTAAATCCTTCTCAACATATGTAGAATTCCCTTTAAAAATTTATGTTTATTAATTTCCCGTAGCTTAGTCTTTTATTTCACCAAGACTATACAGGCACACTTTTACTTTTGGCAGACTTATATTTTTCACATCATGACCATATTTAAACAAAGTAAGGGTATGGCTAGGTATCCACCTCAACTAGGAACAAGACCATGTCACAAAAACACAATCTCTGGTAGTCAATTTAAAATGGTCTTTCAAACTACTCAATTCAACACTTAGTGAATTTTGTCAGGCCCTAGTCATTACTGTGCTAGGAGGCATTTTGGAAGACTCATATCTCACATGTGTGAACACCCAGAGGGAAACTGAGATCATGGGTGGATGCCCAGATCATCAAATAATGGACCCATAACATCTAATGAATTTATCAGTTAAATAGATGACTCTGGCATGGATTTCCAAGTGGGATCTTAACCTCCTGTTTTCAACACTTGGTCAATTTTTCATATTTTTGGATATGCAAGCTAATGTTTTTACCTCTTTTGGCAGGCTGATATTTCTCTCATGTGGTCAACATAAGAAAACTAAGAACATGGATGGATAGCGAGTTCATTAAAGAACATTCCTATACCTTTTGATGAATTTATCATCACTCAGGTAGGATTTGGCAGGCATTTCCAAATGCCTCTTCAACCTTGTGATTAGACACAGTCAATTTCTTTAAACCCTATGTCTCAAAGGTGATTTCAACTTTTCATCAAACTTGGAGTGTAATACATCCAATGGATGGAGGACAACTAGATGAATCCATTAAGACCAGCTTCATCCTCTGGAACTAGATTCTCTCTCTTCGGCAGGTAGTTTACTGAAGTATGATGTAAAATCTTCTTAAGACCCTATTTTGGCAGATCCATAATTTATGCCTCAGGTACTTTCAGGTCAAAGTAAGAACATGGTCAGGTAGACAACACATCCACCTACAATATTTCCATATGGTGTGGGTATTTCTTTCAACCCACAAATTATGGTGAGCATTCTCCTAGAGCAACTTGTCTAATTTGACCAAAAAGAACTTCTTTTGGGAGGCCTGTATCTTCTTCCTCAAAGATTTTTTCTGTGAACTGGTGCCATGGTTGGATAGATACTTCAACCAATGATGGGTTGACAGGCCATGGCAGTCATTTTCTCCTTCTTATGAAATATGGTGGGTATTTTCATAATACTACTTCTTTAGGACAATTTTTCACCACTTAGTCTTTTTCCAACTTTATCATACATGCCTATGCCCATCAAAAGTTATTTTGTCATTAATGAACATCTCTAGGATATGTCTGTTCACAATCATCAGTTCACCAAATGTCACCAATTCTCAAGACTACCTATAATTGGTCTAAATTTGGTGACATTTCACAATATTATCCTATTTTAAAAAAATCAGGCACATAGTTAGAGAAGGAGTACCTTGAACGAGGAAACTTGCATATCAAACCACTATGGAAGAGGGAGTGTTAGATTAAATTTGCCAAGTTTTGGTGGGAAATCCATGAATGAAGAAATATGACCACCGCCCATTCCAAATTGAATCTCCAACATGATCTATATGAGGGGGAACCCCATACCTCTTTGCATGCATTAACTAGTCTAGTGGCCCAAGAAACACACTTCTATATCCATGTTGTGAACAAATTCCATACCAAATCAAATCGTGTCATATACTTAAAAATAATTCAAATATAAATAAATCTAAAATAAATTACACCTTTGAGAGAAAAATAGCATTTGGTAAAGCTTTTGGGAAGAAAAAGATTTTGATATTAAAACATTACAAGTAAATATATTTGCACGCTAAATTATATCCACTTAGTATCTTATATTCTTGTTTTATTGAGTGTAGGTACCACCAAATATGTATCTATCAGATCTATATTCCTCGAGTGATGGTGAAGACATACTAGGAGAGGTTGAAAGTGATACATGTTGTACTAGATCTATCGGTTCTATATCAACTAGATATGAAAAGGTAAGGAAAAGATTTCGTAGACGCATGCAATATTTTATTGCCAGTTGAGGGTCATGTAATTATGATGCTGAGAGCATAGGTGACATTGAGTTTCCCTTAAGGTATAGACATCTAGTGCAATGATGGGTACCTAATAAGCTACCTCAAGTGGACATAGATTTCTTCATCAATGGGAGGATGTATCACATTGCTCCTTCGTCCTTACATGGATTGGGGCTATTTTCCATGGATGGCATAAAGGTCGGCTATGGCATTGTAACTGAATTGATGGAGTATGTCAAACCATTATACAAATACAATAACTGGTTGATCTTGGTCCAATATACTCGAAGTATGAGGAGATACAGAGTTGCCGCAAATTATATACAACTAGAAGAACATAATAAAAACAAAGGGGCCACTATGTATATTGATGGGAGACCAAAAGCATCTGCAAACATTACTAGATTTGTAAATAATACATGGCCAGTGACAACAACTAAGCAACCGAATTGCGAATTTGAGGGACGCAAAGAAAATCTTATATTTGTATGTGCAACAAAAACAATACTTCCAGGTGAAGAGTTGTTGATCGATTACAACTTAAACCGAATAGATGTAGCTTCCATGGTTCAGGGTAACTGTGGAAGGTCACACGCTAGGACTAATCAGGTGAATGCTAAATATAGTAACTAACCATGACTACAATAACTAAATGTTTCAATTTTTTTTGTTAACATTCCATTTCCACCGTTGACATTCACTTTTTTCGTGCATATTATGAATATTTCTATGTGATAACATGCTTATTACACTGTTATGCTTATCTCAATTTTTTTATGTTACAATTATTGACTCAATTTTTATTGATTGATTTATTTTGTCAGGGTTGCAGTAGTGGAAACCCACATGTTGCTTCCATAATCCAGGGTGACCGTGGAAGGTCACAATCTATGCCTCATGAGGTAAATGTTAAATATAGTAAATAAATATGACGTCAATAACAAAATGTTTTGATTTTTTCAGTTAACATTCAATTTTCACTATTACCATTCGCTTTTGTCATTCTTATTGTGAATATTCCCATATGATAACATGCTTATTACATTTTGGCAGGGGTCTGCTCATCTCCATGGAGCATAACATGTATCTCCTCCTTCGGAAGTAAAAGTAAATATTATTGCAGTATCTCATTTTTGTTTATGTTACGATTATTGACTCAACTAAATATAGAAACTAAATATGACTACAATAACTAGAAAATCCAACCCCAGAATATTTACATGTGACAACATGCTTATTACACTGTGGCAGGGGTCTACCCATGGTCATCATGCAACAAAACGTGTGTCGTCTACTTCCATGGTCGAGGGTGACCGTGGAAGGTCACACTCTGTGCCCCATCAGGTAAGTGTTAAATATAATAACTAAATGTTGAGTTTTTTTTCTGTTAACATTCAATTTCCACTATTACCATTCCCTTTTTTCGTGCTTATTGTGAATATTTCCATATGATAACATGTTTATTACACTGTAGTAGGGTTCTGCTCATTGCCATGGAGCAAAACATGTATCTTCTCCATTGGAGGTAAAAGTAAATATTATTGCAATATCTCATTTTTGTTGATGTTACAATTATTGACTCAACTAAATATAGTAACTAAATATGACTGCAATAACTAGAAACTCCAACCCCAAAATTTTTCCATGTGACAACATGCTTATTACACTGTGGCAGGGGTCTCATGCCCATGTTCATCATGGAACCGAACGCGTGTCCTCTACTTCTGAGGTAAAAATAAATATCATTGCAATATCTCATTTTTTATTATGTTACAATTATTTTCATAATGTTTATTTATTGATTTATTGTGTCAGGGTGGCGTCATTGGAAAGGAACCTACTGCTTCCATGGTCTAGGGTGACCGTGGAAGGTCACACTCTATGCCCCGTCAGGTAAGTGTTAAATATAATAACTAAATGTTTCAATTTTTTCTGATAGCATTCGATTTCCACTGTTGACATTCACATTTTTCTGTGCTTATGGTGAATTATTGACTGATTTATCATGTCAGAGTGGGGATTGTGGAAAGGAACCTGCTGCTTCCACGATCTAGGGTGACCGTGGAAAATTACCCACTAGAAATAGATCAGTAGGGGATGACCGTGGTACTTCACTAGCCATAACACCGCATCAGTTAAGTGTTAGTTCTTAATAGTAACTAAATTTCATTACAATAACAATGCTTGAATGATGTTAAAATTATTTTTCTTAATTTTATTGTTTGATTAATTTAGTCCAGTGCACTTGATCTAGGTGATGAGGAGCTTGAGGATGAAATTTACTATTCCATAGACCCTATGCATACTATAAAGAAGGCCCTAAAAAGGAAAAAATAGAAATGATCTCCTTGGCTTGCATAAGGCCCGTGACACAGGAGATCAGGGCAAGGATTGAAGAGATGCAAGAAAAAAATAAAATCTTATGGGGTAAGTATTAAATTGAGCACATAGATCTATGGACAAACACACAAATCACATGATAGATCACATAATTTACTCGATTATTGAAGAATGAAATAGTACAAAAATAGCTTGCAACTGTGAATGATTTTCATTAATCAAAGAGTAATTAGATAATAATTACAATGAAGTACAATGGCTTAAATAGCCACATGCAATTTGAATCCACATGAGGAAATTTGAATTGATTAGACTCTACTTGACTGTAGGTAACTAAGAGCTTGTCTAAATCACTGTCGAAGGACTCAATAGTTAACTGACCTTGTCTAAACCATTATCGGAGTTCAACGGAGTTCTAAAACACAACTCAAGTGTCTACTTCAGTGTTGACTGAGGATAACTGACTGTGGTAGGTGAGAAATGCGCCTCTCCTACATGCAGCCATGCAAACCTAGTGCTAACTGAATGTAGAGGACTAGAACTGAATGTAACTGACTCCTAACTTAGCTTGACAAGTCACTAATTGAACTCAACTGGTGAAGGTTGGTGTCGGCACTCCCAGTGGCTCCTAAATTGTAGGAATTGATCTAGGAGGCTCCCAAACTAATGCATGGAAGTGAAATTAGTGACAATAGACCTTAATTAGTGTTTGCCACACTTTATTAACTGGAACGTGTGCCCCAATCAGGATAATTGGACCCAATAGTGCTAGTGACTAAAAATAGACTGGATTGACTCCCAATTTAGACATGACTCCTAATTTAGACATATGACCAAATTGGACAAGGAAGGATTAATAATCCTAACACCCCCCATGAATTCTAACTTGCAAAATCTGTGGGTCCTAGTAACTAAGACCATAGGTCACCCATTACATCAAGTAAAGTAAAGTAACTACTAAAAAACAAGGTGTTGGGGAAAAAACCACATGGGAAACCCCCCCCCGCTAATTAAGCAGGTAGAATCAGGATCAATCTGGTTCTTCTGTGCACAGGTATATTGGGGCCTGGCATGTGAAACTCTCCATCATTATGTTTGGAGGAATATTCCTCTTTGGAAGAAGAATGATATGCTCAGTTAAATCAGAAATATAGCAAGCTATCAGATGAAGACTGGACCCATGCAGAGCAACGAAAGTCAACTGATAAGTGAGACAAGCTTCTTGAGAATTCATAACATGTGAGGAACACTCAAGAAACTGATATGTTGCAGCCATAAACAGAAAACCATGAGTGGTAAGAACAGCCCCAAGTGTTAGGAGCAAGTGTCCATGTGGATGCAGAAAATCTTCCTCTTTACTAGTTCTGTGAGGAGATGAGCATGGGATCAATGGTAGAGAAGCACTGGGACTGTTGAGAGCGAATGATTGAGCTCCATAGTCTAATATATCTTCTGAAATAGACAATGAATCACATAATAAAATATCAGCAACCTCATAAGAGGAAACTAACAACAAATACCCATAAGTAGTTTTGAGGGAAAGTGCGGTACTTGATTTTTCACACCGAAATTGGTCAGAGTAGCTACAAGCATGACTGAAGGCTCTTGGATTTTAAAATTTGAACCAAATAATATCAGATAAGAAAGTAAATCAGATCAAAATAAGTTCACAACATATCCAAAAATGTGAAATGAAATCAAATCCCCAGCAGCAGTTTTGTAGGAGACTTGCGGTACTTGTTTCTTCTCAAAATTGACGAGGACAGCTACAAGCGGTACTGAAGGCCTATGAACCTGAAATTTTGAACGAAGAAATATCATATCATATATAAATAATATCATATCAAATCCAATAAGTTTCATATCATATCCAAATAAATGGTCAACCGAGACGGTGGATGCACAACTTACTTCTTCTTCAAAATTCTGAATTTTGTTGCATGCAATCTTGTAGGAATTTGCTGGAAAATCTAGATCATGGGGAGAAAATGGATCGATATAGTAATATGATATTTCTTCCAAAATATCCAAGTTATTACATATTTTCACGCCAGCAGCAACATTAAAGGGAGAAAAATCAAATTTCTCTTCAGTTTTGGAAGCAATTAGTAGCAAATTTTGCACATAATTCGAAGGAAAATCACTGGTGAAAGTTTGCATGGAAGTGCAGCAGTATTTTTATTCAATATCAGATATTCAAATGTATTATTTTATTTCAGCCATATGAGGAGATGATATATAAGAGATCTCATAAAATTCTGGAGCATCAGGAGAAGGAGTCATTGCAAGGAGGCTATCTTCAATTCGAATTGACTGTGTAGAAGCTTCTGCTTCTTCTTCATTGTGAACAACTTGATCAGAGAGAGTGGAGGTAGAGAATTTTGGATTTAGAATGCTTATGGTTCTGAATATTCTCTCCAAATTTCTATTATTATCCTCATCAATCGTTCCAAAGGTAATGTCCAATATTTTCCAAAGATCCTTTGGGTTTTTAACAGACATTTTGAGGTAGCGCATGCTAGGAGAAATGGCCATATACATTGTTCCATAAGCTGCATTACATTCATTTAGCCACTTATCCTTTCTCTCAAAGGACTCTTCACCAATTCCAATAGACACCTCATAGAGATCTTGTCTTTTCAGAGATGCAATCATCTTCATCTTCCATTCTGAATAGTTTGTGGATAGGGTGAGAAGAGGAATTGATGAAGCCATTCAAAGTTGTACTTGCAAATACATAAAATACAAAGTAAGGTCGACTACCTACACATTTTAGGTTTTCATCACACCCAACATAATTGATCAAGCAAGCTTGATCAACAATTCCTTTACTTGGGGTATTAAGTGGTAAACCTTATGCTTCTGGTGCAGAGTAGGAATGGAGCAAATTGCTCAAAAAATTCATCCAGCTAGAGATCTGAGGAGGAGAAGTGACTTGTCCACTGAGGCTCTAATACCATATTAAATTGAGCACATAGATACGTGGACAAACACACAACTCACAGGATAGATCACACAATTTACTCAGTTATTGAAGAATGAAATAGTGCAAAAATGGCTTGCAGCTGTGAATTATTTTCATTAATCAAAGAGTAATTAGATAATAATTACAATGAAGTACAATGGCTTCAATAGCCACATGAAATTTGAATCCACATGAGGAAATTCGAATTGATTAGACTCTACTTGACTGTAGGTAACTAAGACCTTGTCTAAATCACTAATGGAGGACTCAATAGTTAACTGACCTTGTCTAAACCATTATCGAAGTTAAAAGGAGTTCTAAAACACAACTCAGGTGTCTACTTCAGTGTTGGCTAAGGATAACTGACTCTGGTAGGTGAGAAATGCACCTCTCCTTCATCCAGCCATGCAAACCTAGCTCTAACTAAATGTAGAGTACTAGAACTGAATGTAACTAACTCCTAACTCAGCTTGACTAGTCACTAACTGAACTCAACTACTGAAGGTTGATGTCAGCAATCCCAGTGGCTCCTAAATTTTAGGAATTGATATAGGAGGATCCCAAATTGATGCATGCAAGTGAAATCAATGGAAGTAGGCCTCAATTAGTGTTCCCCACACTTTAGTAATTGGAACATGTGCCCCAATCAGGCCAAGTGGACCCAATGGTGCTAGTGACTAAAAATAGACTGGATGGACTCCTGATTTAGACATATGACCAAATTGGACAAGGAAGGATTAATAATCCTAATAGTAAGTGGCATCTTCACATATTTTTTTAAGCTTTTACATGATTTCATATATGATATTATGTTTTCTATTTTTCCAACTGATCTGATAAAGTAAAGTTTTACGTTTGTAGGAGTTTTTACAACCCGTGACTAGAGAAATTGTCGAGATAGGTATAGGTAGTAGTCATGCTCCAATGCAACAACAACACCGACAAAGCAATGTACCAATGAGTATTTTTTACACTCCTCTAGTTGGCCTTGAATCCATTGATGAGGGAACCAATTTTGATTAACATAACATGCCAGAGCATGATGAGATGGAGTATTGGACTCCACATGACTCCATAGATGAACCTACTGTAGATGATAAGGAAACGTTTCCTGAAGAAACACGAGTTAAAAGCAACAGATCACTAGATCTCACCTTTCTGGTTGATGACGCTAGTGTTCCGATCAAGATTCAAAGATTGCAGGTATTTATTCATTAATTTATTCATTTTAATCATGAAATTGAAATGGAAATACGTTGAATTTATTATAAATTAATGGATTACATGTTTCTGTAGAAAACAATGTTTTCTATAGGAATCTGAATGACAAAGCATTGGATTTGTTTGGCCCCACCATTCGCACATGGTGGAATAGACAAGATAGTGCAAAGAGAGATGTATTGATAGACCACATGGTAAACTTGTTTGGCAATACATTCAATAAGAAAGTGGTTGCAAAGTTGTCCGACGAGAATTTAAAATATACTAGGTCCCAATATAGGGATAATTTGCAACTTGACCTCAAGCATGAGCACCCTCACATGGTTTCGGAGAAAGAGTGGAAGGCACTCATAGAGGATGCAAAGGATAACTTGCTAAAAAGACAAGGAAAACAACCATGGCTTGGAAAAGCAAGGTACAACACATATTATCTTTTTAGTGAAAAATGCTCATTTATTTTTTTCTTTTTTGTTTTAAGCAAGAATTCTGATATCTAACGTTTTTCAAAATTTTCATATATAGGCTACCGGACACCTCCAAAGAAACCAAGGCTAGAGTGGAAAAGAACGGGCAACATAGACTGGGCCAAGGTGGCTATAGAAAAATAAGAGACCGAATTGTAAGAATTAAATGATTAACTGCGGGGAATATTTATTTCGAAGTAGCGAACAAATATCTATTTTTGATAGAGGGAATTTTATATGTGTTATGTAGGGAAATACGTTCCAAGATACTGCCATCGAGGAAGACCTAAATCTTGGTTTCAAGTATGGTTTTAAAAGTGTCATTGAATATCGGAAAATCTTGGGGCAGACTCCAATCTCCCCAATGACATAGATGCAGGTAAATAAAATGAATAAGGACATCACTGCAGTATACTGTTAAAGTCTATTCAGTTTTTATTATATCACCCATAACTAAATATTTCTATTTTCTTTTAAGCAACAGTGCAATCACAACACTGTATCCAGTGGTACTCCGCACATACCAGCTGAAGTTGGGGTGTGCATGTCCCATGATAGTGGAGAATAGAGTGACCATTATAGTATGTGTGCTTTGGAAATAGAAATATCTACTATGATTATAGATATTTATTTCCTGATGTATACTTTTAAATTTTCTTCTTTCAATCGAAGACCATGAAGCTCAGGAGGGTGAACCACGAGAGGAATTAGCAAGTAGAGAAACAATTAACACACCACCTGTCACATCTACACAGACAAGTAAAGAGAAATATTGTAATTTTAATCAAAATGATGAACTATTAATTTCAATAATATTTAAACATATCGATATGCCCATTTTCGTTGTTGCAGTTCACGCCCCTTCAGAACTGCCTCCACGCCCTAGTCAATGACGTACAAGAAGTATGATACATGAGGGCATGGAAACACAAACACTAGTAGGACATGGATTTGTAGATAATCCACCAAATGATGATGATAATATCCCAATTATCATAAGTTATTTCAATGCAAAAAAATAGAAATAAAAGAAAAGTAGATGTATAAATTCATGACTTGTATTTGGATGTATATCGATGTTGTTAGTCTAAAACAATGTTTATATGAATTACCTAATTATGCTTCCATGTTTTTATGTTTATATGTTTTTATGACTAGCCTATTTATGCATGAATGTTTAAATGTTTTCTATGTAAACAACATCATTTATTGGGTATGGGGAATTGAGAGCGATGTGAGGGGGGGGAGGGGCCATATGAGCTTCCACCTTCAAGTGGTTGGCCCTGTTCAGTAGGGAATATAAAACTATTCTCGAAATAAAGAGGAGCTCAATAAGGTATAAATACTCTTTTATTACTGTGTATTAAAGATGGTTGTAAATTTTTAAATGCATGTCTATTTCTTAAAAAATTGTTAATAAATTTAACATTTCACGGTTCATTGATTTCTACAGGACTTTGTAGTAGGATTTAAATGACTGTTTATTTGATTATATATTATTTACTCATATAAAATTTTTCCTTTGATTATTTATGCAGATCTTGGTGATGGAAATGCATCTCGTGGACAACTCTTATCAAGTTGTATGGGCGAATGGATCTGGAAAAAGGACAATGATAAGGTAAGGGTTTTGACGTGTTCTTTATCCTTATTGTGTTTGTATTTATCCTTAAATTCTATTTCATTCTATTAAGATACAAGAGATACAACCAATAGTAAATAACTACTTTTAGACTATCATCCAAACTAGGAGACAACCTTCTACATAAAACACAAATGCTTCTTAGTAATGTAGAAAAATAGAAGAAAAACCACGTAGAAGAAATTAGGCTTTTTTTGGCCCTTCTTCCTATAATTTCGGCATGATGAAACCCTAGGTTAAGAAATTTTAATTTTTCAAACCCTAATTGTTCATTTATCTTTCAAAACTAAATTTTCTGATTTGTATACTTGTAAATATTATTCTTAGGTTATTTTTGTTTCTCTTAGGTTTTAGACTTAATTTTTATGTGTTTTTGTAAATTTTTATTTTATAAAAAAAAAATCCCTAAAAAAAGAATTTCTATGTAAAACCCTAAAAATGCAGACATATTGCTCCCACAATCCGATCCCTCTCCTTTATAAAACACAGGTATGCAATATGTATTGCAGACCTCGTATGCCCTAGCTGCCTTCTTTGCACACTCAAAATAGAAAACAAGTTAGTATTTCAAACTATTTAGATGGTGGTGTATTTTTCTAAAAATATATCTTATTGATTTGATTAGTTTTCTGCCCTATTCACATTAGTTTTCTGGGTAAATGTAAGTATGTTTTTTACTGAGATATGGAACCTTACATCTCTGAATGCACAGTGATATAATTCTGACATTCTTTTATTGAGTATTGTTTTGGATTTTCTTAGTACTGATTCTTGCAATTGAGAGCTGGATGATGGTAAGGGACTTGATGATTTTATATTTCAGAGCTTACATACAGGATAGAGTGAATGATAATAACATTATGGTTAGCTTGGCACTAAATTTTCATTAAGTTAGTATTTTATATCTATCCTATCACATACACAGATCTTAAAATCATATGCTAAATGGAACTTTAAATGATTAACATTGGTTATTGGTTGCACTATTTTACACGTTCTGATTACTGTGATGATAAAGTTTCAGTTGCTGCATGGCACATATGTAGACCATAAATTCATATGTCTAGATATTCAAAGGTAGCAGATAAAGTGATGTTATTACATGAGGAGTGTCTTCAAGGAAATTATGATATGGTTTATGAACTACAAATTGCATGCTCAACTGTGCAACCTACTTCTTAGTGCCAATGGGTAATTTATGATGAGTTTTTTGCTACATGAGATCAATCCTAGTAACATAATCGAAATAAGTTGTCAAATATTTGTTGACTAACATGCCTCTTTCCCATCATGTGCTTAGGGGGCTGTTTTTATCTTATGGGCATATTTGATACTAACTTGACCAATTTTGGCCATGCTTGAGGTGGTTGCATAAGAAGGATAAACTTTCCATATTCACCTCTTCCAATAATGAGCAATATCAAAACAACTTACCACCAGTTGGCACTACAAATATCCTAAATAGATTTTCTAGGTGAACAACTACTCTTTTTCCCTAGGGGTTGAGTTATTTTTTTATTATTTATTTATTTTTCAATAAAGATGAATTCAATGCACCATATGTTTTTTGTAGTATGATGAATTCTCACTAGTATTTCTTCACACGTAGTAGATCAAGTGATGATATTTTACAAGGAGTGTCTCCAAGGCAATTATGATATGGTTTCTAAACTACAAATTGCATGTTCAACACTGCAACCTGCTTCTGATCAATGCCAAAAGGTTATCTATGATGAATTTTTTGTTATATGAGATCATGCATAATAAAAGAAGAGAAATAAGTTGTCAAATTTTTGTTGATTAACATGTCTCTTTCCTATCATGTTCTCAAGGGACTTTTTTTTTTTCTTTCGGGCATATTTGGTATTAAATTTGACCAATTTTGGCCATGCTTGAGGTGGTTGCATAAGAAGGATCAGTTTTTCATTTTCATCTCTTCCAAAAATTGTGGGCTTGACCTTCTCTAGCCTCATTTACACCTGCAGGCTTCCTCATTCTTCAAAGCTTGGGCTCCATTCATCTTCAGAACATGGGCTTCCTTTACTTCTAACTTGTCATCTTCTTCAAGCTTCTGTGGGTATCTACAGGCATCTGCAGGCTTCTTCCAAGCTCTGTGGGAATCCTTCCAAGACCTTGTGGGCTCTTTAAGCCCTAGTGGGATTAACCTGATTTCAGATCACAATAAGTTGATCCGAGCCCAGTGGTGCCTATGTCTTTTATCGATGGTATTTTTATATATGTAGCCCCCTACCTTATCATAGAAATCAGCTCTCAGTGGTGCCTAGAATATCATTTAATTAATGTTTATACGATCTCTGTGGTGGTTACAACATATTTTATCGATGGTATTTTTATAGACGTACCCTCCTACCTTGTCATAGAATCTGATCTAAGAGGTGCCACTTTAGCCTTTAATTATGTATTTTAGCCAATTATTATAAATTTGTGCATCCTAATTGGAAAAAAGTTTTTGAGGCAATAATTAGGGTGCTTAGGGACACTTTGGGTACTTTTGGGAACTTTTTAAATCATTATGCCTTATTTTTAGAGTCAGTTAACACTTTTTGACCTCCCCCATGTACTTCCCATTTATTTATTTTCCTCTTACTTCAATATGTTTTTTCCCATATCTTACTTTCCTGATATATTTCTTTTCTAGAAATCACCTTTCCTGTGTTATATTTTATCCATTTATTTGTCTTTAAAATATAGTATGTATTTGTTCACAAGTACTTATTGAAGATCCAAAACCATGGAAAGGAAGGTGCCTTTCCACGGTTTTTTAATTTTTTTTTGAAACCTCCAGGTTTCGTCTCAATATCGACCAACTTTCATCGTGGGTACTGCAAAACCGTTGAAACTTAGGGTGGATTTCCAGGAATACCGTCTCTATAGAGACGAAGTTTCGTGGAACAATTACCGTTCAACATGCATATTTCATCGAAAGTGTTTGGTTTTCCATGGTTTTGCATGGAAGAAATTTCTGTTCAAATTCCAGAATTCATTGATAGAAAGACCAACTTTCGTCAAATGTGTTCCATGGTTTTCCGTGGAAACTAAATTTTGTCTAGTAGTTTTTGGCCATATTTTCATCGTTCTAGGGATGAAAAATTTATCGATAGAGAGATGAACGCGTGGAAGAAGTTTCTGTTCAAATTCCAAAATTCGTCGATCAAGAGACAAATTTTTGTTGAATGTGCTCCATGGTTTTGCGTGGAAACAAAAAATTGTTTGGATATTTTTGGCCATATTTTCATTGTTATAGGGATGACAACATTGTTGATAGAGAGATGAATGCGTGGAAGATTTTATATTCAAATTCCACAATTCGTCGATAGAGAGACACCTGTTCGTCGAACGTATTCCACGGTTTGTCATGGAAACTAGATTTTGTCTAGCATTTTTTGGCCATATTTTCGTCGTTATAGGGACAAAACCTGTGTTTATAGAGCGACGGAACATAGAAAATGAATTCTAAAAAATCAATTTCAAGGATGCTGTATAGAAGACACGTGGCAGCCAGTTTTTGTCTCGATATCGATGGCTTATAAAGTTCGTCGATATATCCACGCAATAAGTGCCACGAAATGTCACGACCGTTATTGTCGTAAGTGACATGACAAAACGTGGGAATAACAATGAAAAACAGTCGCAATTTTGCTCCTATGTATTAGTGACACACACACACACACACGTATGGAACTTAGGATGTAGGAGAAATGCACAGAGGCATACTGATGGGGAACAAGGTAATTTTTAGGGGTGAAATTTTTCCAATTGGCTATTTTTAGGTTTTTTTCAAAAAATAAATTCGCTATTTGGTCATTTTTCAGTCTAATATTGCCTATATTTACATAAACTATGTTTTTTTAGCATAATATTCGCCAAAATTTGCACATTTTAGTGTTAATTTTATGTTTCAGATTTAATATTCACCTAGCTATCTATAAACATGTTTTTTCAATCCAAAACAATCTCTTAGAATACTATACTTAAGTATAATATTAGAATCCTTAAAAAATACCCTGGAATGCATCCTGAAATATGGTAGAGGGAAGAACGGAGGTATGGCAGGAAGACTTTCAATACTGACAAGCATATAAGCAAGAGTTATGGTAAGTATCCACTCTAATACCACTATATTATTGAAAGTTTAATTTTATTCAATGGAAAATCCTTTATTTATATAATTTATATGGTGGTTTCTCTTCATCTTCCAACTTACCTTTTCATCTCCCTACGTGACTATTCATGTTCTCAATTTATTTACAAGATTTACATTTTTGTGGAACCAAAATCACGAGGCTTAGGTTTCCAACACTTGAGAACCTGTGGATGTGTTGCTTGGGCGCATATTAGTGATAAATACATAAAGAATTTGCATACAAAGAGTCATGTTTGCATCATGATGGGTTATTTTGATGAGTCAAAATCCTATTGACTATTTGACATTGTCAAACAACAAATTATTTTGAGAAGAAATGTAATATTTGAGATAATAAATTGTTGAATTCCTCCTCTAGTGTGTTGCACAATGATTCACTTGATATTCTTCAAGAATCTCGATCTATTGTACCTTATTTGGCATTTCGAATGGACCAACGAACTCTACTCTTGAGCTAGGTAGTACGCTCTACCTTAAATGAATATGTTAATAGATTGAATCAACCATTTAGTAATAACTGACATAAATCATGGTCGAATTATTTACCTCGGTGGGATACTAAAACAATTTAAGCTACTAGATCAAATGTTGGAGATGCTAGTATTGGTTGGAAGTATCGTAGTCATAAACAACATGGAAGTGTTACATTGATGGCATATGTTCTTGAAACCTGTGATCTTGACACTTATGATGATGCTCAAGGAGTTCCTAAATTCAAATATTTTATGGATCTTCAAAATTGATTCTTTGAAGAAGAATTAGACTTGGGAACTCGTCCGTCGACCACAAGGAAATCATGTTGTGAAGTGTTGATGGTTCTACAAGACCAATTTTACTTCCAAAAGTGTTGTTTAAAATCACAATGATACTTTGGTATCCAATGGATTTTTTAGAATACTCTAAAAACCATTCTCATACTTGGGATATATTTTATTAATCTTTATGATTAATTTCCTAGGTTCTAGACTAGGTAGTTGGCCTCTACTTGCAATAATGGTCAACACTTTCCATATTTACACCTAGGATTGCCTTATACTGATTTGAGAAAATATTCTTCTAAATTTATTTACTTCCTATATTAGTAATTGTGCATTTCCGGTGTTTCTCAGTTTTAGACTGTTTTTGCAATTTTAAAGTGGAAAGGGTAAAAGCTAGTCACATGGAAATTGCCTATCTTTTCCTTAACTCATCCCCCATCCTTCTCTCTCCTTTTAAGAACTATTTAGTTAAATTTCCATCACTCATTATCTAGCCTATATCACCTATCTAATTCGATATTTCTTTGACTGGATTGGAAAGTGCTATATACACCTAACGGTTTTTTTCTTGGTTTTAGTAAGTTTGCCCTATGAGATAGCTTGAGTTACTTCTTTGAAAATTATATTTTACATTATAAGGATGTATTACCTATGTAATAATACCATTCATCATCAATCAAAAATTAATTTATCATTCTTTAGTGAGAGCTTCATTCTTCATGAGTGTTCATTATTCTTCTTCTCTCTTTGTGCTAATTCTTTGAAATTCTCTGTGAGGTTAATTATGTGCCTATATCCTTAGCTAACAATGGAATTATTGTTTGCATAAATGATTTAGAATTATGATATGGTATTATAGATATTACATATCATTAATTAATCCTTCATTTTATATTTGCTGGTTTATTTTGCAGGTAAAACTTCAATATCGATTCGAGAGTATTAGTTCCTCTTATTGCTCCATTCACAAGTTATTCAGAGTGGAAATTGAAGATGATTTCATATCTAAAGAGAAAAGGTATCTACAATAAATATACTAGATCTGGTGAAGATTCTTATGAAGAGATAAATGACTATCTGGTTGATTGTGATAGATATTTTGGAGCTATATATCTATCTATTTCTCCAAGCATGTGCTACCTTATTAATTCTGTTGAATACCTAAACGATCTCTGGAAAAAAATGGATAGAGCTTTGGGAAAGAACAATGAGGATCATTCTAGAAATTTGGAGAGAAAACATAGAAAATCAATTATTCTTTCTCAATATATATCAACCTCTATAGTCTTTGATAAATCTGTTCTAGATGAAGAAGAAATTGTAGAGTCAACACCAGTTTGAATTATAGAAAGTCTCCTTGAAGTGACTTTTTCTCTTGTGGCTCTAAAATTTCATGAGATTTATTATTTCTCATATTTACATGTAGCTAATCCACAATAATACATTCAAACATACATTTTTGAATAAGAACTCTCATTTCATCAATTGTTCTTTCTATCTTCAAATGCTGATTTTGAAGGTGAATTGCTAGTTTTTGAAGATCATATGCATGCTTCTCCTAAAGATGATGTGAAAGCTGATGATATTTTAGAATTTTTTGAAGGCTTAATAAAAGTGTGAGAAATATGAAAATGCACTCACTGATTCTGATCTAATTCCTTCTAACTATTCCTACATGTTGACTAGCACATTGTTTCACTATTCTACTGAAGATGGAGACACTGCCAAAGTATTGGCACACTATGAACTCTTGTTCCTAACTTTTGGATCTGACAGAACCTATTTTGTATATGATTTGATATCATATTTAATGTCCAAATATATTTTGGAACCTTTGTTCATCACTCTTCAGGATTCTACAATCTTTTATGGTTCAAAGTTTCAAGACAATTCAGATTTGCTTGGAGCTGATTTCACTTTACATAGTTCAAAGTTGTTGGATAAAGCATAAAAAGTTTCATTTGGAACTAATTTAAGTCTCATTTTCAAGGCTATTGAGAAGGTACTTCTGATCTTACATCAGTGGTCTTAGTTGTTCTACATGGTCCCAGTTTCCATCTTGCAGTTGTTTATGTTCTTGATCCAGTTGAGAATATTTCTCTTCTTCCCAAGAAGAAGATACCTTTAGAAATTTGATCAAGCATCATATTAGCTTGAGTTTGGAACAGAAACAATTCAAAATTGTTGGTTTACCTTTCATTTTCTTTTCTTTAGGGAGGATTTTCCTCCTCATGTGGTTTTGCCTCTTTCTTCAGTTTTTGGACAAATAAATTGTAAAGGGTGACCATAGCCTTGTTGTTGGGCCCTATATATATATCTGATATATTTTTCATATTTCACATAAGTTAGGATTAAAGGGGGGTGTTAGAATACTCAAAAACCCATTCTCATACTTAGTATATATTTTATTAATCTTTATGATTAATTTCCTAGGTTCTAGACTAGGTAGTTGTCCTCCACTTGCAATTATGGTCAACACTTGCCATGTTTACAATCAGTAGTGTCTGATACTGATTCTAGATAATATTCTTCCAACTTTTTTGGTTTCCTAAATTAGTAATTGTTCATTTCCTACCTTTCTCATTTTTAGAATGTTTTTGCAATTTTAAAGTGGAAAGGGTAAAAGCTAGTAACATGGAAACTGCCTATCTTTTCCCGGCTCATCCTCCATACTTTTCTCTCCTTTTTGGAATGATTTGGAATGATTTAGTTGAATTTCCATCACTCATTATCTATCATATCTCACCTATCTAAATTGATCTCTCCTTGACTAGATTGGAAAGTGCTTTATACACCTAAGATTTTTTTGTTTTGTTTTAGTAAGTCCGCCTTACGAGCTAGCTTGAGTTGCTTCTTTGGAAATTATATGGATGTATTACATATGTAATAATATCATTAATCATCAATAAATCATTCATTTATCATTCTTTAATGAGAGCTCCATTCTTCATGAGTGTTCATTCTTCTTCTTCTCTCTTTATGCTAATTCTTTGCAATTCTCTTTGAGGTTAATTGTGTGCCTAGATCCTTAGATTTTTTATGGAATTCTTGTTTCCATGAAGGATTTAGAATTCTGCAGGATTCTCTTAGTATTAAGGAATCAACTACACAAAAACATTTCCCCCTATTTCAAATATGACCTCTATTCAACTAATTATTTCTCTTGTTGCTCGTTTTGTATGGGAACTTCATCAAATGGATGTTAAAAGTATTTTTCCTCATGGACACTTATCTGAAAAATCTATATGAAGAAACCTCCTGGCTTTGTGGTAGATTTTGTTCTTGTTTTTCCACTCAAGAATTCATTGTATGGTTTGAAACAAGCACTTAGTGATTCATATGAGAAAATTGATCATTTCTTTGTCAACGTTGGCTTCAAAAGTTGTGAATATGATCACAGTATTTATATATTACATGTTCATGGTGATACTTTGATTGTGAAATTGTATGTTGATGATTTAGTCATAACTAGAAATAATGTCAATCTCATTTTATGTTTTGAAGAAACAAATTTGAAATGATCGAGCTTGGTATGTTGCATTTATTTTTGGGCATAGTAAAATTTGAAAATGGATGATGGTGTATTTATTTATCAACAAAAAAATCCTTGGATAGTTTGAAGAGATTCAAAATAGATGATTGTGAGCCTTGTGCTACACCTAATCAATTAGGTGTAAATTTGTTGAAATACTGTGACTCTCCATGAGTCGGCACCACTCTTTATTGATAGTTGAATAGTAGCCTAATTTTATTAACACATAGTCATCATGATCTCTCCTTTGTTATTAGTGTGGTATCCCAGTTCATGTAGAGTCCTTGAGAAAGGCACTAGAAATTTGTGAAGATAATCGTTCATTATATTAAAAGAACTTATCAATATGGTATTAAGTATTATTGTAGTATAAAATCGCTAGTATAGTTTACTTATTTTGACTAGGGAGGTGACATTGACGACACTTTTGGATATATGTTTCATCTAAGTTCTGATTGTTAACACAAAAAATTGCTTAACTTGCTCTATACAACCTACACCACATTCAGACATCCATTTCCTAACCCATTTTACCTCCACACCCATGTTTAACCTATGTTTTTCTCTCAAAAGCTCAAAAATAATAAAAAATGGCTTAAAACCCACATCAGAGCCAAAATAGCTCACAAGGGACCTAAAAAGCTTACAAAGGGGCTAAAGACCCCAAAATGTGCCTAAAAACCCCAAAAGGAGCTAAAAAACAGGAGAAATGGGCTTAAAACCCTAGGTAAGGCCCAAAACCCTAACCAGGGGCTTAAAACCCTATATGAGAGAAAAAACTATAAATAGAGGGGTGGAGGTCCCCATCACACATGAGTTGTTTGCTCTGTCATTATTATACTTTCATGAGTCCTTGAGAGACCATCAATCTCAAGCTACTCATCCCATCCACTCCATTTGCCCCATTAGCTCCCCCTCTTATGTGTTGAGTCAACCTCCACACTACCCAAGCCTGTGGAGAGGCAGTGTTGTTTCTGAGTTTGGGCATGGTGGCCCCCTTTTCAAATAGATATGAGGTATAACAGTCTCACCATTGTATTTTTAGTTTGTAGTTTGTAGATGTTTATTTATTTTTTCTTCTAATAGTTTTGTTGCAGCTCATTTTCCATTGCAGACTCTATCCTTGCATCCCTTTGATGGAAGGAAAGTGCATTAGCACGTGGCCAGGGCTTTTACCTAGCTACAGTTTGGTGACCACACTCAGTTGATCCCTTAGGATCCTTAGTTTTTTAATAGTTTTTATAGGTTTTTAATAGTTGTTATGTAGTTTCTTGCAAATTTTCTTTCATTCTTGTTCCTGATCAAGCCCTCACGAGGCCGATCCAAGCTCGTTTGGCCCTAGTACCAGTTACTATCGGCTGTTCTTGAATCCATTTTTTAATTTTTTCATTTTCCGGACCAAGTCACCAATTTCAGGCTGAAAGGAGCGACCCAGTCACGTATTCATCCAAGAATAGAGCGACCTAGTTGCCTATTCGACCTCGAAAGGAGCGACCTGCCTCTCAGGGAATCGTCGCTGCTTTTTTTGGCCCAGAAGTGACCCATTCACCTATTTAGTCCCGAAAGGGGCGACCCAGTCACCTATCCATCCCCAAAAGGAGAAACCTACCTCTCAGGTCCCTGTCACTACTGTTCGGACTATTTGTATGACTCAGTCACCGTTGTCTAGCAGCTAGAAGCGAAATGTCTTTTCTTCAAGTAGTTTTACATTCGGTTTCTTGTATGGCTAACAGTTTACAAATGCAAATATGCTTACTAATTGGTTAAGTTTTTGCAATTTTATTTCATTATTTCATTATTAAAACACAATGGGAATTAACCATCTTGTTCATCCCTTCCTCCTCTACTCAGTCATCACCCTCTAGGGTCTTCTGAAATAAGACGGAGGGTTGAGAAATCTTAGTGATAGGAACCTATATTTTTCATCATTTTTGTCCACTAAAAACAATTTTCTTGGAAGCTAAAGGGGGTGGAAATCGTTGGGTGTTTCACAGTGTTGGCATCCTCACTATTTAGCAACCTTTCATTTGAGGAGTCACTCGTGGATCTACGGGTGGGATTGTTCTGACTTTGATGAGAACCCAACACTCCTTCTTGGACTAGAGGGATACAAAAATAGGGTAGTCACACTGTTGATTAACATTTTACAGATTGTAGTGCACTTTGGATCTGTTTACTTTATTGGTTCACATGTTACGGTTTACATTTCCCATAGCTTGATTTGTGCAGAAAATCCAGTTTTATTTGCTCACCACATAATTGAAAAATAATAATAAAATTAATAACAAGCTCATACACAAAGTGCACACATTCATACCATATAATTCAACCAAACTCGGTTCATGACCCCGAGTGAACCTTAAAAGTAACTAATTTACTTAATCAAAATCTTGCAGTTTGATGACATAAGTCTCAACCGCCTTAACCATGGGAAGTCATTGGGATATGCCCTAAAAATAATTATGAGGAGTACCACAGGAACCCCAAAGTAGCTAGCCAACGAGAGGAATTGCCAAGTGAAACGGGTAGCGACCCCTTTCGATTGACTAGAAACACCTATGTGAGGAAAAATCCAAGCGTTGTCTTCCAACAGTCTTGGTGGTCAAGTGACCACCTGTGATCCAATAGGAAGCCATTAAAACAGGGTCCAATTTTCATTACCAGTTACTATCATACATCCACCATTGATCCACCTTGCTTTTCTTCATGCATTAGGGGGGGTCCCCCTCCATTTGGGTCATTAAACCAACATCGTCGAGGCCCTCCTCAACAACCATCCTCACCATAAAAAGGTCACATAGCCTTAGATTCTGACTCGAATTCCTACCAATCTGAGCCAAAAATGCACACCACACCATCTATCCCCATGGATGGCATAAATCCAGATGCCTTTTTCAGAGGGGTGGCTGGCAGTGGACCCACGTCCATGACTCACATCACTACCAACATCCCAACCAACAGCCCTAATACCAATATGCATACTGTTGTGAATCTGCTACCCATTAGTGGTAGCCCTACACCAACTCCTACAATTCCCACAGTACCACATTTCATACCTAGGGGTAGTGGTATTTCCACAACTATCTCAACTATCCACATTGCGAGAAGTCAACTTTAGGTGCCCCCAGTCATGCAGGTATATCATGCTCCTACAAAATCAGGTGCCACTGCTGGTCCCTCCCTCACCAACCTTGGGTCTAACCTCCCATTCATGGCTCACCTTAACTCACCTAATATGGGTAGGTTAACCAATGAACCAATCAGCTATCAACCCCATTGGCCTCATATGCCAACCAAAATCCCGTCAAACATTCCAAATTTTGAAGGGAAGGAAGGTGAGTACCCCCAAAACCACATCATGTTGTTTCACCTATGGTTCTCTTCAAACAACATTGTGGATGATTTGATTGGGCTTAGGCTGTTCTAGTGTACCCTCACTAGCATCGTAGCCAAATGGTATATTCAGCTACCTCAAGTCTCTTACCTGAACTTCAATTCCTTAGTCTTCATGTTCCTGCAATATTTCCAACTCCCCATCAGATATGATGATGGCATTGAGATCTTGCTATCTTGCCACCAAAACACTGCGACTCATATAACCAACCACATCCACGAATGGTGGTAATGCCGTAGTATGTGCAAGATTAATCTTGAGGACAAGATCTTTCTGGATTGGTTCCTAAAGAAATTACTACCACCTATATTCAAGGACATCACCTCCAAACATCCCCAATCCAAGGAAGAGGCCATCTTGAAGGCCCAACAATTTGACTTCATTTATGCTCAGTCTGGATACCTTTACACCATCATTCCAGATGCTCCGCATGCCAACACCTCTCACCATGATGCCCCAGGGGCATCCCATGCTGCGGATGGCATCATAGGCTCTCTCTCCCATCAGCCACAGTACTACGCGACACCTCCTAGGATGCCACCACACCCAAGAAAAACCCCTAGTGTTGCGTAACCAAACCAAGTCCCCAACTACTCAAGGATGATGGCCCAGTCCGGAGCCACAACCTCCTATGCATAGCCAGTGCCACAACAACATGCCCATGCACCAACTTGGCCAGCACAACTGTATTCGGGACCAATAATGGGATTCCTATCCCCTCTAGCTCCTCTAGTATACTATGCACCACCTATGCAAGCCGCTCCAGCCTCTTCCCCAGCTCCACCAACACCCATGGGACAAGTTTTTGCTCAGCAAAATTGTCCCAACCAACCGACCCCCAATAACCAACAAGGGAAAGGGAAGAAAAACCAAGCTAGGAATTGGGATAACAACCAACCGCAAGGAGGTGGCCAACAACCGAATCCTTCCAAAAACACCGGCGCTAACTCGCCATCTCGCAACCCCCAACAACCTAACCCACTTGGAAAAAATGCTCCGTTACAGACCAACCATCCATGCAAACTATGTAACATCTACAACCACTACACTCACGAATTCCCTCACATGGAACACGCCAAGAAGGTTCTTCAGAATGAAGCTCAGCACAGTAATAATGTGGTAGTTCAAGCTCAACCCAATCCATAATCCATGGAGCTCTAGAACCCACCCATGGTGCTCCAAAACCCATTACCACTCCAAGGATTGGTAGCAACCGCACCTATTCCTGCATCTTCTCCTGCTGTGACCACGCCTACAGAGACAGGTGTTCATCACCTCCTGGCCATGACAACTGAAGAGGTCAACTTACAGACTAGGAGAAATAAGTATGGATCCACTACTTAAACCGATGACCCATCAGCGACATCCACGCCCAACACAACAAACATAGCCATTCAATTACGTCCACTCCCCCCTAACGGGACAACCTAAGGACCACAATTCCCTATATGACGGATATCCAACAACTCCATGGCTATACTATTTACATTACTATTTCCTCAAACACCATGACTATTTACATGGTGTCTAGCTCCAATGACCCTTCCACCTCCGCAACCCTCGAAGATCCCTCGAACCTATCCAATTGTTTCTTTAGTAACGATGAGGAAATACATCAGGCATTAGCCGCTCATGAATACCCTTGGGACAATATGCACCATCGCTCGTTCTTCATCCCCAAAGAGCCTGTTTCATCGTTAGACCAATTTTTGGTAGAAACCAAGGATTTCATCCACGAGAAAATTGACTGGTTCAAAAACCCTATTTCGGCACTTGATGCCTTTGAAGAGGGAAATATGGCCAGTATATCACCTACCATTAAGGTCAACATCTCGACCAATATGGATATCATTAAATAGATCATGCCAGGGGCATCTTGCTCCATTGAAGAAGTCGCTTCCTACAAAGCACTTTTTCAAGAATTTCAGGATGTCTTTGCTTGGTCCTACACTGAGATGCCGATATTGGATCCGTTAATTGTTGAGCACCACATCAACACATGGACTGATGTAACACCCATTCGTCAAAAGTGGAGACACGTCCATCCTTCCAATGCTACTGCGGTCAAAGCAGAAATCAAGAAACTGTGCACAACTGGTTTCATCTACCCATCACTTACACCACTTGGGTTTCCAGCTCTGTCCCCGTAAACAAAAAATAGGCCACCATCCGCATTTGTATGGACTTTCACGATATGAATTTGGCTTGTCCCAAGGACAACTTCCCAACCCAGTTCATTGACCAAATAATTGATGTGTGCGCCATAAATGAGGTCTTTTCCTTCATAGACGATTTTTTCGGATATAACCAAATTAAGATCCGGAAGGAAGACTGATACAAGACCGCATTCATGACCCCTTGGGGCACATTTTCCTACCGATTGATGCCCTTTGGATTGAAAAACGACGGAGCCACTTTTTTGCTTGTGATGACATATTGCTTCCATGACCTCGTCCACATCATATTGACTTATCTGGATGATGTTACTGCTCTGTCATGGAAGCGAGCAAAACACTTAAACGACTTGTGATAGATCTTCCTGCAATGTCGTAATTGCAAAATCTGCTTGAACTTGCTGAAGTGTGTTTTTTTCTGTCCCACCAGGATGTCTACTTGGGTTTATCTTGTCGCACAAAGAAATGACATTTAACTCTCTCAAATTTCAAGCTATTCTTGACCTCCCCTCACCAAAAACTATGCACCAATTGTAGAGTCTTTAAGGCAAGGAAAATTTCCTTTACCACTCTATACCAGAATATGTGATGAAATCCCATGGGTTCTTATGTGTGCTTCATACCAACATTCCATTTATTTGGGATCAGCAGTCACAATAATCATTTGACACACTCAAACAAGCTATGGCTTTCATTCCATTACTATCTGCACCCAACTTCACCTGAGACTTCACCCTTTATGTGTTGGACTTGAAAAATGCCATTGTTGTAGTTTTGGTCTAGGAAGATGATGCTCGTCAAGAGCACACGATTTACTACATTATCCAAAATCTCACTGGTCCCCCCTTGTGATATTCATTGAAAGAAAAGATGGCCCTCACCGTTGTATTCTCTGTTCAGGAACTGCGCCATTGCATTATCACAAACCATACTCAAGTAGTAGCTAATTCCAACCCAATGCGGTACCTCTTGAGCTGCCGCCTCCTACAAGGTTGCGCGACCAAGTGGATAGTCATTCTCCCGGAGTTTGACTTGGAATTTGTTTCCCCAAAAAGAACCAAGGATTTGGCACTAGCTGCGCTAATGACAAACCTGCCCTCATTGACCACACCACCACCACTCACAGTTGACCTTCTCGATGAGTTCCTATTCATCATCTCCATAGAATATCCTTGGTATGGGGGAATTCTCCTGTACTTATGCACCCAAAAGTTTGAGGCTCACTTAATCCATGAAGACAAATGACACATATGACACCAAGCCGCTCACCATCTCCTTATTGGAGATGTTCTGTACCATCGAGGCGTCGACACCATATTATGATGTTTCCTTGTTGGGGCGCGCACCTTAATGGTCCCTAATTTTGGTAACTCCACGATTTTTGTGGAAGTTGTAAGCGGAGTTACGACTCCAAACAATCTTAGGGGTGTCGGAGTTGAGTAAAAACCTTCTTTTTGTAATAAACCCATGGTTTAAGTGCAGGGTTTAGGGTTCGGGGTGCCCATGGTTTAAGCCCATGGTTTTGTAATAAGTGCACTATAAATAAGCACTCTTGTAAAAAAGTCAGTTTAGGCTTTTGATGTAAGATGAATTGATGCGAAGCTAAGGCTTGTTTGTAAGAAGGTTAAGTCCCAGCTGTGCATGGATGACCTCTACAGCTGTGTGCATAGAGGGTTTTGGGTGATTAAGGAAATTTGCAGCTGTGTGCGCAGAGGCCTGCAGCTGTGTGCGCGGCTTTAAGGACTTGAAGGGATCTGCAGCTAAGTGCGTAGATCAGAACTGTGGTTTTTGTAAAGAGTTGAATAAAACAAAGTTCTATGGATGTAACCCATAAACTAGGGGTGAACCATGTTATATCGTGTATTGTGGTTTTTGTTGTGTTTTTGTTATGTTCTTTTATGCATTGATAAATATATAACTGATAAGTAAGATCACTGCTAAATACAAACTTCGCTGGAATTCCCAGTAAAGGGTTAAGTAAGGAACTGTTTGTTTATCTAACCGTGAAGCTAAATAAGTAACTATTAAAGCTCTGCATTTTATGATTATAATTGTTAGAAGCTAAAGGTATAGTAATATCCCTCTTCTACTTGCAGAAACTTGATTCTGCGGCACCCCATAGCTGTTTCGGGTGAGACTGCAACCTGTTTGCAGGTTGTTTCCGAAAGGGCCAACACTGTGGGTCTTTTGTTGGTGCAAAGTTAATGGTATAAAGCCCGAGTCTGCCCTATAGCCCAACAAATTGGTTCCGTTGCCGGTTGAACTCAGTATCTGCTCAAGAGGGGTTTACGTCATACATCGAGGGCTATGTTTTGGAGACCCTCAGTGAAATAAATCGGTGATTGGATTGAAGCGACTTATCTGAACTTTGCTGTACAAGAGAACAAAGATCCGCGTTGTAGTGCAAACGAATTTTTACAAAGGTATGTTTTTTCTGATGTGTATGAAATTTTCTTTGGTAGTATCCACATAGAGTTGCACCAGTGGTTATCTAGGTTAACAGAGAGAAGGACGAACTTCCAAGAACGTCAGTTTCGTGATTGGACCCCCACAAGAATTAATATACTGAAAAGGGTGAACAACGAGATATCCCGCACTGTTGATTTCTGGACAACAAGAACCCTTGAAGCATTTGTGACGGAGTTCGCCATTGACACAAGTACATCCTTCAGCGAAGCCGAATGGCAGTTCTTCAAAGCACCAAGGGGTAAGTACTTGAATTCATTTAGTTTGAGAATTAAAATGCTATTGGCTGAAAAAGGTATATTGCTCATTGAATCAGACTGTTAGATTTAGCACTACTAACTTATGTTTGCAAGTGAAAGTACCTTCGACGAGCAAAGTGGTTTGCTGTGAAGTGGAAAAAGGTACAAGAGAAATTTTGAGTCCTATACCCTAGGTCAGAATACCGAGTCTAACCCCGTAATTCCAACAGTCTCAGAGCCCAAAGAAACCCCTTCTATTGGAAACCCTCCGGTAACCCCGCAGCGAAGACCTATCATCGCTGAGAACCCGTTGCAGTCTGAAAGTAACCCTAGCCCAAGTATTCTTGTCACATGTCAGTCTACCCCAGTAAGTTCCCCCCCACCTACTACCAGTCCCCCTCCCTCCCCCCCTAGACCCGCGATGGCCCATATGAATGACGACATTAAGCTCCCTGTTTTCAAAGGAACTGGATTAGAGGATCCAGAGCAGTTCTGGTTTTTATGTGAAGCAGTGTGGACTGCTAAGACCATTACGGATCAAGATACAAAAAGAGCGCAGCTGGTTACTTCTTTCAGAGACCGCACTCTGACCTGGTTCATGAAGTTTTCCAGCACTCAAAACCATGTCTTGGATGATATTAAAGCAGCGATGATAAATGAATTTAAGAAGCCTAAATCAGAGTCATAGTGTATCACTGAACTAAAGGAAATCCAGTAGAGGCGAGGAGAATCAGTGTGGGACTTTGATCAGAGGTTCAAAGTTCTTCTAGATCAAGTCAGTTTCACTATTGGACTAGCGCAGCATAAGGAATGGTTCATCGCAGCTCTGTTACCACACATTAGGACTCCACTCATGCAACAGAAGGTTGTGGATCAGCAGGAGGCCTTGGAAATTGCTATGATGCTTGAAACAGCCCAGGTCAAAGATAATTCCGGTATCGCTCAAATACAAGCGCAGTTGGCAGCGATGGCTATGGAGCTTCGCTATATGAAAAAATGGAAATCTAGTCGCGAAGAGGTTTGGTGTACACGATGTCGAACAAAGGGTCACGACAAGGAACAATGTCCTGCATTAAGAAATTTCCTGAATTCTAGTGCACCAAACCTGTTCAACCCTAGTGTTCTATATTGTGAGATTTGTAGGACAACTGGCCAGCATTGACCTGAAGATTGCTATCTTCTACAGAGGTATGTGCAAGTCCCTAAGAACCCTTATTGTAAGTTCTGTAAATCAGTGGGACACAATGAAGATGAGTTTCGCAGCTTTGATCTCATGAGCGAACGAACTTACGATGCTTATCGGGTACAAAATGATGGCCAAGGAAATGATGGATATGGTTACCGCGGTAGTACATCAGGTCACAGAGATTTTGGAGGTCATGGTCGTGGTGGTATGGCTGGCAGAGGTTGAGGCCAGGTTGTGTGCTATAACTGTAACCAGGCAGGACATCTCGCTAGAGACTGTCGGAACCCAACTACGACATGTCGATATTACAGAGCTGTTGACCATGTGATTGAGCAATGCCCGCAGCTGATAGCGAAGATTCAAGAAAGAAATAGTGCCCCTACTCAGAATATCCAGCTGATTGCTGTGGAGCAATGACCTGTCCCAGCCATTAATGTTGTTACCCGGAGTGGAGCTACGATGGAAGTACAGAATAAGGAGAAACAGCCTGACGAGGCTTGGGTTCGTAATGCCCCAGCGACAGCCCCAACATTTGATATCGAAAGAGAAAAAGAGACATTTATGGAAGCCAAGAGAGATTTTGCTGACCCCAACACATCAGTAGTACCTGCGCAACAACCTCAGCAGCAGTCGTATCTGCAAGAAGCTTTGACAGATAAAGTAAGTACACTGTCCTCCTTTTTACAGAGTTGTATGAAGCTCTTGAGAAATCAGATTGCTTTAAATGAGTTGCAGAAAGTTATTGCTTCTTGCGAACCTCAGCGAAGTCCTGGTAAGGAAAAAACTGTTCATAGAGTCAGAAGAAATGGTAGGGAAATGAGATTGAATACTCAGAAAGGAGAATATGACATGACTGATGTCATCCTGGACCTAGGATCAGAAGTAAATGTCTTAACTAAGCAAACATGGGAAAAAATGGGAAAACCTACTCTGGAATGGTCCCTTATACAGCTGAGATTAGCCAATCAATAGAAGATTGTGCCCCTATAAAGACTCCCTAGTGTATCAGTAGATATTGATGGAGTCAGTACCTTAGCAGACTTTGAGGTAATTGAAATAATTGATGACAACAACCCCTATCCAGTACTACCAGGCATTGAATGGGAAATAGATAATGATGCAGTAATCAACCTGAAGAAGAGATAGGTGAATTTCGAAGGGAAAGGACTGAGAGTCATAGTCCCATTGGATCCTTCTCAAGGAGAGAGATACACAGAGCCAGTAAGAGATGAAGACCAGGATGTTTTGGACCACATCTACAATATCACAGCGAAGGAAGAAGATTATGTTGATCCTACTGCCGAAGGTATCATGGATTGGCAGTGTGACAGCTCTTGCATGACAGATTCAGATGATGGCCTAGAGAATTGGCAGAATAGACTGTATGAGCTACATGGCCATCAATGTGCCAAAATTACCAAGTCTCTCAGATGGCTTGGCTCACAGACAAGAACCTTACCTGTTTTTGATGGTTCGACAGACCCAGAAGAGTTTATTGTGCAATTCTCAGAGCAGGTACCAGACTCACAGAAAATGGAGACTATGGATTCAGCATTCAGAGCCACAGCAGCTAGATGGTGGAATGGTCACAAAAAGTACATTCATAGTTGGGAAGCATGCCAAAAGTCCCTTTACCTAAGATTCAGGGACCAACCTCAGGAGGTGTGAAGCAGGTTTAATGGTAAGACTAGTCCTCAGGGACATTTGGAGCAATGCTACGTGACATGGAAGCATGTACCTCATGAAGAATGGGTACATAGGTTTGTGCATACCCTTGAACCTATAGCAAAGAACTGGTATGCGGAGGTCGAGCTTCAGCATGGTACTGTAAGTTGGGATGGTCTTGTTGATAGTTTTTTGCTGACATTTTCTATTAATGAGGTTTCTCCTGCTTTGGACATAGTTGTTAGGTTGATCCATACTAAAGTATTTGATGATCAAGAAATAACAGGATACCAACCTGATTGGAAGGCACAAGAAGCCAATGCAGTAGAATGTTATAACCTCGCAATTGACAAGGATGACGATCTGCGCAACATCAACATTCCTGAGTCAGAAGGACACTGCGAAGTACATGGACCAGCAGTTGAAGCACCTGAAGTGACTCAGCCCCTGAAGACGCGGACTGTAAACATTGGGTCAGAAGAAAACCCTAAGTATGCTACCATTGGAGATTATTGGGATGACGAAATGGTGAGCAAAGTGACCCAACTTCTCCATGATTATCAGGACCTATCTCTGATAGGGTTCTCAACAATGAAAATAATTATTGTAGTGGGTTGAAGTTCGAAGCCAGGTTGACGCTGGTATCAGGAAATGTCGAATGTCCTTATTTTGGTGTAGCTAGAGTCACTGCTTGTGCCGAAGAAGGAAAGATGTGTCGAAGATTAAAATACGACCGTTGGAAGAACTTAAAATTGGCGGCGCCGGTATGCTACCTGTAGTTACTACCTGTATTAATGAGATCTTGGAAAATCTACTGCCGTTTGGACAAGATCTCTGTCATATTTGGCATCATCAATGCATAGTTATGACAGATGTCGTGGATGGATTCTATAAGAAGATGCCCACACCCACGACATTTGCATTCTGCAATTTCTTGAGTTTTACAATTGCATCCATGTCAGCTGATAGTGAGCTTCAGAAGTTAGTGAGAGAATTTGAACAGGAGGGTCTGCCGCACCTTTTCATCCACCCACCTGCATCTGCAACCTGTGAAGAGACTCCCCTAGAACCGAACCAGCCAATGCAGACACGCTCTACCAGAAAAAAATTTAAACCTAAAGTTCGTTCGAAGCGGAACGAAGAAAGACATCAGCAATCAGGGAAAACACTGGAGGATCCCAAGATGAATCCGTCTAGCTCAACAGAGGTTCCGTTTGAAGAAGATGAGAACATTGCACCGCAGCGTCCACCGTATCTTTCGCCAGTTCGACCAGGAGTTCAGCTCCCTTGGAAGACGAAGAAGTTCACATTACGCACCCCTTCGCTGCCACCAGGTGTGCAACTGGTCGGGACAATGACAGGGAAAATAGACCTACTCAAGTACGCCTACCATGATAGAAATGATCATGGGAAATTTCCACAATTCACACCTGGGACATACTTACACTCTGTCCTCTATCAGGAGACTGAAGCGACATTATTAGAAGTAAAACAGTGGGCTGCTGGCTTGGACAAAGCTGGTTTATTGAAGATGCTCGATGTGCCCCACTTCGGACGCAGCACACAGGTAACCGTGGTGGTCAAACAATTATTGGCATTGGTACACAATGGGTACCTATGGATCGGAAACCAAAAAATTGCTGTCAATAAAGAACTCATTCACCAGATCACAGGCCTGCCGAAGGAAGGACCTGACCCTAGCATTGAGTTTTTGGGAAAGCATGAAGATATGAAGCTAGCACATAGCATGAAGGAACGCTTCGGGATGATGAAAGGGAAGCGAGGGTATCAAACCTCGGCCATTCAACATCACAACATTCGCTTCGCAGTTGAACTCTTAGCCTACAAATTGATGAGAAAGTGCAGACCATATGAAGTACCTGCCCTGATTGTAAGTATTGCTGCAAACTGTATGGAAGGCTACATTTACAACTAGGCAGCATACATCGCTAAGGAATTTCTTGAAGATGCCCGCGACGCGCAGGAAAAAGGTAGACCCTTTCACTATTCATGGCTAATCGTACTTATTGCCCTGATCGGGTGGAAAGAGCCCACCGAGGCGCAGTTTATTGATGTACCTCCAAGCATGTCAGGTGCAGCGAGGTACGCATCACTCTGGGTGTTGCAGGACAAAGCATCCCAGCAGATGACGAACACTGTGTTCACCTTTTATGCCATGAGTATCTCATATGAGATTGTCAAGACCCCGCGGCTCAGTAATGAGCTATTCTCTCAATATGATGGAGTGGCTAATTTCAGGGCCGACATGCACAATGTCTTTATCCAGGCCCACGCAGATCAAAAGAAGGCATGCTGGAAGTTTCCATATGTGGTGACCAAAGACGACATCCTCGCAGAAATTCAGCAGTGGCTGGCTGAATGGCTGAAGGATGAAGGAACAAATCCCAACATCCCAATCCCTTTGGTCACCAATGTGGGCACTGGCCCTAGTCAGATGCAGCAGTAAGATCCCCCAGAGGATAGCGAAGATCAAACTGAGTCGCAGCAGAGTGAAACCGACCAGGGTGGAGATGGCGGAGACGAAAGAGAAGAAGAGGAGTCGGTAAAAACTATCTCAGACCCTAATCGACCAGTTAAGCGCAAGTCACCAGAGGCCGAAGAAGTGACCAAACTTCATTCCCGAAAGAAAACGAAAGCGTCGAAAGACAAGAATATCAACGAAGAGCCTACCCTGACAAGTGAAGAGCGTAATCAGGATCTGTCGAAATCCACAGAAGTTCTCACCAAGAAATGGTCAGATTTTGTAGATACGCATCTTGATGCCATCACCAGTGTAACAAAGCAAATCTTGGAGTTGAGGAAGTTAGTATAAAAATCAGTGACGGGCGCTGCAGAAAGTAGTGCCCCAATACCTGCGCAGCTAGACATAAGACAATGGCTGGTTAGAGAACACCGGGGACAAGTCTCAATCACCGTGCTCATCATAACCGATGCAACATCTCGCGCGGAGATGAGCATGATAGTTGGAATAGATTACACTAAGATTTCCAGGATGGAATTACATCTCTGTCAGTCAGCCATCGCGAAGGAAATCCAAGCCCAAGACCACCACTCACAAATACTGTTGGAAAATACTAGGAAGCAGAACGATAGCCTCGCAGCACAGTTGGAGGAAGCGGAGCAGAGAAAGAGCGATGCAGAACGTAAGCAGGTCACATTAGCATGAGTATTGGAGGAGGCGTGTCGAAGTCTTCCTGACTTCAACATCCAGAATGAGGAAGAACCGGAGCAAAGAATCACCAAACTAAAAGACTACGCACAGTAGTCTCGCAGTGAAATAGAGAAGCTCAAAGCAGAACATGAGGCTCAGATTTCAGAGCTTCAACTCCGCATCACCCCAGAGAGGCCACCAGAGGTGAGGGAGCAACGCTGAGCAGACATTCAGGATTCCACAGCAAAAATATCAGATATTGTGAGCAGCGCAGCAAAGCTACTAGAAGATAGTGTTGAGGCCTGGACCACCCTGCAGGAACATCCAGAAGTCGAACAGCTGCAAGAAACCATCAGGAAGCGACAGATAGAGTTGGATACAGTAAAAGTGGAAATTAAGACTCTGCCGCCTATGGAGAAAATGCTTAAGGTAAAGCGAAGCAATGAACTCCAGCAGGAAATTGAGTCGTGCAGAGCAAAAGCAACAAAAGTGGAAAATTCTATGTAGCCACTTATCAGCAAAGCTTTCGAGTTGAGTACTGCTGTGGACACCCAACTCAAAGTTCTGAAGGAATATGATGCATTTGCACAGAAAAAGGTCAACGAAGCATCAGCCGCAGTATTGCAGGAGTTGGTCGAAAAGGAGCAAGCAGCAGACAATATCATGCGTGGTCTCAATAAGCAGTTCACTATCTTCGCTGACAAAGTTCGTCTACCAAAAGAGCAGCAGAGTGTCCCGAGACGAGCCACTAGTGAGTTTGAAGGGCCTGTTGGGGCGCGCACCTTAACGGTCCCTAATTTTGGTAAGTCCACGGTTTTTGTGGAAGTTGTAAGCGGAGTTACGACTCAAAACAGTCTTAGGGGTGTCGGGGTTGAGTAAAAACCTTCTTTTTTAAATAAACCCATGGTTTAAGTCCAGGGTTTAGGGTTCGGTGTGCCCATGGTTTAAGCCCATGGTTTTGTAATAAGTGCACTATAAATAAGCACTCTTGTAAAAAAGTCAGTTTAGGCTTTTGATGTAATATGAATTGATGCGAAGCTAAGGCTTGTTTGTAAGAAGGTTAAGTCCCAGCTGTGTGCGTGGATGACCTCTGCAGCTGTGTGCGCAGAGGGTTTTCGGTGATTAAGGAAATCTGCAGCTGTGTGCACAGAGGCCTGCAGCTATGTGCGCAGCTTTAAGGACTTGAAGGGATCTACAGCTGAGTGTGCAGATCAGAACTATGGTTTTTGTAAAGAGTTGAATAAAACACAGTTCTATGGACGTAACCCCTAAACTGGGGGTGAACCACGTTATATCGTGTGTTGTGGTTTTTGTTGTGTTGTTGTTATGTTCTTTTATGCATTGATAAATATATAACTGATAAGTAAAATCACTGCTAAATACTAACTTTGCTGGAATTCCCAGTAAAGGGTTAAGCAAGGCACTATTTGTTTATCTAACCGTGAAGCGAAATAAGTAACTATTAAAGCTCTGCATTTTATGATTATAATTGTTAGAAGCTAAAGGTACAATAATATCCCTCTTCTACTTGCAGAAACCCGATTCTGCGGCACCCCATAGCTGTTTCGGGTGAGACTGCAACCTGTTCGCAGGTTGTTGCTGAAAGGGCCAACACTGTGGGTCTTTTGTTGGTGCCAAGTTAATGGTATAAATCCCGGGTCTTCCCTATAGCCCAACATTCCTCACCCATGGTGAGGCTGAACATGTCCTTAATGACTATCATAGTGGAGTCTGTAGTGGCCACCTGTCCGGTTTGGTGATTTCTCAAAATATTCTACGTGCCGGTTATTTTTTGCCTTCCATTTTTGTTGATTGCATCAAGGCAGTCAAACACTTTCGCAACTGTCAACTCTTTTCCCCAAAAGCAAGGACTTCCCCTGCACCACTACACCCCGTGGTCATATTTGGTCCCTTATGCAAGTGGGAGATCGAATTCATGGAAATCACTCCTACCTCTTTCTATGGACATAAGTACATTATCATGGTCTTTGATTACTTCACCAAGTGGGATGAGGCCATGCCCACCTTTGATTGCAAAGGAGAAACACCAACACGATTCTTCTTTAACCATGTCATTTCACGATTTGGGGTTCCCCAACAAATAGTATCTGACCACGGTAAACATTTTGAAGATGATGTTTGGGAAGAACTTTCAACCATGTTAAAGTTCAAGAACTAGTTCTCATCTTCCTACTACCCCCAGGGCAATGGCAAAGTCGAAGCGGTCAATAAAATCATTAAGATCATGCTTTATCGAATGGTAGGAAATTAAAAAACTAATTGGCACCACAAGCTATTTTCCGCCCTATAGGGCTACCGCACTTCCATGTGGACCGCCACCGGCTTCACCCCCTTTAATTTGGTCCACGACATTGAATTGGTACTCCTCATAGAGTTCCAGAGCCCATCGCTTCGCCTCGTCATTGAAATCCTCCTCGACACTTCTCCTTTAGAAGAACACCTCATCAAGTTTGAACAAACTAGTTAGGACCATCAAGTTTCTCTCCAAGCCATCGAAGTATCCAAAACCTGATCGAAGTCCCATTTTGACTCCCATATCCACCCTTGGACCTTCAAAGAAGGTGATATGGTCCTTTCTTATGACCAATCCAATGACAAGTTGGGAAAAGGGAATTTTGAATCCATGTGGTACGACCCATATGTCATTCGCCACTACCTCGGTAAGGGGGCATATATTATTGTTGAATCTGATGGACAACTCTTGAAGAAGCCCTGCAATGGGCTCTACCTCAAGATATTTTACGCCTTACATCACCACAATGAGTCACTTGTAGCATAATTTTCTCCTTCTAGTTTTACATATTTCTTGAAGTGATTCTTACACTTTGCTTCCTTGATTTCTCCATATGGATCCTACCTCGCGTCGCTACACTGGATTTGCTGATGGAGCAAGCAGATGGTCCCCAAATCTTGCCTCGACTGCATGCATTCTTTATTCCCTGTCACATGAGTTGATCCACATTGACGATATGTATGTGGGAATCACAACCAACAACTAGGCTGAGTATGATGCTGTCACTGGCCTCTTGGACGATTCCCTCCAATTGGGTATTCATCACCTCGATGTCTTCTTAGACTCGCAGCTGCTTGTCTCCCAATTGAATAATCGCTATTGGGTATGCGATCCTTTCCTTTTTAGAAAATTCTTGCGCAGTAAATATATGGTTAGAGCATTTGAATCCATTACATTCACACATGTTCCCAGAAACCTCAATAGTGTAGCAGAATGGCTAATGATATTCTAGAATGGCATATTCACCACCCTATATAGGAAGCATATTAAAAAATGCATCATGCATCAACATATAATCATGCATAAATGTGTAACATACATCATCTAGGTTTTTTTTTTCATCATAAAAAGGCTCACATATAAAAACCATAAATGTGGATCCACGTGCATAAAAAAAAAAAATCTATAAATATCTCATGTCATAACATGTCAATGAGAATCTACACAAGTTTTCTCAGTAGACTATACATAGCAGTATAAAAATCCTAAGTGCATCAACACAGTAGGGGAAACTCCAGAAGGTGCTAATCAGAGCCAGACTCATCATCCTGCTCCTCTAACTCGGTCTCATCCTCGGAATCCCCCTAGTCATCCTCCTGCTCCTCGAAGTCATCACCATCATCCATGGGTACATCTATTAGCTGGAATATTTCACCTCCTGCAGAAAGCAAGGTGTTCCATTGGTCTGAATGGTTTAGATACAGAACAAATATAGGACAGAGGTTGAAGACTCTCCCTAGACGCCATAGATACCTGGAATGTAATCCTTTGATCGTTACCCTGTGTACCTACAATAAGCTTCAACACGCAAACATATCAAAACCACCAGAATATAATCTACTGATCTATGTTAGTGACTACGGAATCTAACAACATACATGTGAAATCAAACAACAACAATATATGTGGGACAGAAATCAACTTTCATTAATATAGAAATATGAAGAAGTTTACAACCAAGCCTTAGTGTTGACATGCATCTCCATGAAACCAAGCATTCTTATCCCCAAAAGCTTCGACTCTAGCTCTCTATGCTCTCCTAAATGGTCTTGGGCCAAGTAATCAATTCAACATCATAACAATACCTTAAGAGTTCTCCCCTCAACCATGGCTATGAGCTCATATTTATAAGGATTAGTGGATAGTGTAGGTTGAGAGATTAGTGGGTGAGGTGGCCTCCACGATCCTAGGATGAGGGATCTCGAGTTCAACTAACCCACAACAGTAGGGATAAGGGAGGACATGAGGCCTATCATCTAGAAGCCTCGAGAAACTTCTATTTTTCCCTTTTTACCCAGGGTACCGTGTTTCTCCTTCAATGAAAAAGTGTTTTTGGTAAGAAACACTTATGGACAAAGGGCCATAAGTGGTCGCACCGCTTGTGGAAAATAGGGGATAGGTGATGCGAACAAGGTACCGCTCTTGGACAACAGAGGAAGCATGGGGCTGGGAATTTCCTTGAAAGATTGTTAATAACCATGAGTTTCCACTCCAAGAGTTGGGATTCAGGGCAAGTAGGTATGTCAAAGTTCTTATCACATGATGGTGATAGGATTTTGGTATAACAGGCTGCCCCCAAAAGCATGAGTCTTAGAGGGATACGATAAATGAGAGATTTGAGAGAACAAGTCATCGCAATGAGATGAAAACGTTGGCTCGATTGGAGTATGTTGTCAAGTAGGCATATGTAGTACATTGGTATGTTGACTCATAGACATAAGTAACCAAACTCATGGCTGCAGACTAATACAAGGCAGATCCATGAGAGGAATAAACAAGCATGTCTACTAGAATATAGCGTAGATCCATTTGATAGAGGACTCAAACTTGGACATAGCTACTAGACATACAATGCAGATCTATGTCATACAGACGCAAATTTGAGCATAGCCATGACCATACAAATGTGGATCCATGCTAGATATACAAAACTCCATCGCAACCTGGGAAAAAGCAATGAGTGCTTTAAACAAATACCCAGGGTCTTCGTCTTGTCTTCCACAAAGTAGATTCCATCCATGTTATTACAATGATTTGAAGTTGAACATGGTAGAAACCACTTGATTACTGGCTAATGATGTGAACCATTAACAAGTGCGAGGGAGATCACCATTAATGTCAATGATTCCCAAAGTACTCTAGTACAATCTACTGAGTGTGAATAGATGTCCTAACGTCGAACACCCAGTCAATTCTATCGATCAAAGGTCAATGATGTGAACCTATGTCGACAGCAAGAGAATCTGTCATTAAGACATACAAATCTCAAGGTACTAAATATTGTTTCTCAGACTATTTCCTAGATGATGAGCTGATGTCGATGGGAAAAAGTCTCGTCGAAGGAGGGCCATGATGAGTCCCACATCGATGACATGAAACTTGAAACAAAGTTCTAGAATGATTGGAATGTAGTAACCATATGACTGACTCAAAGATACTGACACAAAGACTGTGTAGACTGTAGAGGTAAAACTTCTTCTAATCCCCTTTGAACATTGGGTGGCACGACAAAAAGACTTGGTAGCATGACTAAATGGGACAAACACATAATGTGACAGTGGACAATGCATTCTTTTGAAAGACTCAAAGGAGTGACATGACTCATGAAAGTGGATCGTCATGGAGATCAGCTGAATACCCAATTGACTAACATGATGTGTAGACAAGTGCCATGTTCAAAGGTAATGACAAACAACTGCCATTATTTACAAGATGATTCCCTTCCCATTTCCCCCATCATGATTGATGAGTGCCTCTTTTTGGTTTTATGAGTTCAAATAGGGTAACAAATAGTCGATATAGCTTGTCGGAAGACAATTCCAGACTCATATATTTTATGAACCTGAGAGAGGAGGGGTTCGTTTCCAAAACAGGTCTCTCAATGTTTAATTTAACGAGTCCACTGAAAGAAAACTCAGTATCGTTCATGTTTTGAGAGTCTGAACGAATATGGAAGAAGACTCCAATGGGTTCCTTTTTCGTATGATTTAGTCTCTAAGGCCCGAAAAAGTGTAAAATCATACCTTAGAGAACTCTTCCAGTCATGATTGGCTTGAGTGTTCCTTTTTCGTAAATAGTCCTATCCAAACTGAAAAAGAGATAACCTACCGTCAGATGGACGAATCTTCAAATACTTTAATGAGCGTGAAGAAGACAAGATCACTCCATGATCTTTTCATATTTAGGGAGCCTGGAAAGAGTTTAAAGAGAACTCCATGAGGTTTCTTTACACAATGTCATTTTTTACAAGCCTGGAAAGAATCAGAAACGGACTCAACGACTTTTTCATTTTTAAGGAGCCTGAAAAAGAGGTGAAAAGAGGACTCCATGACGCTTCTTTACACAATGTTGATTTTTACGAGCTTGGAAAGAAACTTGAAATGGAATCGGACCTTTGATACTAGATTTTAACGAGTGTTTCAAAGTGTCGTAATAGACGCTCATCGACCTTTTCTGTTAATCCATAAACAAACTTTCCAAAGCTTCTTACTATAGCTCTCTTATCATGCAATAGACTCAGAAACAAGTGTTGACTGCATTCATAACTAGCATTAAGGGATTACGATAGATAAAATTTGACTAAAAAACTATAGTATGTCAGACCCAAAAATGCCTATATAAGTCATGTAAATAGTAAAAAATCAAATCATTTCACTATTTACCTATAGTAGAGAGTACCTAGAGCATTTTCTTAGCCATATTTTCCACAGCTAATACCGACAGTTTCCACCGTCCGTTTTCAACATCGTCAATTACAGGTAACAGCTAAGACCCTTATCTTTCATTTCATAGCATTTATTTTGATATTTGATGGGGTTTTGGGCTCATATGGCAGGCCCTAAAACCTTAAAAGCAGGCACCGCATATACCCCTTGCGGGATACGAGGTACCACCCGAGAACTGCACAAATAACACAGTGGACATGAGGTGGCACCGCTTGTCTCCAACGATACACAGGCGGTGCCGGCCGTGGAGAACTTAAATTGATAGTATAAGAAAAATAAATTCATTCCTTTGATTTTTAATGATTTAAGGATGATTCGAATGCATATCATTATTGTTTTTGGTAGGTCTAGGTTGCTCAAAACATGGTGATATGGAAAGAAAGAACACATGGCAATGAGGATGCTACTGCTGACAGAAATGCGGGTTGTATTGCCGCATTACGGGACTATGGGCTCCTGAAGTTATTCCGGACCCCAAGCATGGTGTCACATGAGTGGTTACTGGAACACATACTGTAGATGTGGAATCCAGAGCAGTAGTATTTTGAGGTGGGGGCCCATATCCTTACGGTGGAAGTAGAGGACATCTACTTCTTGACAGGTCTCTGGAGACAGGGTACCCCCATCTCACTGACAGGATCCCATGGAGGGGATATTACCACTCTAGAGCTTATAGATTGTCACTATGCACCAGGGACAGGTACATTGGGGAAGGAGATCCCCATCAAAGCAGTGATGGATAGGGCCCTACGGACTATCCTATTTACCATGCAGAGGGTGGCCAGGAGTCAGGGTGTGCACCAGGCTTCCAGGGAACTCATGATGTACACCATAGAGGCCATGGCACCCACAGTGTTTAACTAGGAAAAAGCCATGCTTCCAATCTTCAAGGATTAGCTGACTAAGTGTCGGTAGGGAGAGCTAAAGTAGTTTGGCTTTGGTTCCATTTTAGCCTGCTTCTTCTTTGAGCAGGTTCCATAGATGAGACCTCAGGTGGTCTTCTGGAGTCTGAGAGCATAGGACCCCCGTATGTTGAGGTGGGTCCAGGTCATGGCTCGCACAGGAGCGGGTAGGGGAAGGGTGAATTTCGATGATCCATTCTTCAGGTGGCTACAATATCATATCCTCATGGTTTAGGATTATGCTATGCAGGCACGGACTTCACCAGAGATCCTGACCTAACACTCCCACCTGGCGGACAATGGGGTGACATCAGTGAGAAGTAAGAAACCTTAAAATGGAGGGAAATGTTTTTATGTTTTTTAATGTTAAGTGTTGAGACCTATATATTCTCATGTAGATGTGGGAGCAGCGCGACCTAGAGGAGCATCTCCAATGGATAGGCAAGCTGGAGCCCGCTTTGTACCACGGGGTGATGACATCACCAGGGAGCTGGAGGAAAACTTGGAGAGGTTGACCTTGGATATCCCAAATGCTGACATAGATGACCTCCCAATGAGATATCAGAGATCCACAGTGGGAGTACCAGGTCGATTTAGTAGGCTGCTACTTAGAGTAGCTCGAGCAATGATGTGCTATCACAAGCACCACTAGTGTATGAGATATGTACTGAAAGCTGACAGCTTCAGGATTTTGTATGATGATTTTTCCTAAAATCCTACATGCTATAGATGAGGTCTCGGGACCTATTTTTGTAAACTTTTTCGTATATATATATATATATATATATATATATATATATAGAATTTTACACAGTGTTTATATGTTTCAAATGGAAGATGCATTTTCTATGAGTTTTATGTGTCTTTGAATGTTTATTTACAATGTACCATGTTTGATTTGATGTGATGAATGGGAAATATGCCAATCTAGGATGTAATTAGCTAATGATTCAGCCACTACATTATGTTCCCTAGTGGTATGCCTATAGGTGATGGTTTCAAATGATATTTCTAGAAAACGTACTCTCCGGAAGAGGCGGAGGAGCATCGGGTTCCTAATGGTGTAGACATGGTTTAAATGGAAAACCACGAGCTGTGAGTCCATCAAGACTACTAGATCATGAACATCCTGGGTGGCAGCTTCAGTCAAAAGACCGATGACTGCTTCATACTCGGCAATGTTATTAGTAGCGGGACCTATACAAACCGCTCCTGAACTGACCAAATCTTCAGTTGGGGAATAGAGGACCCAAGCAACTGAGGCGAGATTCAAGGTGTGGTAGAAAGCACCATCAGTGAAGCCGTAGAAAGCAATCTGCATGACCGAAACATTGTATAAATAGATGCAGACACTAAAATCAAAACTATCTTGAAAATACTACAAGCACACTGAAAGTCAATTAATATACATATATACAAGATACTATCCAAGAAAACCTAGGCATAGTACCTTTTTAGGTAAAACCCATTGTGAGGTTTCCCTAAAGGGATTCCATCATAATCAATGAGCTCATAAGCTCCTTTCTCTAAGACCTTAGAAATAACAAAAGTTCCGTACCACATGGACTCAAACTTACCCTTCCCTAGTTTGTCATATCTCTGGTCATAAGTCAATACTAGGTCACCCTCGTTAAAGACACGAGGCTGGATGGATTTATCATACTGCGCCTTGACGTGTTTCTTATGTGCCTCATTAGCCAAGGCAGCATCTCTCCGAGTCGCATCAAGGTTACTCAAGTACAAAAATATTTCTTCCTCTACGGAAGTGTCTGGGAGAAGTTCGACGACAAGTTGTAAATATGGAATTTGACATTGGATCGGCAAGACAGCTTTGAGTCCATAGACAAGCTGGAATGGCGTGAAACCAGTAGCTGTTTTCACAGAAGTCTGATAAGCCCAAAGGGCCAAGAAACGAACATGGTACCAATTGGATTTATGATCTTCAACCATCCGATGAAGCATAGTTTTCAAAATTTTGTTAATGGCCTCTACTTGACCATTAGCTTGTGGATAATATGGCGTAGAGTTTTCATGGCGAAAACCTAGCTTGGCACTTAGTTCCTCCATCATTTTATTACAGAAATGAGATCCGTGATCAGTGACGATGGACTGTGGAAATACAAATCTAGCTATGATATGATTGAACAAGAAGAGAGAGGTAGTCTTACCATCTTCTGCATATGTAGGCATGGCCTCAACCCATTTTGTGAAATAATCAACGACTACGAAGATATAACCATGCCCCCTAGCTGAGGTAGGCTTACAATGTATGAAGTTAATCCCCCATTTGGTGAATGGGCCAACGACAATGACGTGGTGTAGTGGAGCAGGATGGGTAAGATTTTTAGGATAAAAATGTTGATAAGGTGGGAATTTCTTGATAGCCTTATGACAGTATTTGAAGACCGAAGGCCAAAAATAGCCAGCGTGAAGGATTTTATGGGCTATAGCCATCCCAAATAAATGGCCACCGCATGCTCTAGAGTGGCAATCATTCAACACATGTTCATCCTCCTCATGGGTGAGGCATCGCTGGAGAATATAATCAATCCCACATCTATACAAGGTATCATTCAGGATAAGATAGTATTTTGCATGGTGATGGATATAGTGGCGATCATCGCGAGATAAATGCAGCTGAAATCATTGTGTTTGGAGATAACTCAGCGAATCTCCATACTAAGGATCAGTAGTGCTAATAAGGAACAGGAATTCATCCTGAAATGAATCACTGGGCTCAGATTCCATTGTAGAACAGGGAAGATCACACATAAGCTCTGCAAAGACCAAGGATTTATTTGATGATGCCTTGGAAAACTCCAAATCAAACTCCTGAAGGATAACAATCCAGCGGGAGTACTTGCCCCCAAGCACCTGATGGGTCAAGATGTAGTACATCGGGTTTTGGTCTGCCAATACAGTGGTAGTGCAGAGCAGAATGTAGTGACAATTTTTTTTTACAGCAAATACCGTAGCCAATGCTAACTTCTCCACACGTGAATAACAGGTTTTGAAATCCATAATATTCTTACTAGTGTAATAAATCATGTGCTCCTGACCGTGGAGATTGTCCTGCAATAAAACCATAGCGATGGTAGTAGCGGATGCAACAATATACAAGAAAAGTACTTTGAATAATCCAAGGGGTGTATCACGAGTGAATGATTCAAAGCATGCTTAATATTATCAAAGGCGTGTTGGGCCTAGTTGTCCTAGAAGAATGGAGTGTTCTTCTTGAGGAGACGCATATAACCGTGCGTTTTCTCTGCGAAATTGCACATGAAACGACGAAGAAAGTTTTCCTTCCCCTGCAAACTTTGGAGTTCAAGGAGATTAGTTGGGGCTAATATATCTAAAATAGTGGCAATCTTCAAAGGATCGATCTGGATGCCATCTTTGGATACCACAAAGCCTAGCAGACGTCCCGTCTCAATGCAAAAAACACATTTATGTGGATTGAGCCGTATATTATAATGACGACATCTCAAGAATATGTCTCTAAGATGACCAGGGTGGTCCTCCTGTCGATGTGAATGAGTAGGGAGGTCTTCAAGGTATGGTTCAACAATATTTTTAATATCATGAAACACATAGGACATCGCACGCTGGAACGTGGCTCCAGCATTTTTCAAGTCGAAAGGTAACTTCTTATATGAAAAGGTTCCCCATGGGAAAATGAATGCCATCTTATGCTGATCGGAGAGTAATATCTCAATCTGATTATAGCCAGAGAAGCCATCCATGAATGAAAAGATGACACTTCCAGCATAGTTGTCAATAATTTGATCGATGTGTGGGGTAGGAAAGTTGTCCTTGGGACAAGATTTATTTAAATCCCTAAAGTTGATGCAGACCCTAATGGTGCCCTAATTTTTATTGACGGGGACAACGTTTTATACCCATTCCGTCAGGGGTACAGGATAAATAAACCTAGCTTTGAGAAGTTTCTCAATTTTAGCTTTAATAGCTGCGACCTTTCGAGGATGGACCTGCCTAAGTTTCTGCCTGACAGGTTTAGCCATGGGATAGGTTTTAATCTCATGGACCACAATGGATGGGTAAATCCCCGGCATCTCTTCATAGGACCAGGAAAAAATATCACGGAATTCTTTAAAAAGTGCCTTATATGCTTCAGATTCATCTGTCGAGTAGTTCTGCCCAACATGAACATGCTCGATAACATCAGGCTTGGATGATATGTCAATCGGGTCCATCTGAGTAATGTTGCAAAGGTTTCCTTCAGAATCTATATCTTGCAACAATATAGGACTTTGGGGAACGTTGACAATATCAATAGGAAACAAGGATGCAAAATCATGGCTAACCGAACTGGTGTTGGGGAGGAACATGGATCTATGATGGTGATCCTCCCAAATGGGCTCATCCGTATTCATGATCTCCATAATGGACTCATCGGAAGGAAAAGTCTCAGAGAGATAATCTAGAACAAGAAGAGAAGGTTCTAACCAGTACGTTAAATGGTAAGGATCCAAAGCCACTAGATGAAGGTCATCAATGTGATCATCGGAAAAGGTTTGGATGGTGTCATACATAGCTTCATGTGGATTCAACGAGGTGGAATCAACATCATTTTTGCCCTTAGGCTCATAATCAAATGAGGTGATCATATGGAATATCGTGGTATCCGTGCTAGGAGGAGTGGATGGAAAAATCCCCATAAGAGACGAATCCTTCAACATGCCTACCCCAATCGACTGGTAAGGAGGAGGGGACTGGCCTAACATGGGGATGTTATTAGCCATGGAAGTAGTAACATCTGGCATACAGAAATCAAGCTGATCAATAGTAACAATTCTCCCTAGATGCGGGAATCGGACTGTTTGGAATACTGTTGAGGCAACAACAGTCACTGCATAGAACCAATTCCTTCCTAGAAGGAGGTTGTAATCTAAAGGGGAATCTACCACTTCTACTTGGATGGAAATAGTTTTACCCCCTAGCTCGACCGCCAGGGCTAATATGAGACCATGGGGTTGGAAATCCCATCCGTCAAAGGAATTAAGGGTCGTGGGTGATGTGACAAGCTCAGGAGAGCCGAAATCCTTCCAACAAGCCAGAGAGAACACCGAGGTCGAAGCTCCTTCATCTAGTACCATTTGAAAGACTTTCTTTCCCACTACTTTCGTAATGATTTGAAAAGCAATTTTATGCAATAATATAGGCTTGTAGTTCTCAACATTGAAATGAATCAAGTTAGTGTCATCCGGGTCTAAAGCTCCTAATGTTGTCAACAAGTTCTTGTGCTGTGTAGGGAAACTTTGGAGTACCTCTAAGGTAGACATTGCACAAGGTGCCTAAGCAAGATCTTCCACTACATTATAAAATTGAGCAGCTCAGGCATTTGGATTAAAGACAGCCTTCTGAAGAGTACTCTTAGGTGGCGCAAAATCATGTCGAGAGTAGGCTTCTCGATAGATAAGGGGACAATAAACGAAGATTCAGGAGAACTAGTAGAGGGAACTTTCCCTGAAGAATATTGAGCTTCTTTCTTATCTGGGGGTTTGTCATAATTCTGACTTCAAGTTTGCAGATTGATGGTATCTGAGGACATCATACGAATTTCCTTTGATGAACTAGAGTTACCCTGATTAGACATGTGGTCTATCAGTTGTTGTTGAGAGGGAAAAGGATCCGTAAGTACTACAGGTGTGGGATTGGACTTGAGAAACTGGGAGATTTCATCCCGATGAGGACACTCCTTTGAAAAATGGTCCCCACCACATAGCAGACAGGGATATTTTTCCTTCCTTTTCCCTTTGTCATTATCATTGTTGGTTGGTCATGGAGTCTCTTGTTGGTTTCCAGGTTTTTTATTTCTATTTTTACCTTTCTTCTTGTTATTACCTGAGGTTTGAGTACTTTGAATAGAATTGACCTCGATGGAAACCTTAGGAGTTGAAGGAGTAGGGTGGCAGTTTGGGTTTGCTTTGCAGGTTTCGCTATGGATGGGGACTAGATTGAACCAACAATCCCATCAACAGGTACTTCTGCTGGTGGCTAGGCAGGATCAATGCTAAGGTGAGGAGCTTGAGGAATCAGGTCATAAAGACTTCCAAACTGGGAATAGACCAAGTCTAGGTACTGAGCCTGACTAATATGCTTCTCTTTGGTAATGGCACCGCCCATATCCACATCTAGGGTGATAGGAGGCAACAAGGATTTAGTGAACCAATCAGCTAGTAACTGATCCGAAATGGGGGCCTTAATAATCCTTCTCCACCTTCTCCACTCATGAATATGATAAAAAATGTGGGTGGAGGTGTTCTGTCATAGAGAGGTTAAAAGATTAGTGCCCCTTTCATAATGAATAGGGAGCTAAAAGCGTGTAAGAAACATGGTTACCAACGAGCCAAAATCCACAAATGAATGTTGTGGGAGTTCAATGTACCACTTCGCGGCCATACCGGTCAAAGTTCATTGAAAGAGTCATAATCGAACAGAGTCATCCATGAGGGAGTTGGAAGAACACCACAAATGGAATGTCATAACATGGTTCTTCGGATCATCTCCCTGCTTCCCATCAAATTTTGGGATATCTGATGGTAACTTTACCGAAATAAGAGGCCACGAGGGATTGTGTCGAATGGGGTCATTAATCAACTTGGACAAATCGAGCAAGTTCAAATTTGTTAGGAAATATAACTGTCGGTTGGGCTGCACATACGGGTAATATTGATATGGCATATAATTACTAGTAGGACCATAAGTTGACTGAAAAATAGGTTGCTGTGCGGAAGAACTACCAGAAAATCCACCTGTAGGGGCTTGATTTCCGGGATCAGGACTGCTAAGACCACTATAGCCTTTAGGAGGAGGACCACCAGGGACACTAAGACCACTAGGAACACCAGGAGGCAGACCACTAAACCCTCTAGAGCCACTAGGAGGTAAACCTCCAGAGCCTCTGGGACCACCAGGCGGAGGGCCACCAAACCCTCCAAAGCCATAAGGAGGAAAGCCACCAGGCCCCCCAGGACCACTAGGACCACTAAGACCATAAGGAGGAAAGTTTCCATATCCTTTGAGACCATTAGGTCACCCCAGGGGAGGACCTCCATAAGGTATTCCTCCGATACCTCCCACAGTATGTATAGGTATCCCTCCCATAACTGGCATGTAAGACCAGTTGGGTTGCCCCCACAGCATAAAAGTGTTACTAGGGTATGGAATTCCAGCATAAGGCATTCCTGTAGGATTGGGTGGATGATTACCTATAGGTATTTGATAACCATAACCTACAGAATACTGAATGGTTATAGGTTGGCCCCCCAAGGGCTAGCCTTAACTAGATGGGGGATTCACCACATTAGTATGGGTGGGAGGGACATAAACTATAGATGGTTCTATGTTAGGGGTCTGCCCTTGACTAGGTACAATTTAGGGATCAGATAACATAGGTCGTGTCGGGGGTTACCCCCAGACACTAGAAGGTACTGACGAAACGAGAATTGAAGGTTGAGCCCCAAGTGCAGAAGACCTGTGAGGATTAGGAACAAACATAACATGAGAGGTGATAGGGGTGGTAATTTAACCTGGGTTGTGTGGTGTTACTGCACGATCTATAATCAGTTCAATGGGTCTCATAGAAACGACAAGTGAACGATATCCCACAGGAACAGATGTGGAACGTGATGGTATTGGTCCTAATAGTTCATCTATTTTCTTATCAATCTCCTATGCATGGAGAATGGCAGCACGGTATTGCCTATATTCTTATTCATCTTCAGAAGAGTTTAAACGGGTGCCAAACGAGGCAATGGCATGTGCTATAGAGGTATCCCAAAATGGAGCATTGGGACCATAATCTGGATGGGTTGTATCGTCAACATGACATTCTGTGGGAGAATGGAATGAGGTATTTCCCCAAGAAAGTTGTTGGACCAAGGGGGGTGAGTGTGAAGAATATGTTACTCCACTTTCCACAACCACATTATCTCCCACTTGGGAGGTGGTAGCAGCTCCTTGGTCAATAGCTTTCATTGGATTTTCTCCTGAACCAGGAGTAAAATCAGGTGGCAAGCCCCGTACTCTTCTAGACTTTCTTAACTCATCCAGTTTGTACAGTTCCTATCTAAACTAGGGTCTAAAAATCTAGAAAAAACACCAAAAAACTTCCCTACACAAGCTATAGGTCAAAACAAGCACACTTAAAATGATAGGAGGAGTTCAAAAAGTCAGGTCTCTCACCAGGATTATCAAGAAGGTGCCACTCACGATATACGTTGAGGGTACGTGTGTAGTAATCTCCTCGAATGATGTTTTTGGTGTATGGCTCCAAACAAGATGGCCAAAGGGATTTTCTCATATAGATAAGGTATCCTAGTGGGTCTCCCGATATACTCAAGGTAGGTGGGAGCTTGAATAGGTAGTAGTGTTGTCTAATGCATAACCGTACACAAGGGGCCTTCCAATATACAATCGAGTATGTGAAGTACCTTTCTATATACCTCAAGGGTACGTGAAAGGTCGTTCAATATACCGTCAGTACGTGGAAGAACCGTGCGAGTCCCGGGATGTAATGTTGACAAATAACGATAGCTCCTACGCTTAACGATGCCCAAACACGTCTCTAACCTATCACTCAATTGCTACGTAAATTTTAACCTATAACTACCATTAATTTTAAAGTGGACGGTTAGGTGAATGCATGATGTTTTGATAGAAAAGTAAAACCATGCAGTATGCTAATGCAAAAAATTCATTTTACCGTTCAGTATGCCTACTTATGGGAGGGAAGAGAGTATTTTCTTTTTGTTTCAAAACCAAAAATATTTCCGAACAATAGTCACGAACACCAAATCAAAGACAAGCAATAAATTTTCCATACTGATTTCTCTTTTCTGAAAGCAATGAGAAGGGGAAGAATCTCTTTTACTAAAAGAAAAATAAGAAGCACACCTATATGCAAATGCACTCTTTTTTTTCAATTTTCTCAAAACATAAGCAAATCTAACTTAAAACTACAATTTTTTTTAAATTTTTGATTGAGATAGTTCTAAATGCATAAGAGATGAAAGAACATGAAGATCCTGAAAGCTTGTAAAGCCAATCAGAAAACCAATGTTCAACGCTCAATGATGATACCCTAGTCTCAGTAAAAAAAAATTCTTTTTTAAAGGAAGGAAAAAGAAGTTTACTATGCAAATCAGAAATGAAACCTAGAAGTTAATCTAGTGTTCTTCTTTTAGTCTATATAACATAAATGAAAGAGATCTTACTAATACCCTAAGCTTTCAGAAAACAAGAAATCCTTTCGCAAACACAACCAATAAGCATAGATGCGGATGAACAATCAAAAGACCTAATCAAGCTTTTGATTTTCCACTTAGATCAATCTTAAACCATGAAATTATCAAGCCACAAACATATGATTCTATAACACAAGTCTGATAAGCAGAACTAAAAGCAACAAAACTCAATTTTTTACCAAAAAATGAGGAAAAAGGGTTTTGGAATGATGCCTACCTGGAACCACGCTTCTCAAGTGTTGACAGAGCATTTCTAACACATCACCACTTCTCACCAACTGGTTACAGGTGGTGGCACCGCGTACTGTTCACTTTGTTCAGGCTGTGGCACCGCTCCTTGTACACAGCATAGGCACAGTTCCCTGTAGATGACCAAAACACAAAGAGAACGATGGATCAAGTTAGAAAAAGACTAGATCAAAGTGACTACTGCTAGATTTATTATGAAAACAGAGCACAAAAGATCGAAATGACTCAGATCTGAACAGATCTGGAATTTTCAAACCCAAATAGACTAAGTCAGAAAGTAGATCTGACTGAAGAGAGTTGAAGAAGGAGCCTGGATTTTGACAAGAGTTGCAGACTGAGGAAGATCAGAACAAATCATACATCTATTCCCCAGTGGAGTCACCGGATTTGCTAGCTGGAATATTTCACCTCCTGTGGACAGCAAGGTGTTCCACTGGTTTGAATGGTTCAGATCTAGAACAAATAGAGGACAGAGGTTGAAGACTCTCCCTAGATGCGGTAGATAACTGGAATGTAATGCTTCGATCGTTACCCTGTGTACTTGTAATAAGCTTCAACACGTAAACATATCAAAACCACAAGAATATAATCTACTGATCTATGTTAGTGACTAAGGAATCTAACAACATACATGTGAAATCAAACAACAACAATATATGTGGGACATAAATCAACTTGCATTAATATAGAAATATGAAGAAGTTTACAACCAAGCCTTAGTGTTGACATGCATCTCCATGAAACCAAGCATTCTCATCCCTAAAAGATCTGAATCTAGCTCTCTATGCTCTCCCAAATGGTCTTGGGCCAAATAATTAATACAACAGCATAACAATACCTTAAGAGTTCTCCCCTCAACCATGACTATGAGTTCATATTTATAAGGCTTAATGGATAGGGTAGGTTGAGAGATTAGTGGGTGAGGTGGCCTCTAAGATCCTAGGATGAGGGATCTCAAGCTCAACTGACCCACAACTGTAGGGTTAAGAGAGGACACGAGGCCTATCATCTAGAATCCTCGAGAAACTTCTCTTTTTCCATTTTTACCCAGGGTACCACATTTCTCCTTCAATGACAGAGTGGTTCTGGTAAGAAACGCTTATGGACAAAGGGCCATAAGTAGTGGCACCACTTGTGGGAAACATGGGATAGGAAGTGCAAACAAGGTACCACTCCTAGACAACAGAGGAAGCGCGGTGCTGGGAATTTCCATGAAAGATTGATAATAACCATGAGTTTCCACTCCAAGAGCTGGGATTCAGGGCAAGTAGGTATGCCAAATTTCTTATCACATGATGGTGATAGGATTTTGGTATAACAACATCTCCCTGCGCCATTGCTCATACATACTTAGTAGCAACGACAATCCTCTTCATCAGAGGAATCCACTCACAGGGAGCATGACAGCAGGTGGCAATAAGGTCATCATCTAGATGCTTCCAAACATCATTTGTCACTCCCTCTAGTAGGTGCTCCATGTTCTACCAAATATCATTAATAGTCTTTCACTCCTTCCTGTGTGCGGGTGGCTCTAGCCATGCCACTACACCCATCTGACGCTGGTAACCTGCTGGTGGGTGAGGCCCAATATCTACACATGCACACAAGGATATCATTAGTCCCTGTTTATCAACTAGCTACCAATAAGCTAAAAGTACTCTATACATGAATTTAAACACATAAAAAATCATGTATACGTACCATCTAGTCCCTAGGCATGGCCTAGAGGTGAGGCATCTTCAGCCCCCCCTGGTAGTCCATATATGCATATGGGTAGTTCTCAACGACTACCGTGAGATGTCTCCACTGATATAGAATATCCTAAGTGAATAAGCGGCCCACTATGCCACCTCCCTCATGCGCCATCATCTCACACCATCTACGCATCTGAGGCTCTCGAGGCCCACCATCCTGCACTTCTACATGCGGTCGAAGGGTCAGAACCCTCTCAAAGAAGAAAGAGCACAGGAAGGATGAAAAAAAATTCCCCACTAACCATCTTGGCATGGTGCAGTGCATGCCAAACCATGAAGAAGTACATCTGGGCCCATCCAAAATATGTGCCCCCGATCTCACTTTCCACCATCTAGAGCTACCCATCAGATACCTTGTGGTTCCTAGATGAAGCTCGGACCCACAACACCATCGTTGCAACTGCTCGATTTGAAAGACTCTCAATGTCACAAAGCAAGATATATGAGCCCCCTATATGTGCAGAGGCATAACAATTCCTCTCACATAGCTCCTCTAAAGTCTCCCCATGCGAGATATTTTGCGTCATATCGCCAATCACTCCCAACTTCGGGAGCCTAGTGAGGAAGTACACATCGCGTAGCGTAATATTGAGACGTTTCCCCTATATGATGAAGCAATCCCCTTTAGCATCCCAGAAATGCACCAAGATATCAAGTAACAATTGTGGTCTCTTCATCAAAGGCACCTGCATGAACTTGAGAAGTCCACAGTGGGCTAGGGCATCCTATGCACCTACATTTCGAAGACCATCTCTCCGTAGGTCTTTGGAATCTTGCTCGCACCATGAAGTTTGAGCCGATCTGCACAGTCACCAAACCCTTGTTAGCCACAACTATCAACAAAAACTCACCCTAGGGCTAGGTCGCTCCTTGTTGACCAAAACTAGTGACCAAGCTGCTCCTCTGGCCAAACAGATGCGACTGAGTCACACTTTCAGGCCAAATAGAAGCGACCTCAAGTCACACCTTTCTCCCTGAATGAAGTGACCCATCCGCTTCTATATGGCTAGAAAGAGTGACCTAGTTGCTGGTTTGGCCTTGAAATGAGCGACCTGCCTTGAAGAACCCCTAACAGGGAAACCTAGGCCCCTGGGTGAGAAAAAAAGGAAACTAAACCACTGAAAGAGATGAGTTTTGCATGTACTCTTACCTACAAGTTGCGGAGTAGAAAATCACCAATCGAAATGGAAGAAATCAGAAAAATATGTCTCGGGTCCTCCACTCTAACTCAACATTGAACAGTAACAATGACACTTGTCATGTGGCCCCCCTGTTTATAGGCCTCATTAGGTCTATTTTCTTTCGGGCACTACAGCACCATCCGGAGCCTATTTGGGACGTCTTTTGCACTGTTGCTTTCATCTTTCCATCCTCTTTCTTTTGGAGAGACCATTGTCTCATTTTTAATACTTGATTTTCCAGACCATTTCCTAGAAGTCACATCGATTTGCATGCCTTTGGCATATAACTATCTCCGAACTTGTACTTATCACCCTCTCATTTGAATGCTCAGTATGTATTTGCATGTTTAAGTGCCATCCACTCCATCCATACTACACGGTTGGCCACATTTGACCACCTTTCACTGTCCTGCCATAGGGCACTATTAGTGCCCCCTAGCTTTGTTGACCATAATGGAGTTGCTATTAAGATCTTTTATGACTCCTAAACGAATGAAAATATCGTCGAGCACACTTTCTTCCTTTCCCTCTCGTTAAAGTATTGGAAAGGGTGTCTATATAGTCTCGTTTGTCTCCTTTTGCGAACTGTATAGACTACCATATGAAAAGGATCACCTCGACACATTCAAGCCAGTAATGTTTCCCTCTGCATCATTTTATGCTTTCTTGGGCATTGGGACCACACCTTACAAAAAATCTCATCATGGGTTGTCTTTAAGCTCTTTTCCATTTGTCTCATCAAGAAAATATCATTGAGCAAACTTGGTTTCATTCATGCTCGTAAAATTATTTTAATGACAGTCCAGTTAGTACAGGTTTAACCTTTTTCGGCTTGATTTGACTACCAACGGTAAAGAAGTCTCCCATCCCCTAAAAAGGATGGGAGAGTTCTCCTATGTACACTTTTATCCTTTTTCGGGCACAGGATACTATCAACAAAAAAGAGACCCCATTGGAGTATTCTTCTTCATGCTTTCAGGCTCTCTAAAATTGAAAGCACCATCAAGCATTTACTATCTTGGGATCACTAAAAATCCATGATATCATGCCATAATGGTGTCTTTAGGCACTACCCCATATGTTATAGTTCGGCAGCGTTCCTCCATTGGTTCACCTTTGTTCATATTATTCTGCAATGAGTCTTCCTTGGATCCCATGAATATCAAATGTATCAAGTGACCTACCCCCCAAAGTATTTCCCATATGCAGCTACATTCTCAGTATAATAGCTATGATCCCTCTCCCATGAATCCATTTCATTTGCTGTCAGGTCAGCCCTGCCGTCACACCCATGTTTAACCTATGTTTTTCTTTCAAAAGCTCAAAAATAATAAAAAAGGACTTAAAACCCCACAAAAGAGCCAAAATAGCTCACAAGGGAGCTAAAAATCTCACGAATGGGCTAAAGAGCCCAAAAAGGGCCTAAAACCCCTAAAAGGGCCTAAAAACCCAAAAAGGAGCTAAAAACAGGAGAAAGGGGCTTAAAACCCTAGGTAGGGCCCAAAACCCTAACGATGGGCTTAAAATCCTAAATGAGAGAAAACACTATAAATAGAGGGGTGGAGGTCCCCATCACACAAGACTTGTTTTCCCTATCGTTATTATACTCGCATGAGTCCTTGAGAGACCATCACTCTCAAGCTACTCATCCCATCCACTCCAATTTCCCCATTATCTCCCGCTCTTATGTGTTGAGTCAACCTCCACACTACCCAAGCCTATGGAGAGGCAGTGTTGTTTTTGAGTTTAGGCATGGTGGACCCCTTTTTAAGCATATCTGAGCTATAACAGTCTCACCATTGTTTTTTCAGTTGGTAGTTTGTAGATGTTTATCTATTTTTGCTTCTAACAGTTTTGTTGTAGCTCGTTTTCCATTTCAAAATATATCCTTTCGTCCCTTTGATGGAAGGAAGGTGCATTAACACGTGGCCAAGGTTTTTATACAGCCACATGGACCCTTGGTCTAGTTGTGTAAGAAATATAAGGTAGTCTCTCTTTCGACTATAGAAGCATAATATTGTGGTGATGCCAATGCAAGTACAAAGGTAGTTTGGATCCATAAACTTTTAGAAGAGGTTTGGATTCATGTTTTGACCTTGATTGTTATCCATTGTTGCAATTAAAGTACAATACATGTTCCTAATAATCATGTTGCTCGCAACAAGATGAATCATATTGAACTTCATGTTCATTATTTAAGACAATTGGTACATGAAAACATTGTCTCACTTGTTTATTGCAAGACAGTTGATCAAATTGTTTATATCTTTATGAAGCCTTTACCAAAAGATAATTTTTTGAAACTTCGAGATATGCTTGGGATTTAGAAAGCTGCATTTATGGGGGAATGTTCAAAGAACACAATTACATCTCCTAAATCTCAAGAGCAATGTGCTGATGGGGGGGTGTTGGAACCTAAGGTTATGTAGATTCATCATACTCTTGTATCTTCTAGATACAATAAGTCAATAAACAATAGTCAGCTAGAAAATTAGTTAACCGGTGGATTAACTAGGAGAGTCAAAGGCTCGATGTCATGTCCCCACTCATCAATTTGACCAATGGAGGGGAACATGAATGATCTATGGGGTTGTAATTTTTTCACCCATGGTAATATTACAAAATTTATAAGCATTTAAATGTGTGTGCAAATGCATAATAAAAAATACACAATGAAATTAAATTCTATCTACATACACACCATGCATATATACCAATATATTAATCACAGTAATAATAATCATAAGCATGCACATTCAAACACAATAGTAAATCAACAAGTAAACAATTATCTTTTCAATGAAGTTTCACAAGCATCTGGCTATGGAAGAGAAATGTTCCACCCAACCATAGGCACTCTATCCAACACTTTATTTCTCTAATGATATGCCACCCCTAATCTAGGTTATGTATCCACTAAGGAGGAATTACTCAGTTTCACTCACAGCCATAGGAAAACATACTCATGCTAATTCAGTGCACAACTAGGTTTATCAAACATAGAGAGAGATAAGAAAGGAGAATGCTAAGCTAGTGAGCTCAACCACATAGCTATAGGAATCTCAATTGTCTTTATCCAACATTTGAACCCATATTACCTACCACACCCACCATAATGAAGGTCCCCTTCTCTACTACATAGTCACTTAAGTGCCCCTTCCTTCCAGTGCTATTCAGGGTCGGTGTATAAAGGTACAAGATGCTAAATGTTCAGAGGTCTCTTCCTACACTGGGTTTATCAAGCAATTCTAACCCTTGATCTCTCCTTGACTTCAATCCTCTCTTGGATTTTCTGATTTCCAGTCACACTAACTTCAACCATGAAATTATATTTCCATACCTCCAAATATGGGGTTTTCAATAGATTTTGGGCCTTTTACACTCTCAAATTTGTCCCAAGGTTAACATATATGCATTCCCCACTAGATTTCACAGCCCACATGAATTATTGGGAAATTTTTTACACTCTCAAACACGACCTGTTCTTTGGTTATGATTTCTGTTATTTTTCAATATTAGGAATGCATGGCTTTCTAAAACATTGGAGTCAAGTTTCCCCCCAATGGAATGGGAATGAAGGTAAATGAATCCCCATGGGGGAAATTGACTTGTGAGTACCAAAAATTGATCCCATACTATGCCCTACAAATTTTTTGATTGAGGCCATGCTCCATAAAATCCATGAGTTGATTTCTTAGTTTCTTCCTTACTACAAAAATAAAGCTCATCAAGGAAGTACACTTGGGTATTAATTATCATTTATGGCACATGGGTTCTCAAGATGGCACTTGGAAACAAAATTTTTAATCCCACAACCCCTCTCCTCTCATTAATGGATAAAAACATCCCCCCATTTCAGTCGCCTCCATAGCTCTCTCTTAGACTTCTATTCTCATTTATAAATATTGAATTGTTGCTACATTTTTCCATGGATTACTAGCACATGGTCCATGAAATATAAAAATATTGGATTTATAACCTTAGGAATTCACTAACGGGTGTAATATCCCATTTTTTACCCCAATTTCATTAAAATTGTATATGATGTAAATGCCATTATTAAATCATGGCGAGGAGCTAAAGGCCAATGCCCTACCATGGATTTAGAGTTTTTATGTATCAACAGTTAAAATCGATACTTATGGTTTTGTGCTAGCCAGGCACATTATAAAATGAGACATCATGTAAATATGCAATTAATAAAAAATACCCACAACTAGCTATGACAATGCAACAAAGAGATGGGGGAATGATTTCACAAGGAATAGGGAGGGAAATTATTCAAACTATTGAGCCAATAGTGTTGATCCAAAGGGGAGAACCGATAAAGCTGTCAACTACCCATTTTGTCTTTTGTGCCCAATCATTTATTTCTTCTAGAAGTTGGTTGAGGTAGTTAATGCCTTGTGAAGGGAAGAGTATGGAAGTCAAATTCGTATGGGGAAAGCCCACAATTTTTGGAAAACAATTTTTTTCTTATTGGGTAAGTAAATAACTAGAAATTCATTCCCATTCCATTCCTCATTCATGTCATTCATTTTCCGCATGCAATTGGAGGTTGCTGGGCATTTCTCATCCCATTTTTCTGCAATTTCCTCCATTTATCCATGGCTGGGAATTTGTTTTTTTGTTTCCTAATGAATGGGGGAAGAGATTCACAATTTTGGGGTTTTAAGAAGCTATTTTTTCCCCTATTAATCCCATATACATTTCTAAGATCAGGTTTTCTCTCCCTGAGTTGTTTTCCCTTTCACTGGTTCGTTTTTTGTTCCTAGGACGTTTTTCTTAGACCCAACACTTGTGTTTGTTGTTGTGTGCATCCGTGTTTTGGTATGAAATACTTAGGTGTGGAAGAGGCCCAGAATTGGCTTGATAAACCTAGCGAAGAGAGGAACCTCATAGACAGATCAAGAGGGGTTGGAAAATATTCTATGCACACCCTGAAGAGCACTGGAAGGGATGGTATGGCCTGAGGGACTGTGTAGTAGTGAAGGGAATACTTCCTTGTGCTAGGTGTGTAGGTATTGTGGATGCCATGCTAGATAGATCTGGTTTAGGTGTTGATAGCCTTATGGTTGAGCTCACTAGCTTAGTAATTCTACCTTTCCACTGCCTTAGCAGCCTAATAAACCCAAATGAAGATTGGCTTAGATGATCCTTAATTGTTTTTGGCTATGTGTGAGCCTGTTGTTCCCTAGTTCCTTGTGGAAATCATGCCCAGCTTGGGGGTGGTAGTGGTGTTCAGAGATTAATGAACACACTGGCCTATGGTTTGGTGGAATGTTGCAATGGCATAGCTAGTTGTGTGACAACTTATTTACAAGATAAGTTATCTCTTGTTTTTTCTCCTACAATGTATTTGGTTAAGAATTATTATGAACATATGAATGTGTTTAAATTTGTTTGTTTCAGCTGTATATTATTGCATTATGCATCTGCAGATGTATGTTTTATTTCAATTCATTTATGAATATGTTCATAGGGCTAGATACTCGGTTTGATAGAGTAGCAGTGGTGTCAATATCGTCCTCTCTTCGACGAGTAGAGGGGAGGGCGCGTGACAGTGGGGCCTTATCCTTGAGCTCCACACTAGGAATATTACATTATAACTTTACATCGTTTACATTATCAAGCCAATATGATATAGGGTTAAAAATTGGGATATTACATTACCCTCTCCCTTATAATAACAACATCCTCAGTTTTCACATCATTTGCTTTCCCAGAAAATTTCTTTCTTCAGCTTACAATTGCTCACATGATGTCTTTCTTTATTTGCATGAACACCCATTGGATCTCTTTACAATCTTTAGCTACCCGTACTAAGATTTTTAGGATAGCCACATGTCCAAATACATCCTTAAAATACATTCAAGGTCCTTGCATCCAACAGTACCTATGCTCAAACAATGAGTCAATTCACATGTCAAATCCATTCTCATAGGATTCATCACTTAATAAGATTTTTAGAACCATGGTTGAATCATATACACATGTATATTCACATTAAATCATCAAACATATGCAAAATAAACCAAATACGTATCTTCATAAGCATCTTCATTTAGCTCCACAAGTATCCCATTTTGACTTCAAGCAACTATGGCACACAAAAGGCCTTCCCTGCCCCACACAAGGATGGTACCTCTTCTCTACTATACAGTCCCTCAAGTGTAACCACCCTTTATAGTGCACTTTTGGGTTTGCATTGAAAGGTATCCAAGTTTCTTTAATCCTCATATCAACTGTGCATACATATAAAACAAATGTTGAGCAAGCATGCTAGATACACCACAACATTTAATAACCAGTGCCAAACCAGTATGCCAACTCAGGTGATCAAGCATTCCATTAAGGATTATGCTAATCCAACTCTCCAAATAGGTTTATCAAGCATACAATAACCATTTCCAATCCAACACCTTTACTGGGTTTATTAGTCAATAAAAAAAGGAATACATCTACATGGCCTCTTCACTTATGCAATCTAGTGGTTCGCCCCAAGAACTCCATGGGTAGCTCACTTGAGTACAAGCCATCACAAACCCACAATAACCACTCACATAATATAATCATGGTACCCCTTCTTTGCTACACAATCTCTTGGGTGTACCCATCCCTCCATTTCTCTTCAGTGTGAGCATAGAAAGGTTACCAACACCCATGCAAGCCTCCTAAGTACCCATTCTCTTACTGGGTTTAAAAACACTGCCGAGAGACAAGCACATTCAAGGAATTTTATAGGACTTCTCAAACCCAAACCACTCTTGGCATTTCCTTTGCATTTTTATCTTCAACAGCCAACATCTACTCCACTGGCATATTTTCACCATTGCACTTGCATCAGATACAAGCATGTGTTCACATGAGATGTCAATTGGAATTTCTCAAGTGTTTTTCATACAAAAACCATATTTCTAAAACATGAGGTCCTCATGATGTTTGGATCTTTCAGGCCATAGCACATGCTCTTTCTGCAATGTTTCTTCTTGAGACAATTCACAAATGACCAACCAACCAATAACATTAATAACCAAATTCAAAAATGAATTTACAATTTTGTCTCCTACACAAATTCTATTTATTAATGACCTCGCCATCCTCATATTGTTTGTCTCTTATAAGTGGTAACACAAAATTTTCCCTTACGGTTTTACACTTGCTTCCATAATCAGGAAATCCACCTACAACATGTCCTCTTGACACAATTCACAAACATCCAAACAATCATTAGTAAAAATTCAAATCTGAAATTTACAAATCTGTTTCCTACAAAAATCATATTTCACAACCATAATATCCTTCTCATAAATTGAATCATAAAATTTTAAATATGTTTCATTTATAAATCAGATTTGAAAACCATGTGATCCTTCTCGTAATGTTTGGATTTTTCACATGGTAGATTTCATCCTTTATCATGGAAAGTTACACACATGGCCATGTCCAAGGCAATTCTACCTATGATATGAATGTTTTGATAAATCAAACAAGTTATGAGTACCCATGTATATAATATTTTCATTGCAGCATTTACAACAATCACATAAGTGATCTGAGAATTATAACACACAATAATTCAAATATATTTAGTTGTTAATATCTCAAATGCAATGAAATACATTTACTTTATATGCATTGTTATAGCTTATTTTACCACACCTAGTGAATCACACTTGTATGGCCTTCCCCTGTCCCTCTGCAGACTCTTTGGACCCCATGGACCTTTTTTATACCTTTGATGTTTCCAATATCATCCCTAAAAACATGCTTAAATTTCTATACGCAACTTTTAAACCCTTTCTCGCGTATATACGCGGGTTTGACCCCTAAAACCGCGTACATCGGGATGTGTGCAAAAGGCCAAATTCTTTTGGAGTTTTCCTTGACATGGATCCGACTCACTTGTCCCCTGGCCTTCCATATGCCTTGAGATCGCTTGGATTTGACCCTTCATTGCCCCATTGAAGAGCTATATAAGGAACCCTTTGGATACATTGAAGAATATGTGAGAATTGAGAGCAAAGAAACTATAGTCCATTGTTGGCGGAACTTATGCCTGAGTCTGCATCCCTTTATCCCTTGGAGCACTTTGGTTTTCTTCCCAAGCTTGCCTTTTTCTTGTGAGCTTGCTATCGAGAGATGGAGGATTGAGGTGGTGGAGGCCCAAGTGGGGGATTCAGTTTCTCCGATTCGCAGACTTTCCGACAAAGGTTGTATTCATTGTAATCTCTATTTTATATTAATAGAAATATCTTTCCCTGTCCAATAATGTATGTTTGAATGAATATTTTATCCATGGATGATTTCAAATGCTTATATGTTGTTGATTATATATGCTTGAGTAGATCTAACACCAATATATATAGCATGCTTGTCTTTTTACTGATTGTTGAGGAAGTAATTTGTCAATTCAAGCTAGAGTTGGAAAGCTCAACGGGGATCTACTTCAACCGTCTGGAATAAGGTACGAGTTTTGATCCTTTAGTGTTAGATATTTGATTTCTCTTGAATATTGGAAAGGATTGGTTTCTGGAGTCAAGCTGTCTATTGTGGTATCCCAAGCCATAGGAATTTCTCTCCGTAACAGAATTGGTGACTCCATTGGGGATGTTCCTTGTTTTTATTTGGGGTTTGCGGGCACAATGGGCTTGATATTCTTGACTTTCTCTTTGTTTCTCCTTGTTTTTGTGTTGCATTTTATAGGATGTTCATCCATTGACACTCCCCTTTATTGGTTTGACCCTTGGCCTGCTTTTTACCATTGTCTTCTCTGTATATGCAGGTTTTTGGCCAAAAGTCACGTACATACGTGGATTTTTGGCCAAAAGTCGCGTATACACGCAGGTTTTTGGCCAAAATCCGCATATACATGTAGCTTTTTGGCCAAAAGTCATGTATATATGCAGCTGTTCTTTAAACAGTCGTGTACATCCTCCCTTTTGGTGAGTTTGATGTTGTGGTAAGTTGTTGGGTGGGTTGTGAGTGTGGTTGGGGCTTCCTTGGGTCTGATGTTGTCTATTGGATGCTTCTTTGGTGACCAGAGACCACTTTTTCATTGATTTTTCTTTGAAAGTAGTTTTAGTCATTTATCCTTTTTTTTTTTTCCATTAGTGCATTACTCTTTTTTGTCTCGGTGTCTTGCTGGGCTTGTGTTTTATACTTGCTGCAGAGACTGAGAGTTTTAGATGACTTTTATTTGCTTTTTTCATTCTTTTATATTGAAAAATACAAGGTAGTTGCATTTTTTGCATATGGATTTGAGGAGGTACTTGCATTGGATTGCTTGGATGAGAGTTTTATTTAGGCTTTCATATAGGAAGGATTGCATTGGTATTCAGAAAGGAATATATATTTATGCATATCATGTAGTGGCATACCCTACTTTTCATTTGACAAAGATTGCACTTAGCATTGTTTGTTATGGTGTGCATAATTACTTCACTGCTGAGTCTTCATATCACTAGTTGCATGGCCATTTCCCTTTGAGTAATTACAGCCAATTAAAATCAACGCATAATAAAATGAATTACACTCTTTTCTTTTATAGGGTGCACCAACAAGATAAGGTTTTAGGGTCTTGGAATAGTTCATTGTGAGTAAATTCTCCAAGACCACTAAACAACAACATGTATGTGTCTGTCCAAGTGTGAGTGTGAAATTCCTTGGTATAATTAGTGTTTCTTAGGATCCTCCTCTCAAAAGGGAGTTAAGCACGAGTCAGTGTGAGTGGTTATTGATTGGGATGATCCATAGTCATTACTGAGTAGCACCAGAGATATTTCCAGGATTGTTTTCGTATCTGGGGGCTCTTTCGAGAGTTTCAGGCTTTCCTACCCTACCCATATGGTCAATCCCGCCTGTTACTGTCCGCCTGAGCATTGATTATATTGAGGTGACCTTAGTTGCCTGACCTAGGTTATCGAGGGGGTACTTTGCAGGGGTTATTGTACGGGTGTCCCGACCAGGTAGGGGTCGGACAGCACAGTCTCTATATGTGCTGAAGCTGAGGGCCACTATAATTGGTTACATACCTCCGCTTGTAGTGTATGGGAGTTTTGAGCCTCTCCTAGGTGAGACATACCTACTGCATTTGGGAGCTCACATATCCTCCCCTTGGTTTTCTTGTATTTTAGCTGTAGATTTTCTTAGGAGTTTTCTCTTTGTGCGCTAGTTGGCCTTTGGGATCGTGGTTATTTGAGTATATTTATGCTTTCTTGAGTTTGGGTCCTTTTATCTTTGGCATGCCTGGTATCCTATCACCCATCCTTAGTCCTAGTGATGACCGTGGTGTCAGACTTGGGGGCATCACAGCCCCTTACCGTGCTCATGGATTTGGGAATGGTCATATTCCATCCTCTACTCCATTTGTGGAGGATTGTTATTCCCCTTGCTCGGTCTTTACACCAATGGTCACCCTCACAGGGGTGGTAGTGGATACGTGAACGTTGGGTCTACACTTTATTTTCCTTTTTATGTCCCATCATTCACCGCGTTGTTTCCTTTGGGTTTATTTGTCATGATCATTCCTCCCTATATCCTATAGTTTGGATTCTTTATTGACTATTTTGGGTTGTTTTTGACTAATATGGTTGTCATGTAGGATCCGGTTTTTGTACACTCTCTCTGAGGTTTCGACCCGTTCGTTCCTATCATAGGTATTATGTCTGAACTGGCATATAGGTTAGGATATCACATGCGCTTGCACTTATGCATTTCCTTATGACCGTTCCATTTTAACCTTAGGTACGAACCCATTTCATGGTATCGTGGAACCTCCATGCTGTTGTTAGAAGTGATATTATGTGAATGGTAGAGCTTTCCTATACATGGGTGTCCTAGTTAGATCCCTTTTGCATTTGGTATCCATGATGTGAGTCCTCTCTTAGGTCTGGGAGTCCCTTTTAGTCCCGCCATGTCCTTGAGCAAGAGCTTCATACTCCTCTTGAACTTTATGCCGGCCATTCCCTCGGGACTCCCTTGTATATGTCAAGTTGTAATTGCATTATCATGAGATTTTCCTACCTTATTGAGCCTTATGCCGGCTTCCCTGACTTTGAGTATCAGCCATATAGCCCAAGCTTGTCTCATGTCTAGCCACACAGAGCCATTTTATATATCCTTTGCAGCTTGATTCCCTATTTTTACCGGGAGGGAACTTTCCCCAGAGTGTCACTATCCTACACATGTGTCTTTGCATTGAGCATAGGTATGTTCCACTTCTTGGAACTAGTTTGTTTCCCCATTTGACACTCATTTCCTCCTAGTCTGTAACTTTAAAGTGATTTTATTATTTTTTAAGCTTTTCAAATATTTGAAAAAGTCCAAAAAAAAAAATTAAAAACCAAAAATCTAGACAAGGAAAGATGTTATATTTGGTAGCTGTCGAGTTGTGTCGCCTTTGAACAGAGAATTGTATATCACATCCGTTGGTTGGGTTTATAGTTTGACTTTAGGAGTTGTACTCATTTATTTGAGTTTATCTCCACCGACTGGTTAAGCTTCCAGTCCCTATGGAGCTTCTGTCGATGCCTCCTATGTTACAGAGATGTCCCATTTTTGTATATCAAGTCTATGCTGCCTACATTCAATCACCATTCACCGTTATGCTCTTGTTTGAAGGAAGTTGAAACCTGAGTTGGCCATTCCTCAGTTATCTTGACTTTGCATGTCGGCCATTCTCGATATAGTTACTGGTTCATGGACCTTATGATCGAGTCCTTCCACATTATACATCTTTGCTAAGTACCTCATGTTGGATGATGGGGGATACCTTAATTCCCTCCTTCCAGCGGATTTCACCCCATTGATTTCAAATCATTTATTCTGGGATTGGAATCTAGAGTCATTTTTGAGTTCCTTGAGACTTGCAATCATCAGTGGCAGGTTCTCTCGCCATCGACAGTTCTTTGGGAATACATCAATGTCCCTTGATCAATGGATTCTCTCAAGTGTTCGACCTCAACACATTTATTCACACTTGTTAGTTTGCACTCTAGTACCTTGATTCCCATTATCATTATCGGTGGGTGATCTCGCATCTGTTAACAGTATACATCAATGACTGGTAATCAGACGATGGACTACTATGTTCAACCTCGACACCTCTATTCACATAGTTGGACTTGTACTTGTAGCAGTTTGTGTAGAAGAGCTTCCAGATTGGTGGCATCTCTTATATGCTACCTCCTTGATCGTGCCAGTGTTCATGAGATTTCAGCTCTCATGACTTGATTCTAGTATATGTCAGACATTTCCAGCCATTATGGAGATCTTGATCCTTTTTATATCTTCATCATGGAGATTCTGATCTATGAATACTGTACGTGGCGATGACCACTTATGTCATATTTTTTATCATACCTATTCATGGTCATTGTACTCTTATGTATTTGGGACTGCTATATGTATTTGCAGTTATATGCAGAGTTGTATCATGGTACTATGCTGATTGGGTGGCTGGTCTTCCACTGGGTTCTTCATCACTCCACTTCTGGGATGGACTCATAATGTATTTCAGCCATCGTATGACCCCTCTAGCCTCACACATTAGGGGGAATATGTTATAGCTGATTTTACCACACCTGGTGAATCACACTTTTATGGCCTTCCCCTGTCCCTCTGCAGACTCTTTGGACCCCATGGAAATTTTTTATACCTTTGATGTTTCCAATATCATCCCTAAAAACATGCTTAAATTGCTATACGTGACTTTTTAACCCTTTCTCGCGTATATACGCAGGTTTGACCCCTAAAAATGCGTACATCGGGATGTGTGCAAAAGGCCAAATTCTTTTGAAGTTTTCCTTGACATGGATCCGACTCACTTGTCTCTTGGCCTTCCATATGCCTTGAGATCGCTCGGATTCGACCCTTCATTGCCCCATTGAAGAGCTATATAAGGAACCCTTTGGATACATAGAAGAATATGTGAGAATTGAGAGCAAAGAAACTATAGTCCATTGTTGCCAGAACTTATGCTTGAGTCTACATCCCTTTGTCCCTTGGAGCACTTTGGTGTTCTTCCCAAGCTTGCCTTTTGCTTGTGAGCTTGCTATCGAGAGATGGAATATTGAGGTGGTGGAGGCCCAAGTGGGGGATTCAGTTTCTCTGATTCACAGACATGCCGACAAAGGTTGTATTCATTGTAATATCTGATTTTATATTAATAGAAATATCTTTTCTTGTCCAATAATGTATGTTTGAATGAATATTTTATCCATGGATGATTTCAAATGCTTATACGTTGTCGATTATAGATGCTTGAGTATATCTAACACCAATATATAGCATGCTTGTCTTGTTTACTGATTTTTAAGGAGGTAATTTATCAATTCAACCTAGAGTTGGAAAGCTCAACGGGGATCTACTTCAACCGTCCGAAATAAGGTACGGGTTTTGATCCTTTAGTGTTAGATATTTGATTTCTCTTGCATATTGGAAATGATTGATTTCTGGAGTCAAGCTGTCTATTGTGGTACCCCAAGCCATAGGAATTTCTCTCCGTAACATGAATTATTATCACAATAAAATTGCAATATATAGTCACGTTATCTCTGCAAAAAAATAAATCTTCCAATACTCATGATTACACAATCATATGCTTTCATGAAACTCTCCTACCAATAGATCATTCCAATAGGCCATGAAACATAACTACTTTCTTCATGCAATTATTTTCACTGCATCCATAGTAACTCATGAAATGATCTCACAATTACCAATAATTCATCATTTCAAATATTAGATAATTGCAATTAAATGTATATCACAACCATGCATTTACATTAATCATCTTAACATATTTACCTACACATATGCATGCATAACCACAAGATTTAAAAAATATATTAATGTGCATTCCCTCGATGCACCTGATGCACTAGAACATTGATCTAAAACATTTATGTTCCTACACATGTGTCCTACCATGGTAAGTTGGAAATTATAGTCAATTCTTCAACACGATACCTAACCATCTCCCTGATCACTTGGTTAACTATTTGGGTGCCTTCCTTCTTCACCCAAACAATATTTTGAGAGTTCACTCACTCATTGTTTGTTGCAAAGAGGATTCATCCCAGATTAACACCAATAGAGAGTCCATGGAATATTTGTGAAGCACTATAGATTTCACAACCCAACACCCCCATGGTCTTACACATGTCATGCTATTATTGCTTATTAATTCATTCTATATTTTAAACAATTTGATGGTATAACGCTCATTTCCCTTACTACACCATTCATATAGATGATCCAATTCTACATATTGTTGAATGGATTCTTACCCATCCCATTTCAACACGTATACAATCAACATAAATTAAACAATACCTGCATGACCACCATCAGCATATATGATGTTACCATATCAGTTTTCCAAGGACTACACAATCCTTCCACCAACCTCTTTATCACATATTTATTTCTCCATCATTTCCTAACAAGGTTGTTGGTGACATGCAACAACATTTTCAATCATGTATCTATTGTCTCTGGTCATGAAATCATCATCACCCACAATAATTAGCATTATTGTCCCATTGCACATGAAAAATCATACTAATTTTACAACTTTTCAACATCATATGTATGCACAAGCATATACACATACAATATGCATTATCTCTTAATATGCCTACTCATGCATATACATTTCATCTATCTAAATTTGCATCTTTGTCATTCCCATTCCCTAACTTTATGTATATAAAAATCAAAAAATACAAATATAACAACAAGAGAAGAGTTGAGTATTTATCCATTTCCAACTTTCCATCATGGCATAGAATACATCTTCCACATCATGGCTAGTCCAATACATGGCCTCTCTCCCAAACACACTAGCGGTCATTAACTATGATTTTCTCACCAAGCAACAATTCAATACATATACTCATGTATAACATTTCTACTTTCTACTTTCCAAGCATGAAAACCTTATGTTATAAACAAGAATGGTTTAAGGTGAGAAATTTCCCTATTTATCAAAGATTCCTTATGGAGTTCATTCTCCAATTTTTACTACAGTCATTTGTCATCCTTATGTAGCATTCATTGGTCATTATGGGTTCTCTCAATGCACTTTGTTCACGTGGCATTGTTTCTCCAATTGTTTTGGAAAATTATAGCAAATTCCACCTTTCCCTTTCCTGGAGTTCCTAGCACTTAACAGTGCTACAATTTATACCATTCCAAATCACTATTGAGTCTCTTCAAGGTCCATTATATGTTCTTGTTCCTCATACACCTATGAGAAGTTATTTCCTTTCCTATGGAAATATATCCCATGACTTTGGATCACAACATAGATTCACACATGGGAATTCCCTCATTCCCTTATTGGCATCTTTTGTATGTCAGCCATTTTGTCACTGTCATGAACCACATGGAAGGTACACATACTGAAATGTCTTATTCCATGTTGAACATGTGTTGTCATTGACGTCAAAGGATAAAATATCAAAGGATTATATGTCAAAGGATCAGATGCCAAAGGATCAAATATCAAAGGACCAAATGTTAAACGATAAGATGTTAAAGGATCAAATGTCAAAAGTATTGATAGTCAAGGGGATTTCTAAACAAATACCAAAAGAATATGAATACTTATACACACAACCAACTTGAAGAAATAAATGTGTAAGAATTTGGAAGTCCCATGAGACCAAATATCCCACCATGGCATTGGACACAAGCGCACAAATACTAATTCATAAAGAAGAACATTGAAAGTAGTAGATATGCACAAATACCATTTGTGTGAGACATAGGAATGAAGAACAAGAAATAAAAACTCGCGTGTAACAATTCCACAAGGGAAATGGTCTTTGTACAAATAATTCTAAAGTAAAACATAAGTTATGAACCTATGTGCAAAATTCCCACAAGGAAGTTGGCATATGTGCACTAGACACCACAAAGATGAATTGCAATAAGTGGCACACTGATGCACATCCAAACTTGATGAAACACAAACAAGCTGGGAATTATCCAAGGTTAAGGAAATTCACCAAGTGGACACATCTCTTGAAATAAATAAGACTATAAATAAGAAAGAGATGAATATGGTGAAGTAAGCTTGTGAAGAATGAATATCTTAGATAATCTGGTCATATGAACTTCATAATTATTTGGGGTATTAATGGATCGTTGATCACAAAAAGAGGTTTTACACATATGAGCCAGTATGCGCAAATTAGTAAATTATGAACAACAAATAAGTGTGCTAGATAAAGAGGATCATACTTGTATTCTGGATGTGTGATGTTCTTACTCAGTGAAATATGCAGACTGCAAACCAACAAAAGTGACTGAGTGGGGAATTTTTTTCAATATAAAGACACAGATCATAGAACCACAAAAGAGGTGCAGATCATTGTCTTATTACACATCAAAGTTCTGGAAACTAACTTTTCAAACACAAATATATAGATGCAGATATCCAAAGTTATTCAAATGAATATCATAAAGTTACAATGTCAGTTGTGGATTGTGAAGAATTCCGTCGAAGATTAGGCATTGTATTTCCATTTATTCATTATATTCTTTTTTCATATCAGGGAGGTCATACGGGGAAAGGGTTGAAGCCTCCTTACAACCAGTTTTGGAGAATATAATCAGGGTGTTGTATCATCCTTTATGTTAAAGAATATAAAACCTAGGGGGTTGGAACCTTCTTTTAATTACAACTTGTAAATATAATTGGGGTGTTGTAGAATCCTTTATGTTGGAGAAGATAAACCCCAAGGGTTTGGAGCCTCCTTCCAATTAGTGTTGGAGAATATAATTCAGAGGTTGGTGATTACACAATGGAGAGCATAGTTATCCACGGGTATGATCTTGATTTACATAACTAACAATTTACATAGTCAGACGAATATATTGTCAGGTTGGTGCCTGAAGTTCATGAGTCGATGCTTGTACATATTGAAGTTATTGCAAGTCAGTGCTAGTAACCTGCATTTTGTACTTGAGTATCATGTCAAATCTTGAAATGAGTCGGTTCTCATGTTTGGAAATTGCATTCTTTCATTGATTTAATAAATCATATATTTAAAGATATAAAATTATTCTTATACATTTTTGCATTGTTGTAATTTTTTTTGTAACCAAGGGAATCGACAACTAGGGTTGGGCTGGTACTTGTGTGACACGGGGTCTAGGGATCCATTCCCGCTACCACTATACCCCTAGGTTCCCCACACCCTATTGCAAGACATGGGACACAGGTAAAACTAGGTGGGATTTGATCTCGTGACCTCCATTTACAACAAGTGACTTCATATCAATAAAACACCAATGAGCCACACCCATTTGGGATTTGCATTGTTGTATTTGTTATTGTTGTTTCTGAAAAGTTTTTAATTTATGAAAATCTATTTAAGTGTAATAATATACATATCTGCGCTATTACTGATTCACCCCCCCTTAGTAATAAGTTAAAACCAACAACTGGCATAAAAGTGGGTGTCTTCAATACATACTAACATCTAGAAGAACGATTTGGGGAACATATGGATAAGCAAGAAGGTTTATCCACCAACCAAGCTCTGATATTTGATGGCTCACATTATGCTTTCTGGAAAATAAGAATGGAAGTTTATTTTCTCTCTCTTGATATGGATGTTTGGAAATTAGTGGAAGATGTATACAAGTTCCCAAAATATACCATAGACGAGTCAGAAGAAACTGACGAGAACACAACCTCTAGAATAATGTCGGTTGACCATAAAAAAGATAAGATAATATGAATGGAATAATGTGAGAAAAGAATGGCATACTATGGGGACTATTTGATGTCAATTTTACCAAAGTTATGCAATGTACTATAGCGAAAGAAGTCCGGGAAAAGTTAAAAAGTATTTATGAAGGTGATGACAAAGTCAAGAAGGCCAAATTGCAAACATTCTTGACACAATTTTAAACATTCAAGATGAAGGCGGAGGAATATGTTTCCACGTACTTTCTTAGATTGGATGATATAGTAAATTCTATAGCGGGACTTGGAGAAACAATTAAAGACAATCAGTTGTACAAAAATCATGAAAACCCTTCTTGCACAGTTCAATTCAAAAGTGTAATTATTAGAGGATACATCTAACTTAGACAACCTGATGAAAGATGAGTTTTATGGAATTGTGACATCATATGAGATGAGAATAGATTCTAATAATGTCTCCGGGAAGGAAGTTGTGTTTAAAGCCACTAGGAAGCCAAAATCTAGTAAGAATGAATAAAAGAATATATATGACATGTCAGACGGAGAAGAGGCTAACTTTATGAGAAAATTGAAAACATGACAAGGTAATTACAAGGGAATGTTAACTTGAAAGTGCTTTAAATGTGGCATGATCGAACACTTTGGTTCAAAATGTACATATGAATAAAACCAAGATAGTGAATCAGAAGAATAATCACACTATCAAGAACGAAGAAATAAGCATTAGAATAATAGAGTTGTAGACAAAACAAAATTCTAGAGGTAGAAGAAAATTTTGTATACTAAGGAGGTAATGTTTCGTAGGAAGAAGATAATAGTGACAGTCTGAGGGACGTATTATTCATGTCAATGATCCAATATGAAGACTCAATAGGAATAAAGCCATCAAATAAAGGAGCTCTAACCAGTACATCAAAGAAATGGACATATAATGGTATTCACCTTCCCTCTCTAAAGTATGAAGAAAAGAAAATATCAAGAAACACAAAAGAATCGTTCAAGTTGGAGAAGACCATCGAAAATAAACATTCCTCTATTGAAATCACAATACCATTGTCAAAGTATGAAGTTAGTAAAATGTTCATTCGCTCTAAAGAGAGTTCCAAATATGAAGATGAGGACATTATTGAAGTTTACTAGGAATGTGAACTGATTGGTGCACTTGAATATTTAAAGAAATTAAGAAAATACAACAAGGCACTAAAGGAACAAGTAGTCAAGGAAAAATAATAGATCAAGCAAATTAAGGGTATGCATGAAACATTGGAGAAACAAATGAAGGTTAGAGAAGAGGAGTTTTTTTGTGCAAAGGAAAGAATCAAGGAACTAGAAGAAAACAAGTGTACACTTGAAAAATATTGGAAGGATTCAGAATCAGTGAATGAGCTCCTCCAAAAAAAAAATGCACTAAAAGAGCCAGAAATTGCATGCTTGGAATCTTAGACAAATTTTGCAATACAAGTGGAAAATAAAACATGTATTGACACAGATACTCAAATCAAGTTCAACAACAACTTTTCAATCCTAGAGGAAATATTAAGTTTCCAAATGTCTCTAGAGGACAAAAAAAGCATTGGTTATACAAAGGAAAGTGATGGCATGTGTGACAAAGCAGAACTTGGTTCTATTAAATGGGTCACATTTTGCAGAAGATATGAATAGCATAAGAAACCCAAGTATGCCAACTCCTTCAGGTATAAAAATAAATTCAGTTATGTAAAATGTTGGAGATGTAATCATTTTGGATACATAGTGAAACACTACCACACCATAAGATGTTATGTGTGTGATGAATATGGAACACGTATTTGCATTGTTTCATCATAACATAACAATGAAAAAGGCATGTTTTGCACAAGTATATGGAAGAGAATATGCTACAAAAACAAAGGTTGATTGTGCACCCGAAGACATGGGTGAAAAATATGTCTCGGGAGCATGTCATAGCTACCATTCAGCCGATCAAGAAGATACAAGTAAGGAATATATCTCAGGAGTGCACAAAAGATGGAAATAAGGACAATACAATACCAGAGGAAAGCAATCATTGCCTACATTGCTAACCTAATTACACTATGCAAGATCCTTGAGTTCAAATAGGTACATCATGAAATCAAGGATTAAACCAATAGATTATTGTATATTGTTACTGTATATTTTGAAATGTGTAGTTTTTATTATCAAATGTGTAAATTATCACACATAAAAATAGTAAGGAGAGACATGTACAAGTAACACAAGAACTATGCAAAATGAACTTTTTTTGTATTATATTCAATGTGATTAAAAAATTTGGAGCTTCAAAGCTCATATTACATTAGGCCACAATGTGGTGATAAGAACAAAGATATGAAGTTGAAAAAAATCAAATTGAGTCCCAAACAAAATTGAAGTTGACAAAATATGAAGATCAGTCATAGACACAGTTCAATATCGACCTCGTCAACTCAGTCGACAAATAGTGGTGAAAGGAGAAAATCCAAATCCATTGGAGTAGGCTCTATGAACTCTGGTGAGTGTAGCAAAGGAAGAACTTTCAATGTTGAAAATCAGTGAATCGTAGTTAGCATGCTCAACCCTAATTTGATTTAGAAGGTCAAATGTATGTTGTTTCTTATGTTCCAAAAGATCAACCTACCTACTCAAGTTGTACAATGGATTAAAATTGCTCCCATTGAACTATGATTGATGGTACCATGGCATGAAATTGGATTCCTTTACCTGGTTCTTCCAAACACCTATATCCACCCATAGTCGTCCCAAATATGCCTATTGTGATTGAACTACCAAATGCAGGATGTCAAGGGAATTGTTCAATATTTAGTGGACAGGAATGATGGCGACAAAGGAAACGCAATCTAAATAATAAAAAATCAATATTCAAATGATAGAGCAAGGTTGATTCTGAATGAACTAGGGTGGTGAACCAAATGAATAAATTGTCAACTTATAGAATTAAGAAATAGTTTCTCACACACAGACATAAATTGAAGGGACGTCGAAGTTGATGAATTATTGTATTGTGAAATCCAAGGGAGGTCATGATGTTGAATTTAACGCACAGGTCAATAAAATACAAAAGTTAATTTGGAAGAATGATATTTGAATAAAGGTTACAATACAAACACAACACATGGACAAGGTATCGGGCACATCAACTCTTACCATGCATGTGGATGATTGGAAATATGTGTGAAAACAAGGAAATTTATTATCGTTCATAAAAGGACTCATGTTCAAAATACAAGATAATATCACTCGCAAGATACATTGAATAATAAGTAGACAACACTGATGATATAGTATGATGTATTTGACACAGAAATGGTTATCCGCGACTTAGCACACCAAAAGCAAGAAAAATGAGCACAAAGCAAGGGGGAGTCAACAAAGAAAAGAGTCCCTTTTCCATTGATATCAAAGGGGGAGAGAAAGAGAAATTACAATGATATGGGGAGCAATGAAAGGATGGAAGACTTTTTAATATAGATCTACAAGAGCATGTTCACAAAGGGAGACTTTTACATACAAAAGTAGAGCTCACCTTCAGGGGGAGTTTGTGATAGGTGCTATCATTCAAAGTAGTGTTGACATCAATAAAAAGGGGCAGATCGACGAACATTTAATGTCATTGATGTCAAGGGATCAAATATAAAAAAGGATCACATGTCAAAGGATCAAATATCAAAGGATCAGATTTCAAATGATTGAATATCAAAGGTATTGATTTTTATCTAGATTGAGAAATAAATACTAGAAGAAGTTGAATACTTCTACACATCGCTATCTTGAATAAATACATGTGAAAGAATGTGGAAGTATCATGAGACCAAAAATCCCACCATGACATTGATAACAAGTGCACAAATAATAATTCATAAAGAGGAACATTGGAAATGGAAGATATACACAAATACCATTTGTCTGAGACTTAAGAATGAAGAACATGAAAGAAAAACGTATGTGTAAAATTACCAGAAGGAAAATGGTTGTGGTAGGTGTTAACACCTGATTTGTGCTAAATGGGATGAAAGTTTTTGACCCAAAATAGAGGAAGCAGGGCCTGCAAATTTTTCACGAGGAGAAGACTTAGGAGAATAGTAATGAGCCCTCGAGAATAAGGGAGATCTCTAAAGGAGAAGCTAGAGGGGATTTATAAGGATGAGAGAACCTGCACTAATCATGTCCCGCCGAGTGGAAAAGAACCCCGGAATTAGAGTTGTACGTAGACCCACCTATGATTGGCTGCGCAGAAGGGGAAGAAGAGGACATGTCAAACGAAGCATCGAAGATGGAAATTTTTTCGATGGTCACGATCAGAGATCGACACAAATCACTGGAAAAAAACCATTTCACGAATTCCAAATGCATACCAAAAATATCCTCTCTAAATTGGTGAAATGTTTTAAGTTGTGGTGACTTGTAATGGTGGAGATCGCAAAGTCCCTAGATCTACGGTTGATATCTATTCCTGCGATTTAAAGTGCACTACAGAGATGGTGAGCCAGAATCATGAAATGCATTAAAAGGGTGGGTTTATCTGATGGTAGAGATTGATGCAGGAGAATATCTATGGTGAAAATACTATTTTGGCTACCGTAAATTCTTGAGAGAAATCCCTAGTTGGGAAAAGAGAAATTCGGTAAAGTTATCCACATCGGATGGATAGATAGTGAGAAGGTCTATGATTTATGACAGAATTTATAATCCATGACATGGATGTGCACTCGAGCTGAAGAAAGTAAACATGATCGTGTGGAAATCTGACGGCAAGGATCACGTGGCTCTAGATTTTGGGGCCCTAGATCTATGGCTATGATCACATCCGACAGAAAAAGTGCATGGTCAGATAAGAAGGTGAAATAGTATAAAAGTCAGCATCTGGATCCAAATAGCTTATTATTTTGCGGCATCGGGAAGTGAGGGTTTCAAATTGTGTAGACCTCGCCACCTTGGACAAGCCTCAGAGAAAGATGTCAACCACCCTGGTTCATTTTTCTTATAAAAACCATTGTTTCGTGGCTGAATTGGAGGATTCATAAGCTCAAAACCTTAGGTTTCAAGGATCTGAAGGATCCCTAACATATAAGGATGCTGGGGTATTCGATACTAACATTATAAATGATAGTATAGAAGTCACTCAAGCCAAGTTAAAATATCTCCAGTCACAGGGAATTGACCCCCATGGGGTGTTCATTTCTTTATTTTTCTACTTTTCTACTGAGAAAACCCCTAGTTGCCCTGAATTTGTAAGCTGGTGTGCGAAAAATTATTCCCCATCTGAAGGTCTGATTATGGACACATCTAGATCTAGGATACTGTGTCCCATTAATTCCCTCAATATCTGAAGCACTCTGTTAGTACCCTCTAATTTTGTCCAATTGTCTAGTGAATATAATGAAGGAGAGATACTTTGTTTCTTTCAAGAATCCTTAGATGAACAGAAGGAGGCCTTCCTCAAAGCATGTTTAAAACCTGAAATCTAGTTGTCAAAACCACCTTTCCCCATTGATTTCGGCCTGTTCAATGAAGAGACTCAGTTTGTAATTATCCTGGAGAGCCAATTTTTAGGTTTGGACTCAAATCAGTTCGTCATTGAAACCTTGTTAAGTCTAATTTTTACCCTTAGTTCAAGTCAAGCAGTGTTAGGAACGTCAAGTCATCCTTCACCACCTGCTTGTCTGTAGTTCGACGAGTCCCTGGCCAGAAATATAAATGCCCAAGTGAGTATTTTGAGTGAGTCCAGGACCTTCAGGTTCCAGTCTATTTATATGAATATGTTTTTTAGTTTTAATGATGATGACATACAACTCCCTGAGATCATCATGACAAGGGACATGCACAGTGACTATTGCAAATTCATGAATGTCCTCATGGCACCAGTTTATGACACCCTCTTTCAAAAGAGGCTGCCGAGAGTATTTCCATAGATGAAGAGCATGCTATAAACATCCCCTGAAAGGAGAGTCGAAGATTGGTTCCTCTCAGAGAATAGTACAGTGATCAGGGTCTATGGATTTATTCACCAACCATACGTCCTCCTAGCATTTCTGATGCCAAGGATGTTTGCACTGGAACTAATCAAAGAAATGTTGGTGGCCAAATATGAACATTTCATAAGTTCTAAGAAACATGTAGACATTACGTTTCCATGGGTGGTTGGCACTTTTATTGTCAAGAACAAATTGTCTTTGCCAAAGGTTGAAATTTTTCTCAAGGAGAAAGGTTTTGACATGGAAGCTACAATCGACTACGACCCACATCACATCATCTCTGAGAGAAGAAAAGAAAACAAGAGAAAACCTTCCGAACATGTTGAAGTAGCAGGCTTGGAGGAAAGAGAGAATTGGATGCAACACCCTAAAGAAATCATTTTCGATGAAGATATGCCAGAAAGGTCTACCTTTTCTACCCCAGTGGAGAGTCCTCCTCAGCTAGACCTCTCTTGCATTGTAGCCATGGCCACATAGATTACACCTCTATCCAGCTTGTCTGATAGGGAAAATAAGAGAGAATGGTCAGAATCCATGGACGTAGAAGAAGGAGAGGCGAACTGGACGCCCAAAAAGTAGAAAATTGAAGAACCAGATGAAATCATGTTGAGCGCCAGTGCCAAGGGAAAGAATAAAATTATGAAATTTAAGGGCCCATCCTTTGTGATTTAGGAATACGTGTTCAATAGTGTTCTTAAGGAAGTAGCAAGCAAATATAAGTCTAAAACTGAGCTTCTAGAAAAATACAGAGAGGCTGGTAAAAGGGCGTTTGAAGAAAGGTCAAATTTGAGAAAATAGGTGGAAATACTACGAGGCCAGAAGACCTCCTTGGTGACAATAAAAGACCCTACCAAAGGAACCCTGAATTTGGATGTGATCATGGGTGACAAGGTGGTGGAGTTAAAATTATATCCAAAAAGAGCCCCTAAAACTGACATAATTAATTTGCATGAGGGGATAAGTGAATACCTCTACGTTGATGTACTCCAAGCTACTCTACAAATATCCAAATTGACGATTGGTAAGAAAAGAGTAGAAGAAATGATCTGAAAGGAAAGAGTGGAAAATAAAGCTCACTTGGCCCAGATCAAGAAGCTCCAAGTGGATCTATCTATAGCAAACAACCCGAGGGATAAAGGTGTTTCCACCCAAAGGCTACTGAAAGACAAGGAAGGTACTATCCAATTACTAAAGAAAAAGCTATAAATTCCTTCTGCTTGGCTCATTCAGACAGCTGAGTTGACTAAGATAGAAAAAGAGAGGGAGACCTTAAACACTGAGTTGGTTGATTGTAAAGCCAAATTACTCATACAGGAAGGGAAAGATGTGTAATGGAAGAAATATTCCGAGCACTAGGCCGAGGAAAAGCGAGCCTTTGAAACAAGTCAAGCTAAATTGGAAAAAGAGTTAAAGGAGCTAAAGGAAAAATCTCAAGAACAACCAACGCCCGTGACCCAATCATTTGAAGTACCTGATGCAAATTCGTTATCCCAAGCTATGTCCCAAGTAAGCCTCAAGACTATAGAGATTACTGGCTTGATGAAACAGAATCAAGACTTGATGGAAATGGCAGATGTCAGAGAATATTTGAAGAAGAAAGTAGAGGAGCATTGCAGAGAATTAGAGAGTAAGAACAGTGAATTATCAAAGCTGGGTTTAGGCCAGGTAGCTCTAATAGGAGAAAAACAACTCATTTGGGACGTGATTATAGTGGAAGAAAACAAAGTACAGCCATAATTGTATTTTATCCAAGATAAGGGAAACACCATACAAGTATCCAGAAAACACATTCAGGAAGCTCAGTTCGAACTACATAAAATACCCTTGGACATAGCTGAAAGCACGCTCAAATTACTGAACAGTTTGACAGATGAATACATCAGATGAGGAAAGATCTGGGACAGGGTTGCCACCATCATATGGGCCAGAAGAGCAGTTCACAAACACCACCATTTAAATATGGTTGAGGCGAAGTGGAATTTCATGCACAAACAAACTGATTATTTTGCTGAGAAGTTTAAACCTCTGGTCTAGAGAGGGTCCCTTTCTTCTGGTAAGAGAAGGGACCAATGTTGTCCTAGAAAAAGTATTACGACAGGTTGGTTGAATGAAGGTGGGACCGAAGACAATTTGAAGATATAACTCAACAATTTCTTTCAAGAATGACCATGATCAAAAAATTATCTGGGGAGTTTGAATTGTTATTTGATTTCGAGGCTTTGTGCGCTAAGTTTCCAGCACCTTTCTATATAGAAAATCTAGAGCTAGAAGTGCTAGCATAAGAAGTGGTTAAAATGGATACATCGACAACTAACAAATCAAAAATGATAAAAAACTACAGCAAGTCCGAGAAAAGGTTACGCCAAGGATGATGGACTCTAACGGCAACCAAAACCTAGGATACAACTGCGAGAAAATCAGGATTTCGGGGTGCTTGAAGACGAAACATCTTTTGGACCTAGCGGAAAACCTTTCCTCCATCATTTTCTATTTTATGTCATTCTGTTTTATGCCACTTGTCGGAAAAGGCCATGATACTATTTGTTAAGAATTTGTTGTTGATTTTTGTAACTGATTTTGGCCCTTTTTTGAGGTTGGTCTCGGGGCCCAAAACACTTTAAATAGGCTCCTCACAGAAGGAGAAAGGGTTGGTTGGTTTTTAATTTGCAATACTATTGTGTTTGTAATAATTTTTTATTAATATACAGTTCCGAATGCTGGTTATATGCATTTTATAGGAATTCCTGTGTGTTTCCAAATTACTGTTTGTACATTTCTTTTTTGATGTGCATATTATTTCTAGTTCTTATTTATATTATGTTTCTCTTCATGTTGTAGACTTAGTGTATAATGGATAGTAATTCATACTCATATGCTCCTACCATTGTCTCTGATATCCACTAAATTTTTCTTCCAATATTGGCTAGAATTCATCCCCACGGTGCTCTACGCTAGCGGACTGCCATATTTCTACTATTACCACCAGACCCCAACTACAATGACAACGATCGAGGCACTACCTTGCTCCTGTAAGCATTTTCCTATGAAAACTGCTCTGTTCTCCTTTTATTTTTTACTCCATAGCCCGATAGATGTTTCTTTTGTTTCCAACCACCAATGTTTGATACTTATCTTATGACAATATAAATCTATCCTTGTTATGTATGTGTGAGAGATCCCTCTCTGGAATCGGAGGAGCCATATCCCTCTCCTAAAATGGTTCTGTTGTTACCTTAGCATCCACCTTCCTGCAACCTTGGGTGCAATTCTGGGTGCTAACAGTAGGAATACTTGTAAATTAAAACATGAGTTATGAAAGCAATCGTTGCCTACATTTCTAAACTAAATACGCTATGTAAGCACTCTGTCCCATTAATTCCCTCAATATCTGAAGCATTTTGTCAGTACCTTCTGATTTTGCCCAACTGTCTAGTGAATATAATGAAGGAGAGATACTTTGTTTCTTTCAAGAATCCTCAGATGAACAGAAGGAGGCCTTCCTCAAATCCTGTTTAAAACCTTAAATCTAGTTGTCAAACCCTCCTTTCCCCATTGATTTCAGCCTGTTCAATGAAGAGACTCAGTTTGTAATTATCCTTGAGAGCCAATTTTTGGGTCTGGACTCAAATCAATTCGTCACTAAACCCTTGTTGAGTCTAATTTTTACGCAAAGTTCAAGTCAAGCAGTGTTAGGAACGTCAAGTCAGCCTTCACCACTTGCTTGTTTGTAGTTCGAAGAGTCCCTGGCCAGAAATATAAATGCCCAGGTGAGTGTTTTTAGTCAGTCTAGGACCTTCAGGTTCTAGATTATTAATATGAAGATATTTTTTAGTTTTAATGATGATGACATACAACTCCCTGAGATGGTCATGACAAGGGACATGCACAGCGACTATTGCAAATTCATGAATGTCCTCATGGCTCCAGTCTATGATACCCTCTTTCAAAAGAGGCTGCCAAGATTCTTTCCATAGATGAAGACCATGCTGCAAACATCCCCCGAAAGGAGAGTCGAAGATTGGTCCCTCCCAGAGAATAGTATAGTGATCAGGGTCTATGGATTTATTCACCAACCATACATCCTCCCAGCATTTCTGATGCCAAGGATGTTTGCACTAGAACTAATCAAATAAATGTTGGTGGCCGAAGATGAACATTTCATAAGTTCCAAGAAACATGCAGACATTACGTTTCCATGGGTGGTTGGCACTTTTATTGTCAAGAACAAATGGTCTTTGCCAAAGGTCGAAATTTTCTCAAGGAGAAAGGTTTTGACATGGAAGCTGCAATCGACTACAACCCACATCACATCATCTCTGGTAGAAGAAAAGAAAACAAGAGAAAACCTTCCAAACATGTTGAAGTAGCAGGCTTGGAGGAAAGAGAGAATTGGATGCAACACCCTAAATAAATCATTTTCGATGAAGATATTCCAGAAAGGTCGACCTTTTCTACCCTAGTGGAGAGTCCTCCTTATCTAGACCTCTCCTGCATTGTAGCCGTGGCCACATAGATTACACCTCTGTCCAGCTTGTCTGATAGGGAAAATAAGAGAGAATGGTCAGAATCCATGGACGTAGAAGAAGGACAGGCGAACCGGACGCCCAAAAAGTAGAAAATTGAAGAACCATATGAAATCATGCCGAGCACTAGTGCCAAGGGAAAGAATAAAATTGTGAAAGTCAAGGGGCCATCCTTCGTGATTCAGGAATATGCATTCAATAATGTTCCTAAGGAAGTGAAAAGAAAATATAAGTCTAAAACTGAGCTTCTATAAAAATATAGAGAGGCTGGTAAAAGGGCCTTTGAAGAAAGGTCAAATTTGAGCAAAGAGGTGGAAAGACTACCAGGCCAGAAGATCTCCTTGGTGACAGTAAAAGACCCTACCAAAGGCACCCTGAATTTGGCTGTGATCACGAGTGACAAGGTGGCAGAGTTAAAATTATATCCAAAAAGAGTCCCTAAAATTGACATGATTAATTTGCATGAGGGGATAAGTGAATACCTCTACGCTGATGTACTCCAAGCTGCTCTACAAATATCCAAATTGATGATTGGTAAGAAAAGAGTAGAAGAAATGCTTTGAGAGGAGAGAGTGGAAAATAAAGCTCACTTGGCCCAGATTAAGAAGATCCAAGTGGATCTGTCTATAGCAAACAACCCGAGGGATAAAGGTGTTTCCACCCAAAGGCTACTGTAAGACAAGTAAGGTACTATCCAATTACTAAAGAAAAAGCTATAAATTCCTTCTGCTTGGCTCATTCAGACAGCTGAGTTGACTGAGATAGAAAAAGAGAGGGAGACCCTAAACACTGATTTGGTCGATTGTAAAGCCAAATTACTCATACGGGAAGGGAAAGAGGTGTAATGGAAGAAATATGCTGAGCTCTGGGCTTGGGAAAAGCGAGCCTTTGAAACAAGGCAAGCTAAATTGGAAAAAGAGTTAAAGGAGCTAAAGGAAAAATCTCAAGAACAGCCAACACCCACGACCCAATCATCTGAAGTACCTGGTGCGAATTCGTTATCCCAAGCTATGTCCCAAGTAAGCCTCAAGACTATAGATATTACTGGCTTGATGAAACAGAATCAAGACTTGATGGAAATGGAAGATGTGAGAGAAGATTTGAAGAAGAAATTAGAGGAGCATTGCAGAGAATTAGAGAGTAAGAAAAGTGAATTATCAAAGCTGGGTTTAGGCCAGGTAGCTCTAATAGGAGAAATGCACCTCATTTGGGACGCGATTATAGTGGAAGAAAACAAAGTATGGCCATAATTGTATTTTATCCAAGATAAGGGAAACACCATACAAGTATCCAAAAAACACATTCAGGAAGTTCAGTTCGACTTGCATAAAAGACCCTTGGACATAGTTGAAAGCACACTCAAGTTACTGAACAGTCTGACAGATGAAGACATCAGATGAGGAAATATCCGAGACAGGGTTGCCACCATCACATGGGCCAGAAGAGCGGTTCACAAACACTGCCATTTAAATATGGTTGAGGCAAAGTGGAATTTCATGCGCAAACAAACTGATTATTTTGTGGAGAAGTTTAAACCTCTGGTCTAGAGAGGGCTCCCTTTCTTCTGGGAAGAGAAGGGACCAATGTTGTCCTAGAAGGAGTATTACGACATGTTGGTCGAATGAAGGTAGGACCAAAGACAATTTGAAGATATAACTCAACAATCGCTTTCAGGAATGACCATGATCAAAAAATTATATGGGGAGTTTGAATTGTTATTTGATTTTGAGGCTTTGTGCACTAAGTTTCCAGTGCCTTCCTATCTGGAAAATATGGAGCTAGAAGTGTTGGCATAAGAAGTGGTTAAACTAGAGACACCAATGAATAACCAATGGAAAATAATAAAAAACTACAGCAAGTCTGAGAAAAGGTTACGCCAAGGATGATGGACTCTAACGGCAACCAGAACCCAGGTTACAGCTGTGAGAAAATCAGGTGAGCAGGGAGCTTGAAGACGAAACATATTTTGGACCCAGTGGAAAACCTTTCCTCCATCATTTTCTATTTTATATCATTCTATTTTATGTCACCCGTGGGAAGAGGCCATGATACTATTTGTTAAGAATTTTTTGTTGATTTTTGTAATTGATTTTGGCCATTTTTTTAGGTTGGTCTCGGGGCCCAAAACACTTTAAATAGGCTCCTCATAGAAGGAAAAAGGGTTGGTTGGTTTTTAATTTGCAATACTATTGTGTTTGTAATACTTTTTTTATTAATATACAGTTCTGAATGCTGGTTATATGCATTTTACAGGAATTCCTGTGTGTTTCCAAATTATAGTCTGTACATTTCTTTTCTGATGTGCATGTTATTTCTAATGCTTATTTACATTATGTTTCTCTTCATGTTGTATAATTAGTGTATAATGGATAGTAATTCATACTCATATGCTCCTACCATTGTCTCTGATATCCACTAAATTTTTCTTCCAATATTGGCTAGAATTCATCCCCACGGTGCTCTACGCTAGCGGACTACCATCTTTCTACTACTACCACTAGACCCCAACTACAACGACATTGATCGAGGCACTACCTTTATCTTGTAAGCATTTTCCTATGAAAACTACTATGTTCTCCTTTTATTTTTTACTCCATAGCCCGATAGATGTTTCTTTTGTTTCCAACCACCAATGTTTGATACTTATCTTGTGACAATATATATCTGTCGTTGTTATGTATGTGTGAAAGATCCCTCTCTGGAATCGGAGGAGCCATCTCCCTCTCCTAAAGTGGTTTTGTTGTTACCTTAGGATCCACCTTCCTGCAACCTTGGGTGCAATTCTAGGTGCTAACAGTAGGAATACTTGTAAATTGAAACATGAGTTATGAACCTATGTGAAAAAGTCCCAGAAGGAAGTTAGCATATGTGCTCCAAACAACACAAAAATGAATTGCAATAAGTGGCATGGAGACGTAAATCCTAACTTGATTAAAACACAAACAAGTGGAGTGTTATCCAAGGTTAATTAACTTCACCAAGTGGACACATCTCTTGAACTAAGGAAGACTATAAATAAGAAAGAGAAAGATGCAGTGAAGGAAGCTTGTGAAGAATTATTATCTGAGATAATCTAGTTAGAAAAGATTCAAAATTATTTGGGGTATCAATGGCTCGTTGATCAAAGAAAGATTTTTTACACAGTTGTGACAATGTGTGCAAATCAGTCAATCATGAACATCAAAGAAGTGTGCTAGATAAAGTGGATACCTGTATTCTAGATGTGTAATGTTCTTTCTTAGTAAAAGAAGTAGACCGCAAAACAAAAAAAATGACTGAGTGGAGATCTTGGTTTATTATAAAGACACAGATCATAGAACCATAGAAGAGACACAAATCATAGTCTTATTGCACGTTGAAGTTTTGGAAATTAACTGTACATACACAGATATCTAGACTTGGTTATTCATATGAAGATTACAAAGAGACAATAGTTGTGAATTGTGAATACTTTCATCGAAGATAAGGTACCTTGTATTTCTAGTTATTCAATGACATTATTATCTATGACATGCTCCTGAGACATATTTTTCACCCATGTCACAGTTAAGCACATCGACACCACAATAACCGTTCATTCGATCGATTAGTTGACTACTTATTCAACCCTTCGGTCCACTAGTTCTATTTTATTCAATGGTTTTCTATTGACTAACTATATCCATAATATTCATGGGTGTGATGGACCTACATAACCTTAGATTCCAATGTCCACCTTCAAGTAATTGACAAATCGAATAAGGCTCGAGAAAAAATGGAAACTGTGATTGGTAAGAATAATGAGGTTCAAGTCCAGTGGCTTGAAAACGACTATGGTTACTTTAAATACAAGTTATTTTTCTTGCATTCAACACTATCTATCTAAATTCAAAACCCTTATAACTTTAGTTGAATAATGGAAAACAACTAAGCTAGAAAAACAATGTATTTATGTTATTCTTTTCAAGATTAGTGCTTCCTATTTTTGTTTTTGTATCTACCTTTTATTCCATGAAAGAATATCTATGGACTAACTACATAGAGACCAATCTTGAATCTTTTTGGGATTCCTTGATTAGAGAGAAATATAAGCTCATACGTCTTGGAGTAATTATCATTGTTGATACATCTAGAAAATCCTTAGTGGCACAACAAAAGAATAAAACAAAGAATCCCAATAAGCAACATTCTCAAAAAAGTAATAAAAAAAGGGTCCCAATCCCTCTTATCCAAGTTATTTCCATTGGTGACAAGGGAACCAAATAAAAAAATAAGAACACTAAGTGGCATTGCAATTTTTTTGGGAAAGATGGTCATGTGGAATCTAAGTGTTTCAATAAGATGGTATATTTGGAAGAAACAATTAAGAAGCACAACATCAACCTTAATTCATCTTCTAACTATGGAACTCATGGACATGTACTTTCTGCTTATCGTTTTTCCTTCAATGCATCTTCTTCCTCTTCTTCTAATGAGTGTCTCATTGATTCTAGACCATATTATCATATGGATAAGGATATAGCCATATTTTTAACTCTAAATGAATGTAACACCAAACAAATCATTGTTGGTGATGATAGATATCCAAATGTTGTAGGATCTTGGACAGTTCAACAAGATGATGGTTAGTTTAATGATGTATTATGCGTTCCTAGAATTTCCTACATTTTTTTGTCCTATCTAATCACTCATTCTAGTGAAGGCAAGATGTTATAGTTTACACCTCACCAAGTTGTAATCAAGTATTTCAAAAATACTAAGCATGTCCTAGAAACTAGAATTGTTGATGATATTACCAAGATGTACATATTAAACAACTTTGGGTCATCACCTTTTCCCTCAATTTTTAATGATCAGGGTGTTACATGAGAAAACATTAGCATGAGTGGTTTGGTGATTTAAAGTATCACTCATTGTATAAACTATATAATAAAAAAATGGTGATTGGTATTCCTCTTGTATCTTGCAAAGATGGTGTTTGTCTCAGGTTTGTTCTGAAAAACATCAGGAAAGTTTTAAAAAATGTTCCTCTTGGCACACCTCGGTCCTCAACCCATTTTCATCTTGACGGTTATTTACATGGTCCACTTCTTTATGCTTATTTCTCCGACTTCAGTTATTTCTTAACTTTCATTGATAAATTCTCCATATTCACTTGGGTTTATTTCTTGACAGATAAGAGTGAACTTTTTGACAAGTTTTTTTCCTACGAGGCCCTTGTTGAGAGAAATAATTTGTATATCAAATACACAAATTAAGAATAGATATTGGAGGAGAATATGCAAATCACAAATTTTCTAATTAATGCACTCCACGGTGAATTCAAATGAAACATATTGTTTCATATACACCACAACAAAATGGTGTTCCTGAGAGAAAGAATTGCACATTAAAAGAAATTTCTAATTGTATGATCTAAGCTAAGGGATCAAGTCTTTAATTTTGGGAAAAACCCATCATTTGTTCCAATTACATATTCTATCATACCCCCACCAAGGACCTAAAATATATAACACTGGAAGAAGCATGGAGTAACATAAAATAAATTTTAGTCACTTCTTTTTGTTTTGTAATGAAGCATGGGATCATATTCTTGATGTAAAATAGAAAGCACTCCAACCTAAGAGTGAAAAGTGCATATTTGTTGGATATTATGGATATGTAAAAGGTTATATACTTCTTCAACCAAAATACAATGACATAGTTATTATAATATTTGTTAAATTTGATGAAAATATATCAACCTACAAGCCTAATTCAGTGTATGTGCCATTTCTGTCTTGCAAGCAATCTTCGACACTTGTTCCACCTTATTACTAGTTTTTACAAATCAACATGTGCAAAGAGGCAACTACTAAGGTTTATGGAAACCTTAGTAGCAGTTCAAATAGGAAAAAATCTAATGACTAACAAAGTAAAAGTTACCCTAAGCATGCATATAACTAGAATAAAAACATACAAGAAAATCTAAACTAACATGGGATGCATTCTTTGACACAAATATTGAAATAATCAAAGAGTCATTTTCTTTTTCATTAAAATAATGGGATGGATACAAACCAAGGGTTACCTCAGAGTAGTAGTGATGGGGTCCCATGTAGATTTCTGAAGAAGAATGAGCATGGTCTCCTAATAGCCAAGTGTTCCCCAGACACACGTCATGAGGTGTGGATCTCCAACAAAGGTGAAATGGGAACACTAAATGGAATTTCAGATATCAAGGGGATATTTTGGAAGAGTGACAATATGGGAAATGTGTGGAGAAGTTATGTTGTAATGAGGGACCTTCATGGTCAATTTATAGGCATTGTAGGTAGGATGGAGGGATAAGTATAAATTGGAGATGTTTCCATTTTTTTATTTTTTTATTTTTTTTTATTTTTTGAATTTTCTTTTACCTGTCCATGTTTTTTAGGATCCTTATCCATATTTTTTGAGTAAGTTCCAAGTTTTCTTTCTGTGAAGAAGGAAATATTCAAAATGTTATTTTAGGCAATATAACTCATAATATTGGATGAAATGAGTCAATTTAATATTTACAATGCCCTTTTATGATTGAATTAGGTATTTTGGATAAATGAAGGTCTACATAGGAATAGTACTGGTTAATGAGATATAGGTTTGAAGAGGCTAGTTCATATGTAAGGTGGACAAATTTTGGTGTTAACAGATTTCCCTCTGATGTGTGAGCACATGAGCTCATCATATGGCCAATATACATCATATGATTTTTCTTTTCTAGGAGATAAATGTGGTGGTGGCATAGAGAACAGAGGTTGTGTCAAAGATATATCATTCATAAACAAGACTAGAGGGGCCATGAACTATAGATACAACACTACATATGGATGAGGTAGATATAATCTAAAATATACAGTCGATATGAGAATACCCATGCTCGTATCAATGTCTCAATATATAAAAATAATAATGAGTCCCAAAGGGGACCTACATGAATAATTGTTGTGTACATCAAATTTGTACAAGAGGGACTCAAATATGAACGGTAATCATAGTCCAACTATGGATGATTTGAAGAACAGGTACTAGAAACAATGACATGCATCATGAATGCATGATCACTAGAACTGATTCTCTATTGGATAAGGAGGGGTCCAACAACTGTAAGGACTCCAATAACTAAGAGTCTGAATATTAGAGGTACAATATACGACATCAATAATTGATACACTAGGAAGCATGGAGGGATTCCACATATTATCGCCAATGCATCATGGATATCATAAGGAACATAAAAATGGAAAGATTCCAAATGGACTCATAAATGTTCTAGAGTCAAAGAACATCTTGGGTATTCAATCAAATAATGAAAGGACCAATACCCTGTATGAATCTCAATAATGTGATGATGTAACAGATGTCAATGACATGAGAACAAACCATCTTATATGAAATTAAGGGCTCCCCTCAGACCGTTCATAGGAACTCATTGATTATTGCAATGAGGCCAAGGTACAGGGAACTCTAGGTATATCCTCTAGAATAGATTTGATGGTGTCGACAGAGGGATCCATGCAATGAACAAGGAAATAATGGTTCCTAAATAGAAGCATGAGGTATACAACCATAGTGTGACTAAAATAAGATATTGGAATGAGACATTGTATGTGGGTACAAGGGTGAATGAGTAATGGGACTCAAACTTCCTTTGTTCATAGTATGAGTGAAGGAATGATCTGGAAACATATGTAATTGATATCAAGGGAGGGGAACATAACTAGAGGGGGAGGACTGCATTGGGTATGAATACAATCTACTAAGGCAGATGAAACCTTCAGTTTATGTCAATCCGGGTTGGTAGACTTAGAGGCACATCCAAGTATCAGGACTTAAAGCTAGAATTGACTTGGAAATCTAGTTTATCTATGAACTAAACCTATTGACAAGTTAAGTTACTGTGATTTGAAAACACAAAAATTTCCTTACAGGAACAGTTTCATTTGTTGTTTCATTTACACAGCAAGTTTTATGTGAAAGCAATTTATGTGTGAAAGCACTAGGATAATAAAAATGAATTAAATCTAACCCTGAAATAAGAATCACAAAACTCTACCCATTATCTCAACGTTGAATAAACAATCAATCATTAATTCCCTTTACAGGAAAGCATTCGTAATGTATAATTGTTCTTAGGACACCATCGTTGAATGAGAAAGCAATACACAACAATATGAGATCGTAGTACAAACTATTTCTACAGCATTTAACTAATAAAATAACAAGGATGATAAAACTGATTGACAGCAGTCTAATTCGTTTTGCAATAAGAAAAATCAATTCTATAGGAACTGAAACATACCATTAACACAATCCAAATCGCATTCACTGGAAATAAAAGGGGTGTGCAGACTCGACAGAGGGGGCCCTCCAATGCCTCGTTCACACACACAGAAAGACAATCACAGAGCTTGAATTGTAATTATATTCACCATAAAATCGATCATGCACAGTAATAGAACAACGCAGTACCAAACAACATGCATTTTCTCCCAAATTGTGATGTAATTTCTCCTCTGTTTCGTAAAGTACTTATACAAATTCTTGAAAACTAGAAATGCTATTAATATGGAAACTAATTAATGAAATATAGTCCTCGAGATCCTCTATCAGATCTATGAAAATCAACAAAATTGGAACTACCCTACTTTTGTGCTGAGTGGTAGCACAGGTGGTCTCCTTTGACTGTCATTGACTTGACACCTGTGAGAGCCACATCATCTATCCGTTGGAAGTTTATCCATCCTTGGACACTGGGGATCTTTTCTCCATCTTCCAGTTCACGCCTAGCTGGCCTGCAAGTGCTCAACCTTGGAGACATTACGGGAAGTTAGCACACCCTATAATCCTAAATAAAAACCTTAGTTTAAATGCTTTAAAAATCTCAAAATTCAATTTGTTAAAAAGCAATGACATTTATACCTTTTAACCAAAGTTTGTGGGGGAATTTAAAGCTTTATAAATCAGTATGAAGGTTTTGTGGAGGAAAATGGAAGATATTTAGGTGACAAAAAGAGGTCAAAATGGTGCCCAACATCTCCCCCAAGAGGAAGCTGTTGCATGTCCCCATGCCAAAAATATTTGACCCTGTTTAAAACCAAAAATTTGCTGCTAATCATCTTGCTTCTAATCTCCTGTCTGAGACAATGCATCTGTTGAAGCTCGAGATGCATATAGGACCTTCAGTCTCTCATACTTAGTTTTATAAATCTTCTTTTGCTTATACCATCTGTATGCATGTTTAGATATGCATGTCCTCTGAACCTTCAGCTTCCAGTTGACTTCTCTTAACTTCTCATTCCTGAGCTCTAATTCCTTTATTTCAAGTTTCAACCTCTTAATCTTTTCACTGTTTTTGGAAGTCTTCTTCTTCTTCATTTTCATTGGAAGCTGTATAGAATTGGTGTCCAACTCCAACTCTTCATTCTTTTGTACTGAGTCTTCTTTCTTTTCCTCTTCCACAGTTTGCTGCTCTGAGAAAAGAGAAGCTGAGTCTTTTAATATTTCTTGTCTTGATTGCTTTTCCTTTTTCTTCTCTTGCTGATCTAAGAAGAGATTGATTCTTTTTGTCTGTTTGATCACTTCATCAGTTTCTTGGATATCCTGCCCTATTTCATCTGCTGGATCTTCTTCTTTACTCCCCAAGGTTTGTATGTAGTCAGACTGCCTCTGCTGGCTTTCATCATCTCTTTCCAATGCTGACTTACTTTGAGCTTGTTTATACTTCCTTGGATTTCTTTGGTAAGTGGTGAAGATCTGCTCTTGTTTTTGAAACTGTTTTTCTTCTCTCATCACACTCCTAGTTCGTATCCTTCTCTGAGGCTATTTTGAACTTGCTGCCTTAGAGTTGTCTTCATCATCAGTAACCAGCAACACCTCTTTCTTTTTCTTTTTCCCCTTTGGTGGTTTTGAGCTTATTTCCTCAGGGTATGTTATCATCAACAGTTCATCTTCTTTTAAACCTTCTTGAAGCAATTCTTCCTGCTCTTCAAATTGATTGTGAATTAAAAATCCTGACCATGTCAAATTTTGCTTTTGCAACTCATGCTGGATGATGATTTTGATGAGTCCACAGTGAAAAAGGCTTGTTATTTTGTCTTTTTCACACCTTTGGACAGCCTTAGCCATCTTGGTTAAACTCTATAACAGGAAATAGGGCATATTGATCTCACATTCACCTTTTAAATGCTGTAACAGATTGATGTGGTAAAGATAAAAAATGCTGAATCGGCCTTCACAGGTAATAAATTTTTGGATAACATAAACTATTTCATCCCAGGGATGAACCAGCCAACTCCTTGGTATCCCTTTCTTCCAGTTTACTGACCCTGCTCTTGATCTACACAAAAAGGGTATCCATGCTTTCTCTTTGAATTGTTTAGTTTTGAAAAATCTTTCTCCTTGCTGTGGCAGGCCAATAATTTGTGCTAAGATGTCTTCAGACAGTCTGAAGTGCAAGTTTCCCACTATAACCCCTTCTCCATCAAAGGTTTCAGCAAAAGATAGAATAACATGCTCATTATGCCCATCAAACTTTTCAAAAAAATTTACCCACTGTTTCTTTTCAAATATCTCCAAGCAATTCTCATGAATATCAGTGGGGTTGAACTTGTCTGGTTCTAGTCTAGATGACATTTTGAACTTGAATAGGAAGGAGATATGCAACAGGAAACTTCAGCCTTTCAATTTTTAACTCTGCATTTGTTTTTCTTATCCAAAAATGATACTCTGAAAATGTAGAATTGCTATTGGTCTTGGCAGAGTCTTTTAGCAAAGAAAGGGTTTAAGTTTCACCTCCTTTCTGGTGTAACTGTCTTCACTTCTTCCTGCGTGATTTCCACAGCAATTGGTGTCTGCGCCCTTCCTGTAACCCATGGATTCTTCTTACTGCAAACTGTCACCCACAGCAGTCGATTTTTGCAGAGGAAAAGAGTTGGATTTGGTCCAAAGAAGAATGACCAAATCGCACTCCTCGACTTCACCAATTCATGATACAAGTTTCAGGCATATTTGTATACTATTGTGGGGCATATATCCACTTTTTTTTCTCATCATTTCATAAACATGCCACTTTCCATCCAATTATTTGCTCAGGAAAGAAATGAAAGGTAAGGTATAACACGTTTTAATTTCTTTGTATGCCCCAATATTTGATTATAAATTGAAATGAAGGGATTTTCTCTTAATCTGAAGTGGACTCTTTTCATTTTGAAAATACACATGGTCATCTATATTCTATATGTATGTTTGCTTAATGCTTAATGCACCAATATATACATATAAAACATTGGAAAAAAAATTTCACTTTCTGCTGAGAAGGAGACCCTGTCTGTCTTTTTGCCAAAAAGAAAACCCTACCTGTAGAATGCAGTATATATTTTGGCCATTTAAAATTTGCTCTTAGGTTTGATTTTGACCACCATCTTGACCCCTAGGGTAGGATAATGGAAAATAAATGGAATGCTGGCAGAGACTGTGAGGATAGGTAGTCAAGCTTACGAGGGTTGGTAAATATGTCATCACTTAGAAACAAAGAATCATGAAACTTTTAAAACACAAAAACTAAAAATTCTTACAGACTTTGCTTGATATCCCTGTATGATGAGCTTGCTGCCTAATGAAGCTGGTTTGGTTTTATTTCTGATTCATTTCTGTCCTTCTAATGTCTTCTGTCTTACTAGAAGTCAGGTCCCTTCTGTATATGGAAAAGACTTGGAGGGTTCCAAGGAAGCATAAAAATGATTATCCCCCTCACAGGCCTATTTATTGACTTGTCCTCAAGTCAAACAAAAACTTGATTTATTGAAAATAAAGCTATGTAAAAGACATGAAATTTGAAAAAGACATTTTTATGAATTTTCAATGGCCATTTGAAAAAGACATTTTTATGAATTTTCAATGGCCAAGCGAACCTGGTTTTCCATGGAAAATTCAAGTTTATATTGTGCCAGTAACCTGGTTTTCACAACTAAACTTCCTTTTTTTCTTGTTTTTATATATATATATTTTTAATGTATTTTGTTTTTTTTTTCTGTTTTTGTTTTCTTTTTCTATATATTTTGTATTTTTATTTTTTATTTTCAATATCAGAGCAGCTAAGAAGTAAGTGAAGGAGAAACACTGATGTGTCTATCCAGCACTTCCATTTCTCATTGCTGTGAAATCTGCTGTATAAAATCTTCCTTGTTGATAGGCTTGGTATACAGTTTGAGCCGGTGGCCATTGACCACAAATGCACATGCTTCATCATCGATTGTTTGAAGTTTGGCTGAGCCATTGTCATATACTTCTGCAATCTCATATGGACCAAGCTAGTGAGTTGTGAATTTGGATTTGAAGTCTTTGAACTTTGAGTCAAACAATAGTGCCCAGTCACCGATGTGAAATTGCTTCTTTTTAATAAAATTGTCATGCCATTGAGCTCTCTACTGTTGTATCAGAATATTGTGTTCTATGGCAGCCTATCTCATCTCATCTAGTTGATTTAACTGAAGTATTCTTTCTTGCTGTGCCTCAGAAAGATCCATGCCCAAATCTGCTGCTAACTTGAAGGTATGAATTTGAAACTCTATAGGTAGGAGAACTTGCTTACCGTAAACAAGCTGATAAGGGGAAAAACCAGTACTGTTTTTCCATGTGATCCGGTATGCCCATAAAGCTTCAGTAAGCTTAGCTGACCAATCCTTCCTATGCATCTGGATATTTTTGGTGATGATTCCTTCTAAAGTCTTGTTTGTAGATTCCACTTGGCCATTTTCTTGTGGATGGTAAGGGGTAGACTTTCTGTGCTTAATCTTGTACCTTTCTGCTATCTCCTGCACTAGTTTGGAAGTAAACTGGGCACCTTGATCAGTTACAATCTCTCTAGGCACCCCAAATCTAACAAATATCTCCTCAAAAAGAAAGTTTACCACGGTCTGTTCTGTGGCTCTTGGTAATGGTTTGGCTTCTACCCACTTGGTGACGTAGTTTGTACATACCAAAATGTACTTCTTCCCTTGTGATGGTGGATGAATTGGACCAATGAAGTCAAGGGCCCACTTTTCAAACGGTTCAATGAGGATTTGTGGTTGGAGTGGCATTTCATCAGACCTGACTGGTCGTCCCATCCGTTGACAAGTATCATAGCTTCTAACATACCTCTTAGCATCTTTGAAAATAGAAGGCCAATAATACCCCAATTGAGTATTCTTGTATGCTGTTCTTTTATCTGCAAAATGGACACCATAGGGTTCATCATGACATGCCTTTAAAATATCTAAAACTTCATCCTGTCATACACATCTCCTTATAATTAGATCATATCCTGTGTAAAAGAGATCACCATTAACCCATATATGCCTAGCACTTTGTTTTATAATCTTTTTCTTTTCTTTAGATGACATAGATGGTGGTAGTTGAACTGATGATAAGTAGTTGGCAATATCAGCATACCAAGGAGTGATAACAGAAATTGCAAACAGGTGTTCATCAGGAAAACTATCTAAAACAAGAACAACCTCACTAGTATTGTCTAAGCGAGACAGGAAGTCTGCCACTTGATTTTCTCGTCCAGGCCGATCTAAAACAGTGATATTAAATTCCTGCATTAACAACAACCACCTAGTGATCCAACCATTAGTGATATATTTATTCATTAAATATCGTAAGGCTGAATGATCTGTATGGACAAAAATTTCGTAGCCAGTTATGTAATGACGGAATTTGTTTACAGCATGAACCACCGCTAACATTTCCTTTTCAGTGACTGTATAGTTCAACTCTACAGGTGTCAGATTTTTACTAATAAAATAGATGGCATAAGTCATGGTATGCTCTTTCTGGCCCAATGAGGCCCCTATTGCAGTAGCAGAGGCATCAATAGAAATATGGAAAGGCAATGTCCAATTTGGTCCCCTTAAAATGGGAGCAGTTGAGAGCTTTTCTTTAAGTGTTTTAAATGCAGATTGACAGTCAGTATCCCAATTAAAATTCACATCCTTTGAAAGCAATTTAAACAATGGCAGAGCTATCATACTAAAATTTGCAATAAATCGACGATAATAGCCTACATACCCTAAAAAGCTTCGTACATCTGTTTGAGTTGTTGGTTTAGATAAATTTTCAATGATTTGAATTTTAGCAGGATCTAATTTTATTCCAGATGAAGAAATGTGATGTCCTAAAACTATCCCTTCAGTCATCATCATAAAACACTGTTCGTTACTAAGGGAAATATTTGAGTCAACACACCTTTTTAAAATTTTCTCCAGGTTTGTCAAGGAATCTTCAAAGGTACTTCCATATACAGAAAAATCATCCATGTAAATTTCAACACACTCATGAATTAGATTTGCAAAGATGGCCAAGACTGCCCTCTGAAAGGTAGCTGGGGCATTACATAAGCCAAAAGGTAAAACCTTGTAGGCATATGTGCCCCAGGGACATGTAAAGGTGGTTTTGTCCTGGTATTCTGTTGCAATACTAATTTGATTATACCCACTGAAACCATCTAGAAATGAAAAATATTCTTTTCCAGCTAAGGTATCCAACACTTGATCAATAAAAGGAAATGGAAAGTAGTCTTTTAATGTTGCCTTATTTAACTCCTTGTAATCCACACATATGCGCCATTTACCATTCTTTTTAGGAACAACAACCAAGGGGGAAACCCATTGGCTGTCGGAGATGGGGTAAATAAATCCTACTTTCAACAACTTCTGCAACTGTTCTTTGACTATCTCTTTTAGTATGGGGTTCATTCTACGTTGCGGTTGTCTAAGAGGTCTGATTTTATCATCTGTGTAAATGTGGTGAGTGCATGTTTCATGATGAATACCTAGCATATCAGTGTACTCCCAAGCAAATGCATGGGAATGTTTATTCAGCAAAGTAATCAACTGTTTTTCCTGTGATGTAGTAAGATGTGCACTTATATTCAAATGTTTGCCTGGACTGATTTCAACTGTTTTACTTTGAATATCTGTGATTGAATGAACATTAAAAATATCTTGAAGTGCCAATGCTAGAGAATGTACTGTGCAATTTTACTGAAAATTATAACCCAAAACTTGATTTGCTATAGCATATTGCATATCTCTTAATTCTTCAAAAATATCAGGTTCAGCAATGAAATAATCTAACAAATCCTCGTTGTTTTCTTCTTGAAAATCAAAGAACTGATTGATACTTAGGATAGGCTGAATCACTTCTTCTTCTTGTTCTTTGGTCCATGACAGCTGATCTAATGTAGAAGGTCTTTGGGCAGAAGGGTAAAGTGCAATTTGTTTCCTCTCGGTCCCATGTGAAATGAGCATACTTCCTGACCTACATCCTATGAAAGCATCTGCTGTTGCCAAGCATGGTCTGCCAAGAATCAGTGGGTGACGTCCTAGATTAGACTTTGGCTGTAGCACTATAAAATCAACAGGATACTCCCAGAATTCTAAAGAAACAATGATATCTTCTAAGACCCCTTCAGGTGTAATTTTAGACCTATCAACTAATTCCAAAACTATTGTGGTTGGTCTGAGATTTGTCAAGTGAAGGTATTCCATTGTCTCAAGTGTCATAACATTAATGGAAGCACATAGATCAATCAATGTTTTTGGAATTGACAAATTATTAATAATAATTGTAACCATTGGAATTCCAGGATCTACATACTTTTAAATGAAAACAGTGTTATACATTAATCCTTCTAGATTGCCTACCACATTAATTTTTGATGGATCCTTCCTTCTTTTATTAAGACATAATTCCTTAACTGCTTTAGTATAAATTGGAATATCCTTTATAGCCTGCAGTAGAGGAATTTTGACATATACATTGGTTAACTCATTCAAAACATCAAAATCAGGTAGAGATATTGAAGGTTTTTCTTTAACCAACCTTTCTGGAAAAGGAGGTGTATAAGATACTAATGTTTTCCCTTTTTGACTGTGATTTTTTGACTGAGATTTTTCTGTATTTAATTTTTTTGGAGTTTTCTCATTTTCTGTTTGTTCTTCTAAAATAACAGGAGATTCTTTTTGTAAAATTTTCCCAGATCTTAAATTGATATTTTGCAGTGGGAGGATTGAGTAAGGAAGAGGCATTCCATCATCAACATTATACATGGGTCTGTCTATTTTATTATTTGGATTTGGAATTGGCTGGGCTGGGAGTTGTGTAGGCCGAGGTGGAGGCTGATTGGATGGAAATTGAAGCTGTTGAGGTGGTGGACCCAATTGAGGAGGCATGTTGTTGGGTTGTTGAAAAGATGGAACTTGGAAAGATGGGGCTTGGACTTGATTCTGCTGGTATTGGGGATAGGCAGAAGGTTGTTGATAGGGCTGAAAATAGGCCTGCTGATATGTCTGATTACCATGGGCATATCCTCTCCAATTTTGAGCAGATTGGGCTAATGGAGGAGACCAAGTTTTCCAGGGCATGGGTGCACTCCATGAATTCTGAATAGGAGTTTGATAATTTGTATGAAATGGCTGCATAGGATATTGAGACATACCTGAAAATCATGGCTTCCAAGGTCTCCATTGTCCCATAAAGTAGAGAGACTCCATGCTTTGATTCTCCTCCATTCGAGCTGCCTGCAATTCTTTCAATCTGGGGTAGTCATCAGTCTTGTGATTAAAAGTACATAAACCACAAATTTCAACAACATTTAAATGACATTCTTTTAGTGGGTGTTTCTTTCTACATTTAGGACAAAAGATAGATAAAGCTTGATCTTGCTGGTCCTGTTGTTCTTGTCTTTTCTTGGTTTTTGCTACTTCGACTTGTGTTCCCAAGGTACTCAACAACTCAGTATTGAAATCTTCTAGCGGATTTCCAAGCTCAGCTCTAGAGATACCACTGTTTGCAGATTTAGTTACTTTGGTAGTGATATCCCTTTTTCCAGTTCTAGCATTTCCTCTTGAATATTTCTGACATAAATCTTGTATCTCATCAAAGGGAAGGTAAGAGATGTCACCTTTTCCCATAACATTCAAAATATCCAAATACTCTTCTCTTATTCCTTTTAGAAATATTGTTCTAATCATCTCTGGTGTCAAGGAATTGTATTTAGATTTATGTAGGTTGTATGAGAATCTTTCCAAATACTCCTCCAAGATCTCATCTTCCTGTTGAGTCATTCCAAAAATGTCATCTTTTAGGTCCTTTGATCTGCAATATGCCTGATATTTTCGAAGAAATATCTTCCTCATCTCATCCCAGCTAGTAATAGAATGCTCTCCTAAGCCCATGAACCATTTCAAGGCAGCTACTTTAAGGGTAGCAGGGAAAATACGAAGCTTATGGGTGTCATCAGTGTATCCATAAGTTCGACACAAGATATCAAACTCGAATAGGAAAGAGTCAGGATCTTCAGAAGTCATGCCATAGAAGTTTGGTAAGACAGATGGTGGGATATTCTTCATTTTTACCTCTTCTCCTAGGGCAATGCTAGTATCCAAAATGGGAAATTTAAAGGTGGCTTCCTGATCTTATTCTGTCCTTTCATCCCTCTCATGTCTCCTCTCTTCTTCTTTTTCATGTCGCCTCTCTTCTTCTCTTTCATGTCGCCTCTCTTCTTCTCTTTTCTCTTGTGTTCGTTTGTTTTCTATTTCTAACATTCTCTCATACTCTCTTCTCTATTCTGCAGTTGGTCCTTTTGATGTTTCTTCCTCAGCCATTTTGAAAGTACCCACTGTTGTGATGAATCATTTTGGAAAAGAAGGTCCTGTTACTTCTGTTATTGGGGGGGTTTTGATAAATCTTCCTTTCTCGTCTCTTTGTCTTGACATAAAACTAAATATACTCTATGTTTTGTTTAAATTTTTGTTTTTATCAGAGAATTAAAGTTCCTAAGCCTACTTCTACAATGCCTCCCCGGCAACGACGCCAAAATGTTGGGCTTCAATCTACTAAGGAAGATCAAACCTTCAGTTTATGTCAATCCGGGTTGGTAGACTTAGAGGCACATCCAAGTATCAGGACTTAAAGCTAGACTTGAATTGGAAATCTAGTTTATCTATGAACTAAACCTATTGACAAATTAAGTTACTGTGATTTGAAAACACAAAAATTCCCTTACAGGAACAGTTTCATTTGTTGTTTCATTTACATAGCAAGTTATATGTGAAAGCAATTTATGTGTGAAAGCACTAGGATAATAAAAATGAATTAAATCTAACCCTAAAATAAGAATCACAAAACTCTGCCCATTATCTCAACATTGAATAAACAATCAGTCATTAATTCCCTTTACAGGAAAGCATTCGTAATGTATAATTGTTCTTAGGACACCATCGTTGAATGAGCAAGCAATACACAACAATATGAGATCGTAGTACAGACTATTTCTACAACATTTAACTAATAAAATAACAAGGCTGATAAAACTGATTGACAGCAGTCTAATTCGTTTTGCAATAAGAAAAATCGATTCTACAGGAACTGAAACATACCATTAACACAATCCAAATCATATTACAATCCAAATCGCATTCACTGGCAATAAAAGGGGTGTGCAGACTCGACAGAGGAGGCCCTCCAATGCCTCGTTCACACACGTAGAAAGACAATCACAGAGCTTGAATTGTAATTATATTCACCATAAAATTGATCATGCACAATAATAGAACAATGCAGTACCAAACAGCATGTGTTTTTTCCCAAATTGTGATGTAATTTCTCCTCTGTTTCGTAAAGTACTTATACAAATTATTGAAAACTAGAAATGCTATTAATCTAGAAACTAATTAATGAAACATAGTCCTCTAGATCCTCTATCAGATCTATGAAAATCAACAAAATTGGAACTGCCCTACTTTTGTGTTGAGTGGTAGCACAGGTGGTCGCCTTTGACTGTCATTGACTTGACACCTGTGAGAGCAACATCATCTATCCATTGGAAGTTTATCCATCCTTGGACACTGAGGATCTTTTCTCCATCTTCCAGTTCACGCCTAGCTGGCCTGCAAGTGCTCAACCTTGGAGACATTACGGGAAGTTAGCACATTCTGTAATCCTAAATAAAAACCTTAGTTTAAATGCTTTAAAGATCTCAAAATTCAATTTGTTAAAAAGCAATGACATTTATACCTTTTAACCAAAGTTTGTGGGTGGATTTAAAGCTTTATAAATCAGTATGAAGGTTTTGTGGAGGAAAATGGAAGATATTTAGGTGACAAAAAGAGGTCAAAATGGTGTCCAACAATGACCAATAGGTAGGTTTGGGGACCTTCCCCCATGTTGTGGGAATGATATTTTCTCATCGGTTTGGAAGCATTGAATGGATAAGGAATAGGGATTCATGTTTGTAAACACAACTATAGTGGGAGTGGTTAACGAGGAAGGCTCATCAGAAGACGATATGAGAGAAATGGTGTTTGTCTTGCTAGAAGAAGTTTTCGAAGAGTGAAAAATTTCAATTAATGTGACTTAGGGCTCTATGAAGAGATGTAGGAAATTATTAATTACTAAAATATTAGTATTTTAACGAGCATAATACAATAATTTTAGAGAACAAAAAATACACATAGAAACACATTTAATATAGACACACAATATTTACATGGAAAAATCAAAGCCGGTAAAAACCACCAAAATAGATCTATTATCTCCCTTGACCTAAATCAACCAACCAAGCCAAGTTACCCAGCCACCACTCACCTCCAAGCCACTTTACAATGGACCCCCCTAAAGCCTTATAAAGGATTATTTACATGTAATACCATGGTTCAATACCATGGGCCACCAAATACCATGGATTGAATTGGATTAATTACCAACCCCCCTCAAAGTTTTACCGAGGAATATCACATACAGCCCCCTATCACCTAGGTCTATCTCTCGAATTTACCAGTAAGTTACCAAGGGTATGCATGCCTTACCAGGTCTTACATCCATATGCCCATTTACATGAAAACAACTCTATTAATTTTTTTTCTTGTGTCTTCATGGTGACTACACCATCACTATCCATTGCTACTGTAGAAATTGCAGATATGATACCATGTAGAAATAGAGCCTTGATGCAAAGAATAAGCATAGGAGGTAGATGTTGATATAGGATAATTCTCACAAATATGCAAAAGGAAAATAGTGAAAAGAAAAAAGAGACTGAATCACATGAAGAATTGAATAATGAATAATTTATTAATTATCAATACTAAATTGATTAATGATTATAACAATAATAATACGTCCTTATAAATTAAAATTGAGATGGTGGAAGATAACTCATGCTAGCTCATAAATCAGGCTTACTAAATATGATAAACCCCCATAGGTGGCTAAAGAACTTTCCAAATCTGTCAAGGAAATCACGAATTAACTAAAGCATAAGTGAGTTTTCAAGAGTGATGGAAAAATATGCTAATCCTGGAATCTGGAAAAAAAATAATGGAGGATGGATTGGCAACAAAATATAGCAGTTTCCTAGTAGACTAGCTTTACCTTATCCATAGAAAAACTGGATAAAATTAGTATAAAGACAGAATTTTTAGGAAGGCACAGTTACTAATTATGGAAGTCAATAAAGTGGAAAATATCAAACCATAATCAATATAAAGGTGCTCATGGGGTATACATGGCAAGTGTTGACCAAGTGGTGCAAGTGGATGCCAACTATCTAGGCTAGTAGGTAGAAAATTAATCAAATAATGATTAAATATTTTATCCTAAGTATGAAGTGGGATTATGATATCCCAAGACCCCCCTTTAAGTATGAATTTATGATGAATGTCTAAAATAATCATATCCATAGACCTATTTAGGTGTATATTGGCGTATGCAGGGCCCAACAACAAGGCTATGGTCACCCTTTACAATTATTCATGTCCATAAAAGATGAGGAAAGGGGATAAACCACATGGGGAAAATCCTCCCTCAAGAAAGTTCAAAGATCAAGGCACAAAAATTGAAAAATATCTTCAATATGTCTTTATATTCACTTTAATGAGATGAATGAACTTATTATGGTGAAATATTTTCATGAAGAAATTTTAGACTCCATAACGATGCGCTAGACTGTAGAACTTGCAAGAAAGAAGAGGAGGGACTCCTTGTATCTCATCATATGATGAAGTAGGAGCATTATATGAATGATTATTAATGCTGAAAAACTATGATATTCAAAAAAAATATGAAAATTAAAAGAGATATATGCATACTCCTTCCCAAAGAGTACAAAAATTAAGACAATCAGTAACACAATCAGTTCCTTGTCACTAGCTACAAAATTGTGATGTGAATCACATATCATTCTTCCAATATGATGTATTAAATTCTAAGATATGATATGAGGATGAAAATAATATTATATATCAGAAATATTATCATTTTTAACAATAAATACCAAAGGTTTAGTGTCTCCATGAAGATATAGGGCTATACTAGGAAAATGTTGAAAAACTGGGGAAAACTGATGAATGTAAACATATGAATGATGGATGGACTTGATATATGAACCATAAGTGTTTATAAAATATCCAAACATGTGTATTATAATCCCAATGGTGAATAAGGTCATATATAACTAACCAATGAAAAATAGGCAAGACTTGAAACAATTTGATATAAGTAACACTACATAAGAAACCAATGAGGAATCAACTGGTGAACTTGGGTTTTGTATAGTCTTAGGAGTATTCAGAGGTATAGTATATGGTATGTGTGGTGGTATGGATGGTTTCAAAACATGAATATAATCCTACAAATATTATTCTAAATAATAATTAAAACCATTTGAATGAACTGAGTAAGGGTTGCTCAAAGACGAGTCGATATCTAGTGAAAAAACAAAAAGTATTAGGAGATTAATCTAGTAGACTGATAGGTGGATTATCAAAGAAAGAAGCTGATATTTATGATTCTGATATATCAGAAAATGAATATATATCAAATATATGAGGAAATTATTTAACTCTGAAACTCAAGGAATAGTTTATATCACCTTGGAACTATGCACTATGACAGTGTTTGAAGAATCAACAGGCTTCTCTAGCTCATTTGGAACTTTGATGTTGTGCTTCTCAATAAATTGATACATGATGTCCATATTATTCTTGAAACATTTATTATGAAGATGAAATACCTTTCTTTAATAAGAACACTTGGATGTACTTCCTTTCTTCTTGACTTTCTTCATTGACTCTTCATCAGGAGGCTTCAAACTTTCATCGCATTATCTGACTTTGGCTTCTTCTCTTTCACAATTTATTTCTGTTTGGATTTGGTATTCTTTATTCCTTGAACTATAAGAGAATTATTATTACCCTTGGAAGATCTAAGGGCACCCATATGGATCAATTTTTCTTTATCCTTTGTCAGTGAATCAAAGAATGTACTCAAAGAAGGAATTTTCAAATTAGAAATAGAAAGACTAGTAGCATGAAAAGTAGACACAAAAACTGAGTATTCAGGACTCAACTTTGATAGAATGGAAAGAATCAACTGATATTGTTTATTCCCAATCCCACATTGATTGAGAAATAGAAAAAGTGACTTGAATTTTGTGAAGAATAATTCAATGGAGTCGAAACTACTTGGAATCAATGAGAATAACTCATTCTCCAGCTGATGTGCTCGTGTCTCATCTTTAACTCCAAAGAGAGACTCAAGTTTGGTCCATACATGGTTTGGAGTGGTCAAACCATCTAGATGAAAGAGTATGTAACACCTTGGTTTTGACCCCATTTTCATTAATATGTATATGATGTATATATTGTAATTAATCGTGGTGTGGAGCTAAAGGAAAAAGGCCCACCATGGATTATCATTTTGTGTTTCAGCGATTAAAATCGATGCTAAGGGTATTTTGTGCTAGCTAGACACATTATAATTATGGACACCATCTACATATGCAAATTAATTAAAATACCCACAACTATCTATGTCAATGCAACATTAAAAGAGATGGTGCATGAATCCTAAGGATAAGGGGGGGATGTTTAACCTTTGGGGCCATTCGGGAAAAAATCCATGTGTGAAGAGGAGAACCCATATAAACCAACTACCTTCCATTTTCTTATTCACTAACCAAAATTAATTCCCCATGAGTTGGTTGGGTAGTTATTTCCCTTGGGGGACGTATGCATGGGCGGCCGTCAGTTCTGGCAGAGCTTCTAGTCCTTGACCTCACGCATGCCCAAAGAGTGGGATCGCATTCAGTTCTCTCATGTGGAGCAGAGAACCCCATTCTACACTCATGTAGGAAGGTATTTTTTCCACAACCATTCGTGTTCTGTTCTTCCCTTCACGATTTGGTCTGGGTGTGTGATTTCCTTCATATTGGGGCCATTTTCTTCATTTTACTCAGGCTGGGAAAACCGATTTTGTCTTTCTCACGCCTGTAGGAGCTGTGTGGACTTAGCATGGAATTTTTTGTTGTTTTCCTCATTTTTCCCATGGCTGGAAAGTGTTTATGTTAGTGTTCAGTGATTAGGATCATTTTGGGACGTTTATGTGTGGTTTCCACACCTCTGTCGCTTGGGAATTTTGTGCTTTTGGGATTGCACAACCAACGGGGGATAGAATCATGAATTTTGGGATGCTGCAAGTTGTTTTGGCCATGATAGGGCCATAAACAACTCTGGAATTCAACTGTCACCGCCTGAGCTATGTAATTCCATTTCCCTACCCGATTAGGCCTTTGTGGTGTCCTCCTTTCCAATCCCTGAGATGTTATTTGCGGTGTCTAAACCATTGTTGGTCTTTGGGTTATTTTGGAGTGGAAATGGGGTCCAAGCTTACTTGAAAAACCTAGTGTGTGCTGGAGCCTCACAGAAAGAGCTAGAGGATTGGCTTTCTTCTCTGCACTCCCTAAATAGCACTAGCAGGGAAGGAATGGCCTGAGGGACTGTATAGCAGAGAAGGGGATGCTTCCTTGTGTTGGGTGTGTGTGTATTTATTAGAATTGAGGCTAGTTTTGGTGCAGGTGTCCATAACTCTTGGATTGAGCTCACTATTTTAGTAGTTAGCCTTTCCAGCTCCGGTATAGCCTAATAAACCCAATTGTGTTGGCTTTCCTGAATTTCTAATAAACATTTGCTATGTGTGAGCCTGCTAGTGTTCCCTTATTCCTTGTGGGAATCATGCCTAGCTTAGGGGTGGCATTGTTTCTAAGAGATTGATGAGCACACTAGCCTATGGTTGGGTGGAACGTGGCAGCGACATAGCTAGTTGTGAGATGAGCTTCTTCATAAGATAAGTATCTCTGTGTTGATCTCTACTCATGTATTTATTTATTAATTATTATGAACATGTTGAATGTATTGGTTGAATGTGAATTATTTCACCATATAATTGCACATTATACAACTGTCAATGTTTTTATTTCATTGCATTTTATTATGATGTTCATAGGGCTAGATTTCCTGGGTTAGTTACTTTCAGTCGCGTCCTCTCCGTCGGGCTTAGGGCACGGACATGACAGCTTGGTATCAGATACCAAGGTTGCAACTTTGGGCCTTTATGGGCCATGAAGATAGGTTATTAGAGGATAGAAATCAACCTCTGTGGGTGTTCAGCTAACAACAGCAAGCAGAGAAAAAATTTCCTTGAAAAAATTCTAAGTATGAAAACCCATGTAGGCAACTAAGGAAGCCAATGTCGAGCCATTGTAGTGGCTAGGTATCCAAAAGAGAGCCAACATATGTCGGCTAGGAAGAGCCGATGCATGAAGCGGGCGGACGAAGAAGTCTGAGTCTCAACAATGACGAAGAAGTCGAAAGTGAGCCGACACAGTGGGCAGAAGTCCAAAAAATTTCTGCAATCGTGGCTGGCAGTGGAAATTATTTCGACATGGTGGCTGCATTAGCGAGACTTAGCCGAAAAAGAAGTTCGCCAAATTTGAGCCGACACATGTCGGCTGGGGAGAGCCGATGCGCAGTGGAGACTTCGATAGGTTCTTTCCAATGCGGCGGGTGTAAGATCAAGTTTGAGCCGCAATGGCGGTTGGGAAGCCAAGATTTGAGCTGACGACGAGGACTGGTTTAGCAGGATAGAGCCGATGTGAAGTGGATGGAAGATGAAAAGTATTTCGATGTGGCATTGGCCGGATGGAGAATGAAGGAGAGAGCCGCTATGATGGCAGGTAAAAGGACAAGAAAGAGCTGCTACGGTGGTGGAAGAGAAGGGAATTTAGAACCACTGGAGTGATGGGTGAGAGAAGACGATGGAGGTGCAAAATGGTGGAAGGAAAGTTATGAAGGAGCCGATGTGCAGTGGCTGGGAGAGATAGAAATATTCGGCATAGTGGCAGCTAGGAAAAGAGGAACAAGCCGCAACGATGGTTGGAAACTGAATGTCGAGCCGCTACGACGACGAAAAGAAAAAAATGTTGAAGCCACTAAAGCGACAGGTGGAAAAGGGGAAAGAGCCACCATGACAGGATAATGTTGAATATTTTTTTGCTACAGAGCAAGAAAACTTGAAAATGGAGTCAACAAGCATCAGAAGGAAAAGGAAAGCCCCCTTGACCCTCGTCGTCCCCTTTAGACAGTCGTTCTTGCAAAAAGAAAATTTTGTGTTTTGGGCAAAGTTGTCAATGTATGATTTTTCCATGTGAAGGTAAGTAATGTATGATTCATGTGAATGTTTTGTAGCTAACAATCATGTTTATTAACACATTTTGCAGAATCATAAAGGCATCATTCCACATAGTACGGTGCGGTAAAGTAAGTTGTGGTTTAGCCATGAGAACCTTCATTATGAATGATGCATAGGATCCCAATGAGTATGAGGAAGATGTTATGGGAGAAAAAATCCATGTGGGGAATGCTGAGACAGAGTCAAATGGGAGGAGATTTCAAGATAATCCCCCATATTTTGCAGCCACCATGAGAAGCCTAAGGGTGGAGATGCAAAGTTACAGGGAAGATAATGAAAGATTGGTTAAGGCTTAGGAGGAGAAGAATCAGTTGAATGCAGCCATGCTGCAAATTTTGACAGACATCCATGGTAGAATGAACTCTAGGGACCGAACAGTAAGACCGGAAGGTAGTAAGAGAAGTACCATAAGAAGGAAGAGATCTCCTAGTGGGTCATTTGACTCTAAAAGATCCACCAGTGGTTCAAGTTCTTCTTATCAAAAGAATGAGAGGAAGAGGCATTACAAGAACCATTCACGTGATGAATTTAAGAAGGCAAGGTCTCCTACCTTTAATGGTGATATAAAGAATGGACAAGAAGTTGAAGCTTGGCTTCTTGGGATGAGGAAATGTTTCCAAGTCCAAGACTATTCAGGAAATATGAAGGATAGGGTAGCCATATTCAGTTTGATTGGAAGAACATCCATATGGTGGGAACACTTCAGGTAGGTAAAGAAGATCAATGAAAGGAAGATTGTATGGAAGCAGTTCCAAAAGTACTTCAAGTAGAAGTACCTTTATGATAGGTACTATGATGACAAGATCAAAGAATTACATGAGTTGAGGTTAGGACAGCAGACCATGGAAGAGTATGAAAACAAGTTCCTAAAACTTTTGAAGTATTCCAGGTACATCAAAGATGAGAATATGAAGATCCATTGTTTTCTAAGTGGATTGCCTCAATCCTACAAAGACAGACTTGAGTTTTATGAACCTAGAACTCTGGAAGAAGCAATAAGGAAGGATAAGTATTGCTATGAACAAAGCAAAGGAAAACCTGATTACCATAAGACATGGAAGGACAAAAAGAATGAGAATTTTGACCAAAGGAAGAAAGGTTTCAAACCTTCTAAATTCAGGAATCAACAAAAGCAGCCATCCCAAGTCGAGAAGCACCTAGCTAGAGTGGCGGGAGAAAATCCTGGAGAACCACAACAGAATAGAGGACCACTCCAATGTGTGTAGAACCCCACATGTGCAGGAATTGTCCACTTGAGAACGAGAATGCAAGTCCAACTTACAACATTCAAGAGGCAGAGACAGTGGGTCAAGTAGCTAGGGTCATACCTAGGATCTATGCAACACTGGAGGACCACCAAGCAAATCACCAGTCAACTGTGGCTGAAGTTGTAGGTAAGATTGTTGAGCAATCTGTTTCTATTTTGACTGACCCTGGTTCTACTCATAGTTACATTACTCCTAGAGTAGTTGAGATTTGTGCTTTTAAGGAAGTAAAGCATAGAAAATATTGGTTAGTTCAGCTAGCCACAGGAACTAAGAGAAGGGTTAGTGAAGTGGTGGAGAAATGTCCATTGGTTATGAATGGATTGGTCACTTGTGTAGATATGAATGTTCTACCACTTGGTTCCTATGATGTCCTCATTGGAATGGATTGGTTATAAGCTCACAGAGTTAAGCTTGATTGTTGCAACAATATGTTTGAATGCATGGATGAAGAAGGGAACCCTAGAGTTGTAAGAGGCATCCCAAAGGTGATTTCTGTGAGGCAGATTTTAGCAATGCAGTTGAAGAAGTTCTATAGGAAAGGTTGTTAGTTGTATGTAGCTCATATTTTGGAGGCAACAGAGGATGAAAATCCTAGGTTGGAGGACTTTCATGTGTTGTAGGAATTCAGAGATGTGTTTCCTGATGAGATTCCAGGACTTCCACCAAAGAGAGACATTGATTTCACAATTGAACTTGCACCAGGAGCAGCACCAGTGTCCAAGACACCCTACAAAATGAGTACATAGAAATGATAGATTTGAATATACAACTGCAAGAGTTGTTGGAGAAGAATTATATCAGGCTGAGTGTGTCTCCTTGGGGAACACCAGTTCTGTTTGTGAAGAAGAAAGATGGTACGCTTAGGTTGTGTATTGATTACAGGAAGTTGAACAAAGTCACCGTAAAGAAAAAATACCTGTTTCCTAGGATTGATGAGCTCTTTGATCAAATGAGAGAAGTAAAGGTATTTTCCAATATTGACTTGAGGTCTAGTTACCATTAGGTAAGACTCAAGGGTGAAGACATTCATAAGACATCCTTTAGAACAAGGTATGGACACTATGAGTTTGTAGTGGTACCATTTGGCCTCACAAATGCACCAGCTACATTTATGTGCCTTATGAATAGTGTCTTCAAAATGTTTTTGGACAAGTTTTTTCTTGTTTTTCTTGATGACATTCTCATTTATTCTAAGAATGAGGAAGAGCATGAAGAGCATCTGAGATTGACATTACAATTGCTGAGGGAGAATTAGTTGTATGCAAAATTGAGTAAGTGTGAATTTTATAGAGATAGGATTCATTATTTGGGTCACATTATCTCAGAAGAGGGTATATCTGTGGACCTTGAGAAGATTGAGGTTATTATGAATTTTCTTACTCCAAGGAATGTGATAGATGTAAAATATTTTATGGGGCTTGCAGGATACTATAGGAGATTCATTGAAGGATTCTCGAAGGTTGCACATCCAGTCACTTCTTTGAAAAAGAAGGGAATAAAGTTTGAATGGACATCAAGGTGTGAAGAAAGCTTCCAACAGTTGAAGAATCTTCTCACAAGTGCGCCAGTCTTGAATATTGCAAACCCATGGAAATATTTTGTGGTGTGTAATGATGCATGCGGCCAAGGAATAGGAGGAGTTCTTATGCAGGACTTCCACGTGATATGCTATGAGTCAAGAAAGATGAAGGAGCATGAGAGGAACTATGCTACTCATGACCTAGAACTTGTAGCCATAGTACATGCTCTCAAGATGTGGAGGCATTAATTGATGGGTAGGAGATTTGAGCTAAGGACAGACCATTGTGGTATGAAGTACTTGTTTGGTCAACCAGCGTTAAATGCTAGGCAAGCAAGATGGCTGGAGTTCTTATGTGAGTTTGATTTTGAAATCAAACACATAAAAGGAAAAGAGAATAAGGTAGCCGATGCACTCAGCAGGAAGGTGCAGGAAATGCATGTGGCATCTCTTAGTATTTGTTAGTTAGATTTGAGGCAACATATTCTTAGTCATACTACTGAAGATGAAATGCATGTGCAGGTAAAAGACAAGTTGCGGCAGCAAATCCTTGAAAAGAGGTATGAGGGATATAAATTGGAAGAAGATGGAATTCTTACTTATAAAGGTGGGATTTATATTCCAAATTTAGCATATTTGATGAGAGTTGTTATGGATGAGATCCATCAAGCTCCATATTCTGGTCATCCAGGATATCAGAAGACAATTGCTACAACTAGAAAGCATTACTTTTGGCCAGGAATGAAAACAGATATGGATGAACATATTTATAAATGCATGAAATGTCAGTAGGTGAAGGTTCAACATCAAATCCTAGTAGGTTTGTTGCATCCTTTTCCAGTTCCAGAATGGAAATGGGAATTTATTTCCATGGATTTTATTACAGGATTGCCAATGACTTGGAGACAACATGATTCCATCATGGTTGTGGTTGAAAAGTTGACAAAGGCAGCACATTTAATAGTGGTTAAGTCTATGCACAAGATTGATGACATTGAAAAAATATTCATGAAGGATATTTTCAAATTGCATGGATTGTTTAAGGCAATAGTCTCTGACAGAGATGTCAAGTTCACTTCCAATTTTTGGAAGGGTTTATTTGCAGATTTGGGTACAAAGATAAAAGTAGGTAACAACAGTAGGGATTCTCCCCAATAAAAGTTCCTAATTATCACATTATTGTTTGGTATGGGGAATCTATCCAATTTACAGTTTGGCTACCGTAGGTCAAGTAACTATTAAAATGTTTTATCGGTTGCAGCCCGGTCCACCATTTAGGTGTATTTTTTAGTTTTATCTTTATGTATGATGTGCAAGTGCCTAACTAAATGCATGCGATAGAGATAACGAGGAGGTTCACAATGTGATGTACAGGTTCTTACCTCTCTCGCTTCTAAATCACAAATAAAGCAAAACTAACTAAGACTAATTAATCTATCCCTAGGGAGAAATACTGTAATTAATGGTGAGTAATATATTGTATAACATGTATTAAGAAAATTACAGATAGTTGTTAACATTTCTGAACACATGAGTATCAATAGACAGATGAACAAAGAGATAGCTCATTATTAATTAAAACATTCATTACTCAATTATGATTTTGGAAATTTCACAGAAATAAACAAGAGCACATTCACAACATGAAATAATTCATAAGTTAGAACAATCTCACAGTTCATGGAAACAAGCTGAAACAAAAATAGTTCACATCCATCCAACCCATGGAAAACATTTGAAACTCCACAGTGATTTCTCCAGCCTCAAAGTATAACTCTTTATTATAAGACGAATTAGTTCTCCTTACAATAATCTTCCATAAAGATGATCTAAAAAAAGGTCCCTTCTACCTAAAACTTGCCTATACTTATACAAAAAGAAAAACATTTTGGGCTTCCCCTTGCTGCCTTTTGGGCTTCCGACCTTTCTTTTACAAAAAAATTTCTTGTAGCTTGTGCACAAAAATGAATATAATATATTACATTATTTATCAATATTCCAAAACATTCAACTAGGAGGGCCCATCTTGTTTGTTCATGAACTTTCTCCATATATTTGCCTCAGTTGCTATATTCTCAAAACCAGAAGGTTTGAGAAATATGATAGTGATTTCATGCTGAGCAGCCTAGGTATTAATAATCTCTATCCTAGAAGGAATCAAACATAGTTGGTCTTCTAGAAAGTGGATGCTCACAGCCACATGTGCTACTTCAATCTTCAGTATCCTTTCATCCAACTCCTTGACTTGCTGGATGGGTTGTTCATCTTCGCTGCATTTTTCTTGTAACTATTTCAAAAACATTTCATGTTCTGGTAGCACCTCCAATCTCTTCGCAGTGGAGTTCTGACACCAATTATAGGTCAGGAGCACTCTCCTACAAAATTCAGCACAGGAACCCTATGTTCTCTTCACTACCTTCTTTAATTCCTCTGTTGTGTTGCTGGAAATATCAATTAGCTAGTATTCTTGCTTTATTGTCTCCTAATATTTGACACGTATATCTGCAGGAGATTCTTTGTTTGCTTCTACCCAATCCATCCTTCCCCACAGAATCTCCAGAATATCCTGGGTTCTATTAAAAAAGGATGAGGCTGTACTTACAAGTTCTTCTAATCTGATGTCTATTTGTAGGACCTTAAATATTTCTTCGGCTATCTGCAATTGTATTTGATGAATTTTATTTCTAAGCATAAGAGCATGCTTCTTTAAAGGTTCGATATCAACCTGCTGCTCCATAGATTTCTTTAGTGAAGCTATAAGTAAACTCTTTTGTTCCTCCAAAGCTGCTATTTGAGTCTCATATAACTTAGCCTCCCCTTCCATGATGGTCTTCTTCTCTTATAGCTCTGTCACTCTACCTTCTAATATGCTCTTTTATTTATTTAGTTCTTCAACTGATAACTAAAGATGATTTTTCTCAGCCTCCAAACTCTGGTATTTCAGCTGTAGTTTTCCCAACTCTGCTGAGGTAGCCTGTGAATTCCTCTCCATATTTTCTGCAGATACTACCATAGCATCTTTATCTACCTGCAAAGTTTGACATTCCACATTTGAAACTTTGACCTCACTGATCATGTCCTCATACTTTCTCTTCAGATTTTGGCTTTCTCCCCTTTCCTTCTTCAAAGTTTCTTTCAGCTGGGCCACTCTCTTCTAAGACTGCTCAAGGTCAGTCATGATCCTATCCACATTGTCTTCAGTGGCTAGGGTTATAGCTACCCTAGACCTTGCTAATAATTGTGGATCCTTATTTGTACCGTGAACTACTATTTTAGAAGTTGCATTCATTCTTGGTTTACCCCCAGTGTCCACTTTCTTTTCAATTCTCTTGACAATTCTCTTTTTTTCTTTATCGTAAAATATAGTATTTAAATCTGGTACCTCTTCTCCTTCCATAGGCATGAAAGGAATTAAATCCAGTCCAAAAAATGACCTTGAACCTTCTACTACTGTACTGCTAGAAGGAACAATAGGCTCTAATGGGTTACTATTAGTTTGATCCTGTTCTTGGTCCGTAGGGTCTTTTCCTTCTAGTATCTCTATTCTTGAGCTTTCAGGTGCCTTTTTTGTTTGTTGTTTCTCTTTTTGGACACCTTCTAATCTGAACCTTTCACTATCTGCCTTCTTTTCCTGGATTTCATCTTCTTCTTGTTTTTTCCTTTCTTCTTCAGCCTTCTTGGCTGCTTCCTCAGTTGCTCGCTTCTTTTCTCCCTCTTATGTTCTCAGCCAATTCTTTGCTTCCTGTACAAGTCTATTAGCCTCCTCCTCTCTCTTTTTTGCTTCTTCTTCTTCTTTCATTTTCTTCTTTTCAGCAAGCTTTCCTTTACCACCCACAATTATTTTTTGTTTGAATATTTTCTAAGGGCTGTCATGTTCTTAGCATTGCGGAAAATCTCCTCATCTTTGTCCCAAAAATCAGTGTATTCAAAATGTACCCCATCTTCCTTGCAATAATCAGCTACTTTGTCATTTTAGTCATTTCTATGAAAGTTCATTTCACCGAAGTGAAATTATTCCAATTCCTGGACAAATTCCACCATAGTCTTCACCCTTGAAAATTTGTAACTCCCAACGAAAAAAGGCACTGCAGGATATACTACCTTTTTTTGTTCAAACAGGAAATTTCCTACTCCATCAATATATAACTTTCTAATAGCTTCTTTATGGAGTACATAATCAGTAGCATATCTCGGGAGCAGAGAAGGGGCTCTCGATCCACCATACATCCTTAAATATAAACCATCCTCTGTTAGATAATAACTTCCAAATTCTTGCATAACCTTGAAGGCTTCTTCTGACATGCAATTGCATTCTTCCAAGAAAATCAAAGTGTATAAAGGCATGATGAAATGCTCACAGATCTCCTTATAATAGGTGTAGTATTTGTGAGCCAAAAATAACTTGTAAGCAGTGTATACTGGAGCTCGATCCTTATCCCAATGGAATTTTAGTGCAGGGAAAGGTTGAGTGCATAGAATGCAGTCGATCAAAATAGAGCTCATGTAGAATTCAGAATTCTTTTTGGATACTCCTCCTAATGTTGTGTTGATGCAGGCTGACAGGCTATTTGACACTATGCTTTCCTAGTTAAAAATAGTCCCATGTGTGGCAACATAATAAATAACAGGTATCCAACCAAACTTAAAACTTTTCCCATTAGGTCTTCCAAAGATTTTGTTCAACATTAAAATGATGAATCTATATGGGGCACGTAGAGTTGATGTCTCATATTCCCTAGAAGGTCTAGTCCTGAAGTTTCTGCCCGGGATCATCATTTTCTTCACTGTCTTTACTAGGTCCAAACCTGAATCCTTTAGCCAACCTTCTGTTAGATAAGTCTGTGGTGATGGTAGATGATATGCCATGGACACATAAGCAGGGATGTATGTAGCATAGCCTTGCTTCTTGATATTTTCTAGGATCATCCTTGTCACATCTGCCCTGTGCAAAATCCAACCTATCACTTCCGAGCATGGAAAAATATCAGGCCTGGTAGCCACTTTCATCAGGGTTGACCTCTCAATATTCATATATATGTACATGTCTTCAAAACCAACATCAGGGACACTTTGGCTTGAAATCATTCTATACACTTCTCCCCACTTGTATTCTGGTTCAACCCTAGTAGTATATTTAGTGTCTTCATAAATGAATTCTACCTTGGTTATTATTTCTACTTCAGGTTCTTCTTCAGCCACTTGGGCTTTCTTATTCTGTTTCCTTGGCATATTGTTGTACTCGAAATCAACCTGCAACAGTCATGCAACAAGGTTTTAGTCTAACTATCTCTAGAAACTGGTATAGTGATAAACAAGAAAACATACAATCATTACCCCTTCTTCGATATGCATGTTGGAAATTTATGTTAATACACATCCCTCAGGATGAGATATTTTAACAAAGAAAACCTTGCAAAATTTATGCCCTCTAAATCTGCTCAAAACTTCAACTATATCAACTATCTCAAAACCCTAATCTAAAATTTTTTATTTAACTTATACAGACACTTTGATTTGAAGCAAACTCATCCCACCACTGCATATACAAGAATCCCAAAAAAAAATCCTATTAGTTTCATCCAACTTCCTAAACTGACACGAAAACTCATCTCCAAAAACCCTAGTCAGCTGCACGACCCTCCTGAATCCCATGGGAAACTAATGCTGTAGGGGACACAACTTTCTAACCTCAGGCTGAACATATAATAACCAAGAATAGCATGGTGCAAACGGTGAAATGCCTGTCTGCGCCATGCCCTAAATCTTTGTGCAATTTTCACAGGTGCACTCATGGCGAACAACCTAAAAACCACCGGCCAGACAAAACACTCATAGCAAACAGGTCGAGCCCTTAATAATAGATAAAATCACTACAAGACAATAATACTATGTACAAGAAAACCTAACCCTACTGTGAACTTCACCCATCCACCTGGCAGTTAAAATTAACAAAAATCAATCCAAAGAAACAAAGTTACAGACAAATCATACTTGGCAATGGCGATGTGAGTAACCTAGACGAGAAAAAACCTCCCATGGGTACAGAGTGGGATGAATCATGTCTTGACAGTTGCGTGCACACAAGAGGATGGAAGGATTCAACAATCAAAATGACAAGGAAAAACCCCAAAATGGCGTTATATCAGCCTCAACTAGTTGGAGACCTATCAGTGAGAACAAAACTTTTAACCATGAATCAGACACATAGTCCTGAAGCCACCCGCAATATCAGACGCAAACAAAACTACAAACCTAGCATCACATAAGAACAAAACTCAGAAATTGGCAACACTATTTACTGATTTTCGGATCCGCTTGCTACTAGTATTCCACAATGTTAGCAGAAGACTGCTCTACCAACCCAGGATTTGGAACCCGACAGGACTAATCCCTTCGAAATCGGCAGGGGAAACATGAAGACCTTAGATTAGATCAGGGATAGACCTCCGCAATGTCGGGTAGGTGACATACTAAAAACTCAGGTTCACTCCAGCAAACAAACCCGATAGCGAGATTGCTCACAATATCAGTTTTCAAAAAACATAGATGAAGGAAAATCTAGTTCATCGGATATGCATGACACTAAGACGCCGGAGTCTTGGCAAACCAAATCCAAGAGGACAAAGAAAACTTACTCCAATGCAGCGACAAAGACCTCGGAAGGCTCCAATTGAAAATCTAGTTGATTGTTCTTCTGCAATGTCAGAAGACTAGTCAACTAAGCATTCGATGTCGAAAAGTTAGTGGATTGAGCATCCAATACAGACATGCAAAATACCAAGTTTTTTTTTTGTGTTTTTGGAAAAAATTAGAGCCCTAGGAAAACTTGGGTCAAAATAAAACATCCCTTAGGCTGTCTAGATGTTACAAAATAAAAAAAGGGGGACCCTAAAAATCAATTTTTTTTTGGGAAATAGTTGCAGCTGCAACAATATCATCCTTAGACTGATGGGCAGATAGAGAGAGTGAATCAAGTGCTTGAAGACATGCTTCACATGTATGTGATGGATAAACCATCCAAGTGGGAGGATTATTTACACTTGGTAGAATTTTCTTATAACAATGGACAGCAAGCATCCTTGGGGATGAGTCCATATGAAGCTTTGTATGGAATAAGGTGAAGGACACTAGTGACATGGGATAATCCAATGAACAGGATTGTGCTTGGGCCAGAATTGCTCAAGGAGATGGAGCAAAAAGTTGTAAAGATTAGATAGAATCTGAAAGCAGCACGGGACAGACAAAAAATGTATGCAAATAAGCAAGGGTGAGCAGAGAATTCAATGTTGGGGATCATGTTTACCTCAGAGTGAGGGCAAGGAAGAGTTCCCTAAATCTTGGAAGTTGTGCCAAGTTGTCACCTAGATATTGTGGGTCATTTGAAGTGCTCGAAAGAATAGGGCCAGTTGCATATAGACTTGCATTTCCTGCTAGCACTAGAGCTCGTAATGTTTTTCATGTTTCTTTGCATAAGAAATATCTACATGATCCTAACCATGTGATAAATTGGGATGTGATTTAGGTGGAACCTGAGGGAGAGTTCCAAATCGAGCCAATGCGCATCCTCGACAGGAAGGTCACAATGCTCTGAAACTGGGCCATAGGGCATGTAAAGGTCCAATGGGAGAACTATGGTCCTAAAGAGGCTACGTGGGAGATGGAGGATGCCATGTGATTGGCACATCCATTTTTGTTCAATTCTGCAGAGCACTGAGGCGATGCTAGTGTAGCATTTTGTTCAATTTTGTAAAGCACTAAGGACAGTGCTATTGAAGGGGGAGGGGATTGTAACACCTTGGTTTTGACCCCATTTGCATTAAAATGTATATGATGTATACATTGTAATTAATCGTAGTGTGGATCTAAAGGAAAAATCCCCACCATGGATTATCATTTTGTGTTTCGACAATTAAAATCGATGCCGAGGGTATTTTTACTGGCCAGGAACATTATAATTATGGACACCATGTACATATGCAAATTAATTAAAATACCTACAACTAGCTATGTCAATGCAACATTAAAAGAGATGGGGGCATGATTCCTAAGGATAAGGGGGTGGGGGGGGGGGATGTTTAACCCTTGGTTCCATTGGGGAAAAAATCCACGTGTTAAGAGTAGAACCCATCTGAACCAACTACCTTCCCTTGTCTTAGTCACCAACCCAAATTAATTCCCCATGCATTGGTTGGGTAGTTATTTCCCTTGGGGGACGTATGCATGGGAAGCCATCAGTTCTGGTAGAGCTGGCAGTCCTTAACCTCATGCATGCCCAAAGAGGGGGATCTCATTCAGTTCCCACACATGGAGCAAAGAACCCCATTCTACAATCATGCAAGCAAGGAGTTTTGTCGCAGGCAGTCACGTTCTGTTCTTCCCTTCACAATTTAGTCTGGGTGTGTGATTTCCTTCACATTGGGGCCATTTTCTTCATTTTACTCAGGCTGGGAAAACCAATTTTGTCTTCCTCATGCCTGTAAGATCTGTGTGCACTTAGCATGGATGTTTTTGTTGTTTTCCTCATTTTTCCCATGACTGGGAAGTGTCTTTGTTAGTGTTTAGTGATTGAGATTATTCTGTTCTTCCCTTCACAATTTAGTCTGGGTGTGTGATTTCCTTCACATTGGGGCCATTTTCTTCATTTTAATCAGGCTGGGAAAACCAATTTTGTCTTCCTCATGCCTGTAGGAGCTGTGTGCACTTAGCATGGATGTTTTTGTTGTTTTCCTCATTTTTCCCATGACTGGGAAGTGTCTCTGTTAGTGTTTAGTGATTGAGATTATTCGGGGACGTTTCTGTGTGGTTTCCACGTCTCTATCGGTTGGGAAATTTGTGTTCTTTGGATTGCATAGCCAATAGGGGTCAGAGTGATCCAAGAGGATATTGGTGGCCACCCATATATTCCTCTTGGACCCCCACCATTTTTTCTTTCATTTTTCTAGTTTCTTTAATTGTAGCACAATTTACTATTTTTGGTAGTTTTTGGGTCCTAAACTTTCGGAGCCATTTTGAGGCCCTAAACGACGTTTTTTCGGCATCGAATGGTCAAGTAAACTTGAGTCCATTACAGACTCCATATTTGTTGTTGATGGATGTAGTCCTTAAACAAATATTTCTAACGATGTATCATGCGTGTCAAACGAAGGTAGTATGCTAAAGCTACGACCCCGGGAAATTGATGTACCAAGTTACCCAATGGGGCCCACATTAAGGCGTTTCACCTCCTAGGGTTAGGTTTTTGGATGTGTAGGGTTTCCATTGTTTCTCAATAATATATAGGCCTTTGAGCCTCATTGTAACACAGAGTTTAGAGGCATGTAGCCACCACATCTCTTCTCAGAGATGCGGCTACCAGCACTCTAGCTAGTTTATTTCCATTTTGTATGTAAACAAGTTTTAATTATTGATTAATGAAATGAAGTGTTATTTCTACTGCATATTTGTTTCTATTGTTATTTGTGTATTCTGTTGTTTTCCTGCATAAATCTGGATCATAGAGTCATGAATTTTGGGATGCTGTGAGTCATTTTGGCCACGATAGGGCCATAAATGACTTTGGAAGTCGACTGTCACCACCTGAGCTATGTAATTCCATTTCCCTACCCGATTCATCCTTTGTGGTGTCCTCCTTTCCAATCCCAGATATTTTATTTGCAGTGTGTATACTGTTGTTGGTATTTGAATTGTTTTGGAGTTGAAATGGGGTTTGAGCTTGCTTGACAAACCTAGTGTGTGCAGGAGCCTCACAAACAGAGCTAGAGGGATGACTTTCTTCTCTTCAACCCCTAAATAGCACTGGAAGGGAAGGCATGGCCTGAGGGACTGTATAGAAAGAATGGGATGCTTCCTTGTGTTGGGTGTGTGTGGATGTCTTAGAAGTTAGGCTAGTTCTGGTGCAGGTGTCCATAACTCTTGGATTGAGCTCACTAGCTTAGTATTCATCCTTTCCAGCTCCAGTATAGCCTGATAAACACAACTGTGTTGGCTTGGATAAACTTCTAATAAAACTTGGCTATGTTTGAGCCTACTAGTGTTCTATTATTCCTTCTAGGAATCATGCCCAACTCGGGGGTGCCAGTGTTGGTGAGAGATTGATGAGCACACTAGCCTATGGTTGGGTGGAATGTTGCAACGACATAGCTGGTTGCGAGATGAGATTCTTCATAAGATAAATATCTCTGTGTTGATCTCTACTCATGTATTTATTTATTAATTTTTATGAACATGTTGAATGTATTGGTTGAATGTGAATGATTTCGCTATATAATCACATGTTATACATTTGTCAATGTTTTTATTTCAATGCATTTTATTATGATGTTCATAGGGCTAGATTTCCTGGGTTAGTTACTGTCAGTTGCATCCTCTCCGTCGGGCTGAGGGGGGAGGATGTGACAGAGTAGATTAGGGGAAATGGAGAGGAAAATCAATCGATAGGTTTCATCCAACATATTATTCCACTTAGCGTCCCTTACTGCATAATATAATTTCAATTTTGGATTTCCATTAGAGATAGTTGAAGGGATTCAAGATCATTGCTGAAGAAGAATCCATATCAAGATGTTGATGTTCTCAAGAATATACTCTCTACAACCTGCACAAATAAAACTAGGAGAAAATATTGTAAGCTTATTAACAAGTTCTTCTTCAGAGAGGGATAAGAAACTGGATGTGATCTGATATAGAGAATATATAACTCATTAGATTTGTTGAACTTGAACAAACTTGCGCTCTGATACCATGTAGAAATAGATCCTTGATGTAAATAAGAAGCACGGGAGGTAGATCTTGCTACATGGTAATTATTACAAGTATGCACAAGGAAAATAAAGAGAATAATAAAGAGACTAAATCACATGAAGAAGTAAAGAATGAATAATTGATTGATAGTAAATAACGAATTGATTGATGATTATTACAATATTCATACATCCTTATAAAGGAAAATTGAGTTGGTGGAAGAAAAATCATGCTAGCTCATAAATCCGGCTTACTAAATATGATAAACCCCCATAGGTGGCTAAATCACTTTCCAAATTTGTCAAGGACCTCAAAAATTAGATAAAGAATGAGTGAGTTTTCAAGAGTGATGGAAAAAATTAATAATCCTAGAATCTGGAGAGAAAATCATGTAGGATAGGTTGGAAACAAAAGATAGTAGTTTCCTAGTTGACTAGCTTTACCTTATCCACAGAAAACATGGATAAAAGAAGTATAAAGACAAAATCTGTAGGAATATGCAGTTGCTAATTCTGGTAGTCAATAAAGTGGACAAGATCAAACTAGAATCAGGATAAAGGTGATCCTAGTATATATATGGAAAATTTAGACAAAGTGGTGCAAGTGGATACCACTTATCTAGGCTAGTACGTAGGAAATTAATCAAAGAATGATTGTATATTTTATCCTAAGTATGAAGTGGATTTATGATATCCCAATAGCTACATCCTCACACTTTTCTATGCTTGTTTTCTTTCTTTTTTTCTACCATGTTCCTTTTGTACCTTCATCCAACCTTGTCATTGATGTCCATATGAAAAGAATCCATATGCCATATTACATGGGTCCTCATCCATTGTAACTTTGACTTCCCTAGGAATTCTCTTCACATACATGGTTCATTAATATTGGTCCCACAACTAATATTAAACAATCTCACATTCCTCCCAAAATTGAAGACTCAACCTCTCTGAACTATATCAAGTTAGGCTACAAGTACACCTTCCACCCTCAAACCTAACCGGCGGTTCATTCCACACTTAATGCAACATCCCTTCTCTACACATAACAGGGATACCTTATGCTTCTAGCACCCGAGGAAATTAAATTCTAACCAGGAACACAAAACCATTGTTAGGGTGTTGGGTACCATCGAACATACTCCCAACAATTAATTCAAAAAACCAAATACAACACAACGAACAAAAATATATGCCAAACCATGGATTTGATAGCACTTATTAGGATTTTAACGAGCATAATACAATAAAATGAGAGAACAAAAATACAAATGGCAATGCATTTAAGATAGACACATAATATTTACGTGGAAAACCCAAAATCGGGAAAACCACCATAATATATTTATTATCTCCCTTGACCTAAGCTGGCCAATCCAAGACAAGTGAGCTCACCACCACTTACCTCTAGGTCACTTTACAATGGAGCCCCCTCAAGCCTTATAAATGATTCTTTACATGCAATACCATTGGTTAATACTATGGGCCCCAAAATACCATGGAGAATACCATGGGCTACAAGAAAACCTGTGCTAGACCTAAACTTCATTTAACTCATTCCCAAGTCAAGGTTAACCCTAACACAAATGATACTTTGGAAAATCTTGGCAATGATGTGATTAATGGCCATAGATACCACATACTGTAAAAGGATGGTTGGTTTGCAATGACTTATTGCATGGTTTGGGGATCTTAGTTATATGGACTACTAGTACATTCTCATTGGGATCATCATCTAATGTTTGCATATGAGTTCATAATATAGGTAACTCTAGATAGTTATAGGTTGTGTGACCTGAAATGTCACACAAAGCATAAGGAAATAGGGCTTGAGCAGAGGCAAAAGAGGGAGGGCTCATGGTTTTGTTTCGGTTTGCTGGTGGCGTTGCACTTTTTTCATTTCTCCCAAACTTATTTTTGGGAGGAGTTTGGACGGTGCATATTAGAAACAATGCATATATTAGAGATTTCCACTTTTATGGGTGGATGTGGAAGTTCCTGAAATGTTCCAATAATGGGGGAATTTTGAAAAATGTTGTCTCCAACGCAAGTAAATTATCAGATTGAAGTGCAACCAATAATGTTGTCAGGTAGAGGTAAGAAATTCTCTAGACATGATGACCCCTTGATATTGTAATACGTCAATTGGTCCATATTGACGATATTCCCTTCATGAGGGAACATCATAAGTTGGAAGACGAAGGAGGAAAACACTTTCATCGCATACATATAGCTACATCCAAGGAGGAGGTTGTAGCCTAACTAGGCATTGACTACTTCAATGTATATTAACACTGTTTTTCCAGCTAAATCAACAAGGAAATTCTAAATAGGTACACGTGGTTGGGAAGGGAAACCATCATAAGCATGCAACTACTGGGTGAATGGCATGATTTGAGGGGATCCGAGCTTCTTCCAAACATAAGTTGACATGACATAGATGGAGGTTCCTTCATCTATAATGCATCGGTGAATCACTAGGTTTAAAAAAATAACTAATATTTGGAAATATACTGAGGAGGGAATCCGTGGCTCCACTTGATCCAAGTCAAATGTCATAAAATGGGAGTCAAAGGGATTGATTGCATCTAAAGAAGAGAGTAAGGCTTTGTGTTGCATGGGGAAATTTGTAAGGACTTCCAAGGTTGAGATGGAAGTAAGAGACTATGCTAAGTCATATACAATGCTATAATTAGGAGAAGAATGAGCGTTGGGATTATTTGCAATACAACATAAAGGAAAATTAGGGACTTTTGGTATCCCATTAGTCGAATACCAAGGCAGGTGCAAGGTGTCATCCACAGGAATGGTGTCTTTCCCTTTATCAGTAGTTGGAGTTTTGGTTGTTAGGTCATATTGGTTACGTCGGGTTTGGAGGTTCAAATAAAATAATATCATAAGAAGGTGTTGAACCCCAGAGTCAGGTGATTAACTTAATGAAGCTGATTGGGTTAGGTAAGGCACCATTGGTTTTCTTATTACAACTCCCTGCACGGGGAAACTGTTTTGTAGAACTGTAGGTTAAGTTTGGGTGGTTTGAGGCATGGGTGGGATATCTTTCCCTAGTGGGGATGCTATCACTTCTCATTGATTAGCCTCATTCCATAGTTGGCGGGCCTTATCCAAGTGGGGAAAGTGATGGGTATAATTCCCATACACATCGTAGAAAGAGCACGAATGGTTTGTATGAAGTTTCCATTCTTGGCCTATTTAGTCGGCATGTTGGGATCTTGGTCTGTAGGATTTACAACAATGATGTCAAGTGAGTTTGCAGGCTTGTTTCCATATCCTACCATTGGTTATTTCCCTTGGTATTTTCCCAATTATTTTTCTTGGGTTGTTCTTGTTGGGTGTGTTAGTGGAGTATTCTAAAACTAAAGCTATATCCTACTCTCTTGTTTCTATGGGGTGGGTGAATCCCAATCAACAGAACACAAATAAATTATCACATTATTCCTAAGATATTATAAAACCTTATTTCATGGAGTTTGGGAAGGGAAGGAAGGGAGGAGAAAACCTCTTGTAGCCTTGAAGTTTGATGGAGTTCCTTGATGGATGATCTTGCAGCGCCTTGAATTTCCTTCACACTTTCAAATATCATCACAAAATCCTTTCTACTATCCTACCAATCTATGTTTAAGAAATATAGGTTAGATCTAATTTCCTACCAATTCTAACTCAACATAAAAATTGAAGGGAAAATATTGAACAAGAATCGAGAAGAAAACTGAATTGATTCATAAGAGATGAACATGAAGAAATACTTACAACCCTTGAAGGTTCCTTCTCCATTTATTAGACCTACTCCTATACTATCCATGCCTTTGATTCCCAAAAAAATTATATTAGAAAAGTGATTTATAGCAATCAATTCCTACAGCATGTATTTACTCTCAATTTTGTCTCCTCCAATTCTCCTCATATGCCTTCCTTATATATCATTGGGGTTTGTGCACCCAATCACTTAACCATGAATGTGGGATTAATATTTTTGAATATTTTTTATTATTTTCTTCAAAAAAATCCACTTTACATAGTTTTTTAGGAATCAAACTTGATTTTCAGTATTTTCAGCAGAATTAATACCCATGTTAGGCATTTTTTCCATTGTATGAGTTATAGGAACTGGGTTTTGGCCCTTAATTGGTCATGGAATTGGACTCTTTTAGATCCACATTTTTCTTCAACCATTTCTTCCTTTTTGGAAGTAGTGGTCAAAAGAGAGATTCAATCTCTCAATTGTTCTAAAAATATAATCTTCATGTTGAGGGCGAAATAGAAATATGTTTTCAGACCAACATTGTCAAGGGTGTTAAATTTATTGTTAACAGATGCCACCTAGTTTGTGATGTCCAAAGCTATGCTGAGGGCCGAAATAAATTGATTTCATTATGATACTCCTCATATTGATACTCTTTAATGACAATGGAAGGATGGTAAAGGATTAGGATCTTGAGCACAGGAGTTGAAAACACCTGCAAGTCAAACAAGGTAGTAACCCAAATATACAACATCTTCTTGAGGTGGGTGTACCCATGCTCAGCCGTAAACAAGCATGGCCATGAACAAATCACAGTGGATCCATTTCAAAATAAAATATTATAAAAATGTATACATGCACTTTGATGATTGCAAAATATCTAGGTCTTCATGGTACTTTGACATGGCATTTTAATCTTGCGCAATTCGAGTAGTGCATCGATGAATGATACAAATTTATTTCCCAAGGTATTCAAGACAAACCAACGATAGTAATAGTTTATATCATGCAAATAAATGAGGTGACATCGAGCATAATTAAACACCATCTCATTACCGGTAATTGATGAATACTGTTAACAGATGCAGGGAGGCATACCAATAATTATGATGGAGTCCAAGGTACTTGAGTACAAACTAAAAAGTGTGAATAGATCATTTGATGTTGAACACTTGCAGAATCAAACAATCAAGGGTCATTGACGTATACCCACTGTCGTTTGTAAGGAAACCTGCCACTAATTACTGCAAGATCCAAGGTACTCATTGGGATTCCTATATCCATTTCCTCGATGATTATTTGGTGTTGATAGGAATGGTTATGTTAGAAGGAGGGACTTAATGCATCCCATGTCAACTAACATGAAACTGAGATAAATAGGCTGATATAATTTTGTATCTATGTGAGATCCAACACTGTATACTGACACAAGGAAGGCCGACATAATTGGTCAGGAATATTTGAGGAATGGCGGACATTGGATTGAATTCCCTTGAACACATAATATGATGCATAGTAACACTTGGAAATATAAGACTTAAGTAACCAACTATTGTGAAATTCTCCAATTCCAGATGAATTAATGAAAGCTCCATAGATGACATGAAGTATAACCTAGCGGTGGAGATTTGTCAATTTACGGGTACAACTTCCTGAGGAAATTATAAATGGTGTACTTATAACTGATGTAGGGATATGTGTCAGGTTCAAGGGAGACAAGGAATGACTATTTCCATTTTCATCTTGATGAAATATGAATAGATTCAATAATATTCCTTTTTTTGTTTTTTTATTTTTAAATTTTTAGTACTTTTTTCATTTATTATCTCGAAAAAATAATAAAGAATTCTATGGTACATGGGAGGGAACGAGTGTTTCATGGGCGTACTCAGTTTTACAAGAGAATGGGTAAGGTCAAGGAAAATTTACATATTGCAAACAAGGTTTGAGCTAGTTGTGCACACTCTTATGGATGTTCCCTACATCAATTGGATATCTAAAGCATGATTATGTGTCCACAGAAAATGAAATAGAACCAAGTAACTATGGTTATCCAATTTGGTGCGATGAACAAGTAGGAAAGGGGAAATTTGGTTTACTTCATGCTAATTCTTATGAAAAACACCAAAATCATAAATCACAATTAATCATGGCACATCAACTACTTGAATCAAATAGTTCTCACATGTATAGGTCAACTTAAACACAAACAATGGTTAATAGGAATGTTGAGAAAAAAGTGACTGCAAAGGAAGTTATGCAACATCAGCAATAAGCACAGAAGCAATAAGAACAAATGTTCATGCGTATATTTTAACAAATGCTTATGTAAACTAACACAAAATAGGGATCCCATCATGAAATTTCTAGAATGGTATGGAAAGAAGTATGCGGTCTCAAACTCATGGTCATGATGGGACTATTTTGGCTCCTAGGCTTATGAGAATAATTCAAGGGCACCAAAATGATGGCAATGGGGTGTTGACTAGGGTGTCCTATGTTCAGTAGGATCTTCTGTAGGAATGGTGGAAAATACAGATATGATGGGATGACCCACCAATTTCCAATGGGTTTGACCCTATGGAAAGTTTGGGTTGCAAAAGGTTTAAATGCATATTCATAAAGGGATAAACTAAACCTATATGCATGCTTCCAAATATAGTCGATCAGTTTGAGGAACATACAAAGGATGCTCCTATACTTGGGTGGATTTAAACCAAGTATGCTCCCAGTGGCCCCACAAAAGATGTCCTTATGTGGGTACAACCAAATTTTCATGACTTCAAGGGTCGCTTCATATGATGATAAAATTCCTTCCAAGAAGTCAAGTGAGTTGAGAGAGCTCACAGCCAAAATGGGAAAAGTAGCTAAATAATATTCCTCCATCAAGGGAATATTTTGATCCAAATATACTAAAGCCATTTGAATAGTTTGGTATGACATTTCTACAACAAATAAGGGTTGTGAGATCATAAAGTTTCTGATGAGGGAATCATATTTTATGATCCTACCCTAATGTATTGAACTTCCTTTATAACATTCCTAATGGAAGGAACATTTGGTTGGAAAACAATTTAATCATGCAGTAATCTAATTGGTTGATCATGACAATCTTCCCCCAATGAGGGAATCAAAACACTTGGGACTCTGAAGACACTATATCCATCATCACATCTATCCAACGACGTCCTAATAGAAAATTGTAATATGTAGACGCGTTTACTACCTCAACATCCACTATGACTGTTTTTCCACCCCATTCAATAGGGAAGGATACAATGAGTCTGCAAGGAGAGAATAAATGTACACCAAATGCTTTTTTCATAGGATGGGATTGAACTAAGGTGGGCGATCCTAATTCTTTCCAAAATTTAAATGACATGACACAAGTTGAGGCCCCTTCATCAACTATGGTTCAAGAAATTTTCTTTCCATGAGTTATTACTTTAATATGAAAAGCAATTTTGGAAGGAATCCTACAAGTTGATTGGTCTAAGTCTAATGTGATCAAAGCTGCATCAAATGGATCAACAACTCTAGTTGAAGACAATAGTTCCTCTCTTTGTGCAGGAAAATATTGCAATTCCTCCATGACAGACATGGAACATGGTGCTCAAGCTATTTCCCCAACAACATTTTTCATTATGAAAAGATCATGCATTAGGATTATGCATTGTTCTACGCAGATCACCTTTGGGGGGGTGTGGTATTATATCTATGATTGGTATATCAATGGCGAGGGAACCAATTGGATGTGATTCATATTGATCCAATGTACTAGGAGGGACATCATAAGAATGACATATCATTTGAATGTTCACCTCATTATCACACATGAATACATTGACATTGGGATCATTTCCCTCTTGCGGGGATTTTGACTGGTTTCCCTCTAGTGGAGGTACCAGTGTTGTAGAAAGAATTTGATGACAGTGTTTTCAAAAAGGATGCATTAATAAAATGGATTTTGTTTCCCACTATATTGAGCTGAATTCAATGCATCTCGCTTCCCAAATTTAGAATTCTTCTTACTCTTGTATTTCTTCTTCTTTCCTCTAAGTTCCATGGATTTAACTCTGATAATTTCAAGAGTTTGGGAAGGATTAACACTGTACTAACCCTTGTATTTCTCCTTCGGTCCAAGGATTGAAGTATTATGATTTCAGAAGTTGGGGAAGGCTTAGCATGTTGTTGCATATCCTAGACAGTTGTAGGTTGTGAATTATGAATAAACAAGTGTCCCATTTGCTGGGTAATATGCTCAAGGTTGTTGACGAAACCCATTATACCATTGGCATGATGTCCATGTGGTGGCCTATTTGGATAAAAAAATGGGTATTGTAGGTTGGTTCCAAAAATATTGGTTACTTTATAGACCCTCACCACTCCATTGCAGAATCAGGTTCACAGGTGGATTTCCCCCTTGTGGGGTTAGACTCCAAGGATATTGTATATTTCCTAGAATCTGACCACACCATTGATGAATGGGTGTATTTTCCACTTGTAGGGTTATACTCTAGTGAGATTTGTTATTTCCTATAATTTGACCACATCGTTTGGGTGGTCGTTGGATTTGATTAGCATTCCAAGGTGGGTTTCCCCCTTGCGAAGGCTTCCCCAAGAATATTGGGCACTTCTTGGAACACGATAAATGCGTGGATTTCTTCCTAATGGATTTAGGTCCCAAATGCTACTTCCTCAAACTTAACCACTAGGTGGAATTCCTCCTGATGGAGTTGGGTCCCAAGAATATTGGTTACTTCCTAGAACCCGACCATTCCATTTATTATGTCATTGGTTTTGATTGGAATTCCAAGGTATGTTTCCTCCTTGCGGAGGTTGGATCCAGAAATATTGATTAGTTCTTATAACATTAATAATGGGTGGATTTCCCCCTTGCAGAGATAGGGCCAAATAGGATTGGTTACTTCTTAGGTCCTTACCACACCATGGCAATCGTCCTTGGGCTTGAAAATGACTCCAAGGTTTTTTCCCCTTATGGAAGTTGGCTCCAAAAATATTGATTACTTCCTAAACCTTGACCACTCCATTGTGGAATGGGGTTGATAGGTGGACTTCCCCTAGCCATTGTGCTAGGATAAATCAGAGGATGAACCTTCTGTGCATTTCCTCTCATCGACAAAGGATAATTCCAATTGGAATTTATGTTCCAAGATGCAATATTTATGCCATGAATATTAACATTCCATGGTATAGGGTTTCCCCCAGAAGTAGAACCTAGAAAACTATTGGGTGTGCTAAGAGGATTTTTATAACCACCCACAACCATTTGAGGCTGCATTGATGTGGTCCCTTGAACTCATGACGAAGAAAAAGGGTCAAGAGTAATGTTTTGCATATTATTCCAAATTTCAAAAAGACTGACTAGTGACTCACTTTCCATAAGTATGATTGAGTTTAAAGGATGTGCTAAGGGTCGATTTACATGAGAAAATGTGTGATATTCTATTTTTTCAATTTCAACTAAAATAATATCATCAATTCTATCTATGTTTTCTCCATGATGTGACAAATTTTGAGAATCGATTTGACATTGTTCTTCTCTAGTAACATTTGATTGGATTTACAAGTAGTTCAGTTTCCAAGTCACAAATATGTGTTTCATCTATCTACCTCCATAATGTAGTGGGGACCTCAAAATTAGGTAACTTGCCTCGCTTCCATCATAATGGGTGGATAGGTAGATTAGTCACTCTGAAGTTTAATAAAAGGATTTGTTTATTAGAGTATATAAAAATACAATCAAAAAATCCTAAAGGAAACTAGACTCAACAAAAATCAAAGTATCCACGTGTCTAAAAATGTGCTAAGATAACCAGCAAGAAAACTTCTTTCCAAAGAAATGAAGTACAGTGAAAAGTTGGATTTAGGAGGCCTTCCAAAACTAGTAGCTCCTAAGGGACATCACACCTCAAAAATTACTAAATAGTGAAGGTATCAGAAACAATTACATTGTTCTTCAATCACCAAAGGTCCAAGTGTTAGCTCTTGGATACTCACCCTCCCAAGGAGCTGAAACAACCTTGTGTATTCCTCAGGTATTTCAAGTGTCCCCCACTCGCAACATCCTGTGTGATTTCCTAGGAAAAGAAACTATAATTAACACTTCACAATCAATGGTCGGGTGGGACAGTCATCATTCTAGGATGACTCACATAGACTAGATATATCAAGAAAGTGATGTCTCCCCAAGAACTTGTCACTTAATTGAAATATTGTTATGTGCTCATATCCCACCAAATAATAAAGAGGGGGGTACCACCCTTACTAATTTGGATTGACCTCGTGCTTAACGCATGTGTTAAAGTCACTCTCCTAACATGCACACTTTGCTAATAATGGATTTGATTATATTTAATCAATACTAGTTTCAAATTTTTGCGGTTGAGGAGGTGTTAACTCGCCAATCTTATTCCAAGTCCCTATCCTAATCTATGTTTGTGATATCAATGTTGATCAGAATATTTCACCTCCTGCGGACAGCAAGGTGTCCCGCTGGTCTGAATGGTTCAGATCCAGAAAAAATAGATCACAGAGGTTGATAACTCTCCCTAGACGCTATAGATATCTGGAATACAAGGCTTTGATAGTTCACCTATGTACCTGCAAAATAGCTCAACATGAAACAAACCAAAGCAACCAGAATATGATCTAATCTATGCTAGTGACTAAGGAATATAGCAATATATGTTTGAAATCAAACATCAACAATATATATGGGACAAAAAATCAACTTGCATTATAAATATGAAGAAGTTTGCAACCAAGCCTTAGTGTTGACATGCATCTCCATGAAACCAGCTCTTCATCCCCAAAAGCTCTGACTCTAGCTCTCTATGCTCTCTCCAAATGATCTTGGGCCAAGAATCAGTCCAACAGCATAACAATACCTTCAATGTTCTCCCCTCAACCATGGCTATGAGCTCATATTTATAGGGCTTTAATGGATAGAGATGGTTGATAAATTAGTGGGTGAGGTGTCCTCTAAGATCCTAAGATGAGGGATCTCGATCTCAACCAACCCACAACAGTAGAGATAAGGGATATCTCGAGGCTTATCATCTAGAAGCCTCGAGAAGCTTCTCTTTTTCCCTTTTTACCCAGGGTACCGCGCTTCTCCTTCTATGACAGAGTGGTTATGGTAATAACCACCTATGGACCAAGGGTAAAAGGTGGTGGCACCGCTTGTGGAAAACCGATGAAAAGCGGTGCAAACAGGGGTACCGCTCTTGGGCAAAGGGGCATGTGCGGTGCTGGGAATTCGTATGACAGACTGATAAAAAACCATTTAGTCTTCACTCTAGAAGCTGGGATTCAGGGCAAGTAGGTATGTCAAAGGTCTTATCACATGATGGTGACAGGATTTTGGTATAACAGGATGGCCCCCAAATCATGAGTCTTAGAGTGATACGATAAACGAGAGCTTTGAGAACAAGTCGTGGCCAAGAGATGAAAATATTGGCTCGATTGGAGTATGCAGTCAAGTAGGCATCTATAGTACATCAGTATGTTGACTCATAGACATGAGTAACCAAACTCATAGCTGTAGATCAATACAAGGTAGATCCATTAGTGGAATAAACAAGCATGGCTATTAGAATAAAGCATAGATCCATGTGATAGAGGACTCAAACTTTGGACATAGCTACCGGACATACAACGTAGATCTATGTCATACAAATTTGAGCATAGCCATGACCATACAAATGTGGATCCATTCTAGATATAAAAAACTCCATCGCAACCTGGGAAAAAAAGAAATGAGCGCTTTTAAACAAATACCCAAGGTCTTCGTCTCGTCTTCCACAAAGTACGATTATATCCATGTGATTACAATGATCTGAAGTTGAACATGGTAGAAACCAATTGATTACCGGCCAATGATGTGAACCATTAACAAGTGCAAGGGAGATCACTATTAATGTCAATGATTCCCAAGGTACTCTAGTACAATCTACTGAGTGCAAATAGATGTCCTAATGTCAAACACCCAATTGATTCTATTGATCAAAGGTCAATGATGTGAACCTATGTCAAGAGTGAGAGAATCTGTCATTAAGGCATATAGATCTCAAGGTACGAAATATTTTTTCTAAGACTATTTCTCGGATGATGAGCTGATGTCGACAAGAATAGTCTCATCAAAGGAGGGCCATGATGAGTCCCACATCGACGACATGAAACTCGGAACATAGTTCTGGAATGATGTGAATGTATTAACCATATGACTTGACTCAAAGATACTGACACAAAGGATGTGTATACTGTAGAGGTAAGACTTCTTCAGATCCCCTTTGAACATCGAGCAGCACGACAAAACAACTTGGCAGCATGACTAGACAGGACAGATACACAATGCGACAGTGGACAATGCATTCTTTTGAAAGACTCAAAGGATTGGCATGACTCATGAAAGTGGATCGTCACAAAGATCAGCTGAATACCCAATTGACTGACATGATTGTGCATACAAGTGCCATGTTCAAAGGTAACGACAAACAACTACCATTATTTACAAAATGGTTCCCCTTTCCATTTCCCCCATCATGATCGATGAGTGCCTCTTTTCGGTTTTACAGGTTCAAAGAGGGTAACAAACAATCGATATAGCTTGTCAGAACACAAGTCCAGTCTCATATGTTTTCCGAACCTGAGAGAGGAGGGGTTCGTTCCCAAAACGGGTCTCTCAATGTTTAATTTAATGAGTCCACTGAAAGAAAACTCGGTATCGTTCATGTTTAGAGATTCTGAACGAAATACGGAAGAAGACTCCATGGGGGTCCTTTTTCGTATGATTTAGTCTCTAAGGCCCGAAAAAGTATAAAATCATACCTTAGAGAACTATTCTAGTCATGATTGGATGGAGCGTTCCTTTCTTGTAAATAGTCTTGTCTGAATCGAGAAAGAGATAACCTACCATTGGACAGATGACTCTTCAAATACTTTAATGAGCGTGAAGAAGACAAGATCGCTCGACAATCTTTTCATATTTAGGGAGCCTGAAAAGGGTTTAAAGATAACTCCATGAAGTTTCTTTACACAATGTCTTTTTTTATGAGCCTGGAAAGATTCAGAAATGGACTCGACTATCTTTTCATGTTTAAGGAGTCTGAAAGAAGATGTGAAAAGAAGACTCCATGACGTTTCTTTACACAATGTCATATTTTACGAGCCTGGAAAGAAACATGAACTAGACTCATAACTTTGATACTAGATTTTAACGAGCGTGACAAAGTGTCGTAATAAACACTCAATGACCTTTTCTATTTTGTGAAAGTACGAAAAATCCATAAACAAACTTTCCAAAGCTTTTACTAAAGTTAACCTGCAGACGACTCATAAACAAGTGTTAAATGCATCCAAAATCAACATTAAGGGATTATGACAAATAGATTTTGACCAGAACATGATGTAATATCAAAACTATACTAAGTCAGACCCAAATAAATGTCTATATAAGGCAAGTAAAAAGTAAAAAATAAAATATTTCACTATTTACCTCTAGCAGAGAGCACTTGGAGCATTTTTTAGCCAGATCTTCCATAGCTGATATTGAGATTTTACATCATCCATTTTCAGTCTCGTCAGTTGCAGGTAACAGGTAAGACCCTTATCTCTCACTTCATAGCTTTTATTTTGGGATTTGGTGGGGTTTTAGGCCTACTTGGAAAGCCCTAAAATCCAACTTGCAGGAACAGTGGCTACCCCTTGCGGGAAAGGCGGTACCACCTGAGAACCATGCCAAGAACATGGTGGACAGGCGGTGCCATTGCCTGTCTCCATTGGGGCACAGGAAGTGCCAGCCATGTAGAAGTTAAACCAATGATATAGACAAAATTTACTCATTCTTTTTATTTACAATGACTCAAGGATGATATTGATACATTCCATTGTTGTTTTTGGTAGGTTTAGGCTTCCAAAATATGGTGATATGGAAGGAAAGAACACATGATGATGAGGATACTACTGCTAAAAGGAATCTGGTTTGTATTTCTGCACTCTGGAACTATGGGCTTTTAAATTTCTTCCAGACACCAAGCATGGTGTCCCACGAGAGACTACTGGAACACATACTAAGAATGTGGAATCCAGAATAGCAGTATTTTGAGGTGGGGGCACATATACTTATAGTGGAGGTAGAGGACATCTACTTCCTGACTGTCCTATCAAGACAGGGTGCCCCTATCTCACTGACAGGTTCTCGTGGCAGGGACATTACCACCAAAGAGCTCATAGATCGACAATGTGCACCAAGTATAGGCACATCGGGGAAGAAAATCCCCATCAGGGCAGGGATAGACAGGGCTCTATGGATTGTTATGTTCACCATGCAGAGGGTGGCAGGGAGCCAGGGTGTACATCATGCTTCCAGGGAACATGTGTTGTATTCCCTAGAGGCTATGGCACCTACGGTGTTCAACTGGGTGTAAGCATTGCTTCCAATCTTCAAGGATCAGCTGACTAAATGTCGGCAGGGAGAGCTGAAGCAGTTCAGCTTTGGTTCCATATTATCTTGTTTCTTCTTTGAGCGGGTCCCCTAGATGAGGCCCCAGGTGACTTTTCAGAGTCTAAGAGCACGGGACCCCCACATGCTGAGGTGCGTCCAGGTCATGGCTTGCACAGGAGCAGGTAGGGGCAGAGTGAAGTTTGGTGATGCATTCTTCAGATGTCTGCGGGATCAGATGCTCATGGTCGAGGACTATGCCTATGCAGACACAGATTTTACAAGTGATTCTGACCTACCACTCCCTCCTAGAGGGAAGTGGGGTGACATTGGTAAGAAACAAGAAACCCTAAAGATGGAAAATGTTTCTATGATTTTTATGTTTTATATTTTTTATGATAAGTGACAAGACCTATTTGTCTTCATGTAGATGTTGGAGTAGTGAGGCCTAGAGGAGCATCTCCATTAGACAGGTGAGCTGGAGCTCGCCTCCTGCCATAGGGTGATGATATCACCAGGGAGCTGGAGGAGAACCTAGAGAGGTTGAATCTGGACATCCCAGATGCTGACATAGATGACCTCCCGACTAGATATTAGAGATCTACAGCGAGAGTACTAGGCCGATTTAGTAGGCTACTATGCAGGGTGGCTTGAGCAGTGATGTGCTATCACGAGCACCACTAGTGGATGAGACATGTAGACTGAAAGCTGATAGCTTCAGGATTTTTGTATGATGATTTTTCCTGAAAGCCTACGTGCTTTAGATGAGGTCTCGAGACCTATTTTTGTAAAACTTTTTCGTATATATATATATATATATATACACACATAATTTTGCATGGTGCTTATACGTTTCAAATGGAAAAATGCATTTTCTATGAGTTCTATGTGTCTTTAAATGTTTATTTACAATGTACCATGTTTGATTTAACGTCATGAATGGGCAATACGCCAATCTAGGATGTAATTAGCCAGTGAATCAACAACTACATTATGTTCCTTAGGGATATGCCTATATGTAATGGTTCCAAATGATCTTTCTAACAAATGTACCCTACGGAAGAGGTGGAGAATCATCGGGTTCCTAATGGTGTAGACATGATTTAAATGACAAACCATGAGCTAAGAGTCCATCAAAACTACTAGATCATGGACATCCTGGGAGAAATATTTAGTTAGAAGACCGATGACTGCTTCATACTTGGCGATGTTGTTAGTAGCGGGACCTAAGCAAACTGCTCCTAAACTGACCAAATATTCAACTGGGGAATAGAGAACCCAAGTAGCTGAGGCTAGATTCAATGTGTGGCAGCAAGCATCATCAGCGAAGCCATAAAAAGCCATCTACATGACCAAAACATGGTATAAATAGATGCGGACACCAAAACTCAAAACCATCTTGAAAATACTGAAAGCACACTGAAAGTCAATCAATATACATATATACAAGATAACATCCAAGAAGACCTAGGCATAGTACCTTTTCAGGTACAACCCATTACGAGGTTTCCCTAAAGGGATCCCATCATAATCAACTAACTCGTAGGCTCCTTTCTCTAACACCTTAGAAATAACGAAAGGCCCATACCACATGGACTCGAACTTACCCTTTCCTAGCTTGTCATATCTATGATCATAAGTCAAAACTAGGTCACCCTCGTTGAAAACACAAGGCTAGACGGATTTATCATATTGCGCCTTGACGTGTTTCTTATGTGCCTCATTAGCCAAGGCAGCATCTCTATGAGTCTCATCAAGGTTATTCAAGTACAAAAATATTGCTTCCTCTGCGGAAGTGTCTGGGAGAAGTACGACGGTGAGTTGTAAAGATGGAATCTGACATTGGATCGACAAGACAACTTCAAGTCTATAGACAAGCTAGAATGGTGTGAAACCAGTAGTTGTTTTCATGGAAGTCCGATAAGCCCAAAGAGTGGAAAAAAGAACAAGATTCCAATTGGATTTATGATCTCCAACCATCTAACGAAGCATAGTTTTCAAAACTTTGTTAATGGCCTCTACCTGACCATTAGCTTGCGGATAATACAGCATAGAGTTTTCATGGAGAAAACCTAGCTTGGCACTCAATTCCTCCATCATTTGATTATGGAAATGAGATCCATGATCAGTGACAATGGACTGCAGAACTCCAATTCTAGGTATAATATGATTGAACAAGAAGAGAGTGGCAGTCTTACCATCTTTTGCATATGTAGGCATGGCCTCAGCCGATTTTGTGAAATAATCCACGGCTACTATGATGTAACCATGCCCCCCGACTGTAGTAGGCTTACAATGCATGAATTCAATTCCCCATTTGGAAAAAGGGCCAATGGAAATGACGGGGTGAAGCGGAGCAGGATGGTTGTGATTTTTGGGATAAAAATGTTGGCAAGGAGGGCATTTCTTAATAGCTTCATGATAGTCTTTGAAGACGAAAGGCCAGAAATTTCTGGCGCGAAGGATTTTCTAGGCTGTAGCCATCCCAGATAAATGACCACCACATGCTCCAGAGTGGCAATCATTCAGCACGTGTTCAGCCTCCTGATGAGTGAGGCATCAGCAGAGAATGGAGTCAATCCCACGTCGATACAAGGTATCATTCAAGATTAGGTAGTACTTCGCGTGGTGATGGATGCGGTGACAATCATCATGAGATAGATGCAATTGAAAACACTGGGTCTGGAGATCAATCAACAAATCTCCATACCACGGATCAGTAGTGTTAATTAGGAATAGGAATTGATCTGGAAATGAATCGCTGGGCTCAAATTCCGTGGTAGCACAAGGAAGGTCACATATAAGCTCGGCAAAAACCAAGGATTTATTTGATGTAGCCTTGGAAAACTCGAGATTGAACTCCTGAAGGATGACGATCCAATGAGAGTACTTGCCCCCAAGTACCTGACGAGTCAGAATGTAGTACATCGGGTTCTGGTCTGCCAATACGGTGATAGTGCGAAGCAGAATGTAGTGACAAAATTTTTGCACATCAATGACTGTGGCCATAGCTAGCTTCTCCACATGTGAATAACAAGTTTCAGAATCAATGAGATTCTTACTAGCGTAATAAATCACATGCTCCTGACCATGGAGATTGTCCTGCACTAAAACCATGGTGATGGTAGTAGCGGAGGAAACAATATATAAGAGAAAATCCTTTGAATAATCTGGGGGGTGTATCACAGACGAATGAGTCAGAGCATTCTTAAGACTATCAAAGGCACATTGGGCCTGGTCATCCCAGAAGAATGGAGTGTTCTTCTTGAGGAGACGCATATAACCGTGCATTTTCTTAGCGAAATTGCACACGAAATGACGGAGAAAGTTTTCCTTCCCTGCAAACTTTGGAGTTCAAGGATGTTGGTTGGGGCTGGTAGATTAATGATAGTGGAAATATTCAAAGGATTGATCTGGATGCCATCTTTGGATACCACAAAGCTAAGCAGACGTCCCATCTCAATGGAAAAAACACATTTATGCGGATTGAGCCATATATTATAATGACGGCATCTCAGGAATATGTCTCTAAGATGACCAGGATGGTCCTCCCGTCGCTGTGAATGAGCAGGGAGGTCATCAAGGTATGGTTCAACAATATGTTTAATGTTGTGAAATGCATAGGACATCGCACGCTGGAATGTGGATCTAGCATTTTTCAAGCCGAAAGGTAAATTCTTATATGTAAAGGTTCCCCATGGGAAAATGAATGTCGTCTTATGCTGATCGGTGGGTGTTGGGTAGAATTATTGTTATTTAATTTACCTTAATTTAATTGTCAACTAGGACACGTAAACTTTGAGTCACTACACCATATGTGCAGGGCAAAGTGGTTTCAATGCTCATACCTAGGGTAATTTTAATTTGCTTAAAGACAAAGAACAGAATGTAATCTATGGAACTATTACTCTATTGAACAATCAATACCAAGAGTCGTTAGGTCTAACCTAAGTAAAGGGAATCAGCTTGCTGAGCTCTGTTTTACAATCTACAAAACTGTCAAATTCAATAAAATCTACAGCAATCTCAACATATGCTAATTATTAATCTATTCTTTAAAACAAGCAACCAAGCAAGTAAATAATTTATTAAAGGAAACCCTACTTTCAAGATTATCTAAATACGTTGGATCAATCCTAATGGTCTTCTACCTGTTTATCATTACATCTAAAACTGCACTTATCAACCCTAAAGAGTCTTATGCTAACATGATAACTCTTCTTAACCCTAATTCACACAAACACTTTACCATTCACAAGCAACTACTAGAATGAAATTTGTCTTTCTGCTAACAGCAAATACACTCTACTTGTGTTCTATGCTCACACAAATATATTGGAACTATTCAGAAAACACGCCCTTCACTTCTCATTTTCCTATCCTACGCGACTTATTTTCAAACCGTGGAAAACAATGCTATCACCTATTAATGAATTGTGATTTTATTAATTTCATTCAATATCATGAAATAAACAAAAACATAACTCCAATCCCTATATAGCCAATTCGAAATGCTATCTAGAAAACCCTAGAAACTCTATAAACTAAAATCTCTAAAACCTCTGTGAATTCAATAAATACTGCAAGTTCTTTCAAATTCCTTAAATACAACCCTTTAAAATACTCCACAGTCTTGTAAATTCTATAACCTAAAAGGATTCTAAACAAGGATTGTAACCATCCAATAATCGGTATCACTCTGGAAGCAAAATAAGTCTGAAATCCAAATCCACTCTCACTCCTCTGTTAAATTGATCCTACAAGCCAAACTGAATACAATCAAACTCATTACACATATTGTAATGACATCGACTAGTTTCATGTAAGCACTAATCTCATTCCCAAATTACAAGTGAAAAAAACTATTGGCATACATTCACGAAAATAGTATCAAAATATGTAATATAACTTTACTTACAGCAAAAGAAAACAATGATATACACAGATGATCAGAGTTGAAGGTGGGCCCTCCCTTCAACTCCTACAAGTCTGAAATTAAAACCTTAAGAAGATAAACGCAGCTGTTGATCTATTAATGAAAAGTAGAGTTTACAATATCTTTTTTTCTCCCTCACTTAGGGTTTCAAAGTCACATTTTATACTTGAAACACAAAATGAATCGACCTTGGAGCAAGGATAGACCCCATCCTAGCAAATCTACACCTATGCCAATCAATAATGCATACATAAACCAAAAGATTGGATTCGAACTTCTTGGAATCCATAGATTGCTGAAGATTGAGGGCAACGATTCCTTGAGTGAATGACAGCTACCAAAATAGCAATGGGTAACTTCACATGCATCTTGGAAGCGATTTGAAATCAAACGAGACATCATCTTTGGCAATAAAATCCCCCAAATCTCTGCTTTAGTCAACATATATTCTTTAAGAGCCGAGACAAGCGTTGGGTCGAACAATCAAAAGACCACTGCGTGAACAACGAAGACTTATCAATTGACCACTCTTTTAAATAAAAAATAAAGTTTTATTGTATGAATTAAAACCAAACAAAATGATAAATAAACAATGAAAAATATCAAAAAGTCACCTGCTAAAGCACCTTGCAATGTAGCTCTTGAAAAGGCATATCCAAGCACAAAACATAACTAGATAAAGCTGAATATTACTTGATTTCATGGAACTCTAAACTAGAAAATATAGTGCTGAATAGTCAAAATAGGAGGCCATCATCTCCCCTAGACTAGAGACCTTGCATGCCACAATGCAAGAAAGTGCAGACAGACAAAATTGAAACTCAAAATAGATGACCAATCTATGGGTTAAATTCCAGACACCGAAGCTGAAGTATTAAACAGGACTTGTACTTGAGGAGGAGATGGAGCTGTTTGCTGTTCTACACTAATCAATTTTTCAAATTGTTTGTCCTTTTTCTTTAACTGTTTCCTGAGACTGCGATTAGACCCAGTAATTTCATCAACTAAGGTTTGTAAAGATGCTACCTTAGCTTTCAAAATTGCATTTTCCTGTTTGATAAATCGGTCCAGTCTAACATACTCCTGTAATTTTTTAGTCAACTTAAAGTTTCTCTGTCGAAAGTATTCAACTCCCTGAGCTGAAACATCTGACCGGTGAGATTTAGTAGACTTCAGACCAGATTTTGAGGGTGATGCTGGCAATGAAGGCTCACTGACAGGACTTGGTATGGAGGAATGATGATGAGAACCGTGTGAATCAGAATTATCATGGGCAGAAGAAGAAGTGGACGAGGACAACTGGACATGCACAGGTGCCTTACCTTTGGACTCCCTCTTCTTTTCTTGAACAGTCATACTACGGGTAAATCTACGATTTGATGAAGCAAGCAAATTCCCATTATTAGACTAACCTTTTTCCTCCCCAGACTGAGAGTTTACACGCTGCCCTTTAGACCTCCGAGACTTCTTAATATGGGATGGTCCAGCCTTCTTACAGCTCTCGACTGCTGGTTCTTGAATATGACTGGTTTGATGCTTAGAAGCATTGACAGAGGACGCTTTAACAACAATATTAGGGATAAAAGGCTCACATGGATCATTACCCAGGGGTGACTTGAGATGGGAATTGGATAGCTCATATATAAATTGCTCCCATACCCGGTCCTTCTTCTTTAACTTAGCTAAAATAAGCATCTTGATAAGCCCATGATGGTATAGACTATGAGTAGGATCCTCTATGTTTTTCCTAACTTGTGAGGCCATCTTACCCAAGCTCTTCCAGAAATAAAATGGAAAGTTAAGAAGCTTACCAAACTCAAAGTGAGCAAGTAGGCGAAAGTGACAGGCTTTGAAGGTAGAGAATCGACCTTCACACGTAATGAGCTTAGTGATGACCACTAAAGAATTGAGAAATTATTCTCTGACCCAAAGCTTTGAGAATCCTTTTTCACCTTTCACGACCAAAAATTCAGGTTTGAAGACACAATTGTAATCTTTGCGTGGCAGCCGGAAATTCTTAAACCAATGATCCCCTGTGCATGGAAGCCCCGTAGCTTGAGCAATTGACTCCTCCATAACTTGAAATTCCAGTGACCCAACCTTAGCTGTGTGTCCATCAAAACCTAAGGCGAATTGCAGGGAGACAGCATCATCGTGGCCTTGTAAATTGGTCAAAAAAGAATGCCACCTGGCTCGAATAAACATCTCTTTGCAGGCTAAAAACTCAGGTGTGGCTAATAAATTCCCATACTCCGAGGGTTCATGCCGATTGAGCATCGTGGAGACCAGGGAAAAAAAATGAGACAACGAATTAACAGAGACCATGCAGTTAATTCGAAGACAATTAAAAAAACGTCATCAATCTTTCTCTCGCTGGCGATGATGAAAATTGGAAACAACCCAAAAAAATAATGGCAAAGGGTGGTAATGATAACGGTGGTAATGACAAAGCATCGTGCAAAGAAAATCATGGTAAACTATGGCACGTATTTCCCACGTTGCATTGGAATATGATGATATGGACACATTTTGATAAACTCATAATCTAATGTCAAACTCAACCACGACGTTCAAGAATTTTAATTGAAATATATTAATGACATGAATTATATTAAGGATGGCAAATTAATAATAAAGAAATGAAATATTTCCAAAGGTCAATGCCATAAAATGATTTACGAAGGAACGGTGGTGTATCAACTAGATGGATGATAAGGTTATTATGGTAAATCCACAATTCATCGAACTTATATTAAAGGCAAAAATACTTGGTTTATAATAATAACACTTAATTTATAACAATTAAGACTTATCCCAACATTCATTACCTTCAGTGTTCATTACCTTCACCCCTTAAGGTATCAATTTCCCAATTTCATTCCGGCACCTGATCTGGCACCTCAGCCAGTCTAAAACACAAGGGTATTTTCAAGCTGGCAAGGATGAAAATGATTACCAGCATAGTAGTAATATTAAAGCAAATAACTTTCTCCGAATATACCAGTAGCAAATAACTTTCTCTAAATATACCACTTGTATGAGTTAAAAAGGCAAGTAAGACTGATTGAAAAATTGTTTTACCCCAACAATCTCATGGCACAATTACCTCATTTCATGGTTGCTTCTTCACCTGGCCACATAGAAACAGAGATGAGTCATGAAACCTATCTTTATTAACAGTACAAAAATAGAATCAAATACAATCCATAGACTTATCAATCTCACTCCTTGATTCAAAGCTTCAATCATGAGCACATACTTCTTTCTCTTTATTCATATTGAACTTTTTCCACCAGAACACGTACCTTGAAAACACAAGGCAAGAGGAGTACTAAATGAAGCCAATGGGGTACTGGAAAACTTGACTCAGCTTCACACAAGACAGTTTGAGCAGTGAAAAGAAAAACCAATACTGAGGTTCACAGCTATGTTCATTGAATCAGTAAACACCAGTACACTCTAAAGGCATAAACCTTTTCTTCTAGCAAGGATCAGGTAACCAAAATTTAGAGCATCTGAAGATGATTATCAACTGGCTATTACAAACAGTTTCCTTAAATTTTATTTAACCCACACATGACCCCTCTTTAACATTTACATAGGTACATTGTTCCCACAGACAAGTATAGATGAGGCTTTAAAAGAGATATCAGAGTCAGAACCCACTGCCAGCGAGCCTGTTCAGTACTTCGGTGGGGTAACTGTAACATCTAAGAAGCTTCTTCCCCAGGAAGATGCCCCATTGCCAACAGGCATGTTCAGTACCCTGATGGGTTTTCCTATTTATACCATAGGTCGGTACCCGCTGCCGGCGGACCTGTTCAGTATCCCGGCAGGTTAACCTCTTACACCCGTTTTCTATCAGAGGCCCTTGTCCCAAATTCATATTAAAGATAAAGTTTATGATTTTCTTATGCATAAATGAGTGGGGGAGTAGCTTTGAAAACCATCTAGGAGTGGGATGGTATCAAAATTGGAAGATTATTCTTGAAACATGCCTGTAAAGATTGGTCCAAATGAACAACTAACCCTTATAACTGTATAAAGTGAAAGCCATGAAGTGGTTGGACAAAAGATGTATATATATATATATGTGTGTGTGTGTGTATGTATTTAATATAATGGAAGCCAATAGATAATAATCAACAGACTGCTCAGTCCTGGAGACCTTTTTCTATAATGGTGCCTGTCTGGATAATAACTCAAGGTCCATAGCTATTACTACTTAAAAAATAATATCCTCATTCAATCCAGTGTGAAACCAAGTCAAATGACACTAGTACACCCATGAGTTCATAAGTAAAAACCCTTTTGAAGCTTAAATCACTAATGGAGGCAGTGCTAAGTGGATAGGTACTTGTATGAGTAAAGAGGACAAGTAAAAAAAAACTGAGCAGCACACACTTTATTTACTTGACACACAAGCATTCCAATTTCCCAGTGAAACTCAGAAATTTAATTCAAATTAACACAGTCCTTGAAAATTCTTTGTAAAAGAAATCAATGGGCTGAAGTAGGAACAATAACAGAAATACTTCCCTTTTTAAAAAAAACATCTTGAACTTCACCAAAGAGAATACTTGCATCATTCAAAAGAAACCTATTGATAGAAAAAAAACTCCTGTACATATATACAAAGAAACAATTTCATTGGATGTTACTGCGAGAAAGTAGGGGATGAAGAAGTCATTTCTTCACCTACTAGCTCTAGTTCATATTGCTGACTCATGTTATGAATGAATTCTTACTTAGAAAGAGGTTTATGATATACCTTTAACCGGTGTCCATTCACCACAAATGTAGCTTTTTCTTCATCTATTGTCCTTATCTTGACAGAACCATTATAAAAAACAGTCACTATTTCATATGGTCCCATCCATCTAGTGGTAAGCTTACCTTTGAAGTGTTTAAACCGTGAGTCAAACAACAGAGCCCAATCACCTTCTTCAAAACTTTGTCATGCCATTTAGTCCTCTGATTCTGTATTAAAGCAATTCGTTGGATAACATCTTGCCTGATTTCATCAAGCTCATTCAATTGCATCAACCTCTGCTCCTGGGCTTCATCTAAATTCAGGCTCAATTGTGCAACAGTACGAAAAGTCTTCACCTGAAATTCTATAGGGAGCAAAACGTGTTTCCCATAAACAAGCTGATATGGGGTATGCCCTGTGGTGTTTCTCCATGTAGTTCTATAAGCCCACAATGCCTCTTTTAGACGGTCTGCCTAGTCCTTGTGATGCATCTGCACAGTCTTGGTTAAAATGGCTTCTAACACTTTATTTGTTGACTCCACCTGACCATTTTCTTGGGGGTGGTAAGGAGAAGATTTATAGTGTTTAATCCCATATTGCTCGGTCAGTGCTTTCATTGATTTAGAGACAAACTGTGCTCCATTGTCAGTTACAATTTCGCGAGGAATCCCAAAGCGAGTGAAAATTTCTTCATAAATAAACTCTATGACTGATTTCTCAGTGGCCCTTAATAGAGCTTTTGCCTCCACCCACTTAGTCACATAGTCAGTACAGACTAATATATATCTTTTCTTTCATGACATTGGTGAGATTGGTCCAACAAAGTCCAATCCCCATTTTTCAAAAGGTTCAATCTGTACCTAGGCTTGTAAAGGCATTTCATCAGCAGCAGTGGGTCTTCCCATTCGTTGGCAGCTGTCACAGCCTTGTACATATTTTTTAGCATCTTTAAAAAGTGTGGGCTAGTAATACCCTTGATGTAACACATTATATGCTGTCCGCTTGTCTGAAAAATGCCCTCCACAGGGTCCATCATGACAGGATTGAAGGATATCATACATCTCATCCTCCCTTACACATCTCCTGATAATCAAATCTGGACCAATGCGAAAGAGGTCATTACCTGCCCATGAATAATTGGCACTTTGTTGTATGATCCTTCGTTTTTCGCATGATGACAGATGAGTAGGTATTTTTCCTGTGACCAAATAATTGGCTATATCTGCAAACCATGGTGTTTTAATAGAAACAACAAATAAATGTTCATCAGGAAAGGTATCATCTACATGAACATTATCATCAGTATGAGTCAATCTTGAGAGGAAATCTGCAACTAGATTCTCCTTCCCTGGTTTATCAACTATAGTAATGATAAATTCCTGTAGCAAAAGAAGCCATCTAGTAATTCTGCCACTAGTTATAGGTTTATTCATCAAAAATTTAATAGCAGAATGATCAGTATGAACAAATACATCATAGCCAGTAATATAATGCCGGAATTTATTGATGGCATGAACTACTACTAGAAACTCTTTTTCAGTCATTGTACAGTTTAGTTCTGCTGGTGTTAAATTTTTACTGATGAAATAAATAGCATAATAATATTGATTTTCTTTTTGTCCAAGCACTCCCCTAGGGCAGTGTCTGAAGCATCAGTTTGTATATGAAAGGGAAAATACCAGTTTGGCCCCCGCAAAACTGGTGTTGAAGACAATTCTATTTTTAAAGTATCAAAGGCTGTCTGACAGTGTTTATCCCAACAAAAACCAATGTCTTTGGCTAATAATTTGAACAGCGGAGCTGCTATCTTGGTAAAATTGGCAATAAACCTACGATAGTAACCCGCATGTCCCAGAAAACTTCTGACTTCCTTTTTTGTAGTTGGTGGAGATAAACCAGTAATGATTTCAATCTTTGCTGGATCTACCTTAATACCTTCCCATGAAATGTGGTGCCCTAAAACAATGGCCTCAGTTAACATCATTTTACACTTTTCATGACTTAAGGCAAGATTTGTTTCTTGGCACCTAATTAAAACTTTCTCTAGGTTATCTATGGCTTCCTTGAAATCATTGCCATAAACTATGAAGTCATCCATATATATTTCCACACAATCATGGACTAAGTTAGCCAGAATACCTAACACTGCCCTCTGGAAAGTGGCAGGAGAGTTACACAACCCAAATGGTAACAAATTGTAAGCATAAGTTCCCCATGGGCAGGTGAAAGTAGTTTTTTCTTGGTCCTTTGGGGCTATTCTGATTTGGTTATACCCACTGTATCCATCAAGAAAAGAAAAATGTTGTTTTCCTGACAAAGTGTCCAAGACCTTATCTATGAAAGGAAGAGGGAAGTAGTCTCTGAGAGTTGCTTTGTTTAATTCCTGAAAATCTACACATATTCTCCACTTACCTCCCTTCTTTGGGACAATCACCAACAGAGATACCCATTTACTATAAAAAATGAGATAGATCAAATCTACATCAAGCAATTTTTGTAACTCATCCTTCACAATGTCTTTAAGCACAGGGTTCATTCTCCTATGTGGTTGCCTTACCGGCCTAATGTTTTCTTCCGTATAAATATGATGGATGCATGTGTCAGGGTGAATGCCTTTCATGTATGTATAAATCCAAGCAAATTCCCTAGACTGTGCTTTGAGTAACTTAACTAACTGATTTTGTTGGTCTTGAGACAGAATTGCATTAATAAATAAAGACCTTCCTGGACTAATATCCATTGGTATGGTTGAGGCTCCAAATTTCTCATCTATTAATAAAACCACTGATGATGAGATGGTTGAAGGGTAGTACTGTTCTTGAAAATAATCTGTGAAAACATGGTCTAAGTTAGAGAAGGACTGGGGAAATTCAATACTAGTAGTGGCTGAGATGAATTGATCTAGGATATCATCTTCAGTCTGGTGTTCCAGCCCCCTAGTTTGACTGATAGATAGTAAGGGTTGTTCCACGTCCTCATCTCCGTAAGGACTCTCTAACCATAACATGTTTTCCAATACAGGCTACGCTGGTGGATAAATAATAAGGTTCTGTAGAGAAGTGCCATTTGATATAGTTAAAATACCTTCTCTACATCCTATAAAGGCATTGGCAGTGGCTAACCAGGGTCTACCTAGTATAACAGGATGTTCCCCCATTGGGTGTTTGGTTTGGAGTACCAGGAAATCCACTAGATACTCCCAAGAAGCTACAGTGACAGTAATGTCATCTAATGCCCCTACAGGTTTAACTGTGCTCCTGTCAGCCAACTCCAAAACGGTAGGAGTAGGTCTGAGGAGATTATACAACTGAAGTTTCTGCATGGTGGTCATAGACATGACATTAATCACAGCCCGCAGGTCAACTAGAGTGTTTCCTATTGGAATCTCATTAATGCAAATGGTCACCACTGGGTTCCCAGTATTTGCAAATTTTGTAGGTAAGGGATAGTCTGAAATATAATTGGACAGCTGGCCTATAACTTGTATTTTGGGTGGATCTTTTTGTTTTCAACCAGGTTTCTTCAAGCATAATTCCCTTACCATTTTTGAATAAATAGGAACGTCTCTAATGTCCTGAAGTAATGGGATCTTGATACAAACATTTTTCAACTCATTTTCCAAATCAAATTGTGGATGAACCACAGGCTTCTCTATTAATAACCTCTCTGGATAAGGGGGGTTTTATTCAATTGTGGCTGAGCAGATGATTGGGAATTCTGAGTTCCAAGCACTAGAGTGTTTTCTGAGGCAATCTGCACTTCTTCTTCCTCTGGAATTTCTTTTTCAGTGCTTTCTTCTCTAGACTCTTCTTGAATAATCACTGCTGGAGGAGTTTTATTTAATGTTTTCCCAGACCTTAATTGTATTTCCTGGATAGGAGTTGAATGGATCACATAAGTTGGGGCCATTTGTATTTCAGCATTATGAAGAGGCTGGGATGGTCTGTTGTTAGGGTTTGGGATAGGTTGAGATGGCAACAACGTGGGTCGAGGTGGGTTTGTATTTTTATACTGTTGTGGAACTGGGGGTATAGGAGGAAGTGCAGGTGGTGTAAAGCCAGGTAATAGCTGTTGCATATTTGGGGGCATTGGATAGTAACTAGGAGGGGTGTGTAATGGGTCTGTTGGTTGTGTTCCTCCATAGGACTATCCCTGGAGCCCCCCATAGGACTGTCCTCACCAGCCTTGATGCCATGGTTGGGTTTGAGTAGGCTAAGAAGGCCAATTCTGCCACATTTGTGGACTCCATGGCTGCTAAGATTGTTGCATGGTATAGTAATATGCAGGGTTTGGAAAAACAGGTCCTGGGTACATGTTTTGGGGTCTAGGCTGCCATGGCCTTTTTGATGCATATGATGGATCCATGGGTTCACTATTAAGCTTGTAAAAAGCTTGCAATTCTGGTAATGAAGGGCAATTTTCAGTAGGATGTTTATCGGAACAAAGAGCATAGACTGAAATAGTATTAAGAGGGCACTCTTTCAAAGGGTTTCTTTTTCTGCATTTAGGGCAGAATATGTGTAGTGCTGCTATGTCCTCTTCCTCTTGCCATTTATTTGTTCTTAATGCATCAAATTGGGAACTCAAGGTGCCTAAAATGTCAGTTTTGAAATTTTCTAACAAGTTCCCCAATTCAATTCTTGTGATCCCACTAGTTCCTGTTGTCCTAGAAATGTGGGAAGGACCTTCCCTTGTGCTTTTTCCAGCCTTGGCTCTACTTCTAGAATATTTTCTACATAGTTCAGTAATATCCTCAAAGGATTTATGAGATACATCACCTGATGCCATGAGGTTGAGGATTTCCACATATTCCTCCAGAATCCCTTTTAGAAAAAGAGTTCTGACTACATCCTCTTGTAAGGTATTATACTTAGACTTCTGTAATACAAAGCAGAAGCGTTCTAGAAAATCCTCAAGACTCTCTTCTTCATGCTATTTCATTTTAAAGATATCGTTTTGAGAGTCTCTAGGTCCACAGTAGTCTCAGTATTTTTTAAGGAAAGCACTCTTCATCTCTTCCCAAGTTCGAATGGTGGATTCCCCCAGACCCATAAACCATCTAAGTGCAAAATATTTAAGGGTGGCTGGAAATAGTTTTAACTTTTGTGCATCATGTAGATAATTATAACTCCTACATAGGATGTCAAACTCAAATAGAAAGGTATCCAGATCTTCAGTACTTTTCCCGTAAAAGGTAGGTAATGAAGATGCTGGGATATTCTTCATATTGACATCTCGTGCAAGATCTAAAATGGGGAAGCCAAAAGTTGTTTCAGTTCATCCTTCGTGTTCTCCCTCCCCTTCCATATGGTGTTCGGTTTCCTGATCACTCATAAAAAGAGGATTCCTAAACCAATTGAGACCTAACCTATCTCTTCTTAGGGATGGGATCAAATCCCAACGGTCTGGCCTAGGCCAGGATAGCAAAGGTGAATTTGTGGCAGATTCCACTTGAGAAACTACCAAATTCTGAGTATGTCTCATAAGGGAATTCACTCTTTCTATGTCTACTATATCAACCAAATTGGGATCTTCCCTTGTTGGTGAAGCTTGTAGGGTCTATGGATTAATTTCCACTGAGTGTAACTGTCCACTGAGTGTAACCTCAGTTCCCTTTGGACTGGTCCCTAATTCCACGGGTATTTGAGTGTTGTTTCTTTCTATCTCATTACTGGTGTTCCTATCCCTAGGGTTAGTGAGGGGTGGGGTTTTATTTCCAAAAAGATCGGAATGAATTTTAATGTATCTACGCTTACTATCTCTGGGTCTCATCAAAAAAATTACTGAAAATGACAAGACTTCTAATCAAATAAATAAAAATACCTATGCTACAGATGGGTTTTGAAGGAACCTGTTATAACAGATGATCGGGTTCTTACCTCTCGTCTTACCGTCCCTTCTCCTCCAATCTACAAATACCAAAAGGAAACAGTCAACAAAACTGATCAAAAAATGTCTAAATGTATCTACTGCTGCTATCGCTAGATTTTGTCTAAGTAACAAAACAAAAAAATCACACACCAATGCTACAGGTGAGTTTGAAGGAACCAGTTATAACATATGCGCAGGTTCTTACCTCTCATCTTACCATCCCTTCTCCTCCAATCTGCAACAACTAGTCACACCTAAAAATGCTGTGAAAAATTAGCAAGATACCAGCTTACCTTGGAGAAACTCCCCGGCAATGGCACCAAAATGTTGGGTAGAATTATTGTTATTTAATTTACCTTAATTTAATTGTCAACCAGGACACGTAAAATTTGAGTCACTACACCATATGTGCAGGGAAGAGTGTTTTCAATGCTCATACCTAGGGTAATTTTAATTTGCTTAAAGACAAAGAACAGAATGTAATCTATGGAACTATTACTCTATTGAACAATCAATACCAAGAGTCGTTAGGTCTAACCTAAGGAAAGGGAATCATCTTGCTGAGATCTGTTTTACAATCTACAAAACTGTCAAATTCAATAAAATCTACAACAATCTCAACATATGCTAATTATTAATCTCTTCTTTAAAACAAGCAACCAAGCAAGTAAATAAATTATTAAAGGAAACCCTACTTTCAAGCTTACCTAAATACGTTGGATCAATCCTAATGGTCTTATACCTGTTTATCATTACATCTAAAACTGCACTCATCAACCCTAAAGAGTCTTATGCTAACATGATAACTCTTCTTAACCCTAATTCACACAAACACTTTACCATTCACAAGCAACTACTAGAATGAAATTTGTCTTTCTGCTAACAGCAAATACACTCTACTTGTGTTCTATGCTCACACAAATATATTAGAACTATTCAGAAAATACGCCCTTTACTTCTCATTTGCCTATCCTACGAGACTTATTTTCAAACCGTGGGAAACAATGCTGTCACCTATTAATGAACTGTGATTTTATTAATTTCATTTAATATCATGAAATAAACAAAAACATAGCTCCAATCCCTATATAGCCAATTCGAAATGCTATCTAGAAAACCCTAGAAACTCTATAAACTAAAATCTCTAAAACCTCTGTGAATTCAATAAATACTGCAAGTTCTTTCAAATTCCTTAAATACAACCCTTTAAAATACTCCACAGTCTTGTAAATTCTATAACCTAAAAGGATTCTAAACAAGGATTGTAACCATCCAATAATCGGTATCACTCTGGAAGCAAAAGAAGTCTAAAATCCAAATCCACTCTCTCTCCTTTGTTAAATTGATCCTACAAGCCAAACTGAATACAATCAAACTCATCACACATATTGTAATGACATCGACTAGTTTCATGCCAAGCACGAATCTTATTCCCAAATTACAAGTGAATAAAACTATTGGCATACATTCAAGAAAAACGTCTCAAAATATGTAATATAACTTTACTTACAGCAAAAGAAAACAATGATATACACAGATGATCAGAGTTGAAGGTGGGCCCTGCCTTCAACGCCTACAAGTCTTAAATTAAAACCTTAAGAAGATAAACGCAGCTGTTGATCTATTAATGAAAAGCAGAGTTTACAGTATCTTTTTTTCTCTCTCACTTAGGGTTTCAAAGTCACATTTTATACTTGAAACACAAAATGAATCGACCTTGGAGAAATGATAGACCCCATCCTAACAAATCTACACCTATCCCGATCAATAATGCATACATAAACCAAAAGATTGGATTTGAACTTCCTGGAATCCATAGATTGCTGAAGATTGAGGGCAACGATTCCTTGAGCGAATGACAGCTACCGAAACAGCAATGGGTAACTTCACATGCATCTTGGAAGCGATTTGAAATCAAACGAGACATCATCTTTGGCAATAAAATCCCCCAAATCTCTGCTTCAGTCAACATATATTCTTTAAGCGCCGAGACAAGCGTTGGGTCGAACAATCAAAATACCACTGCATGAACAACGAAGACTTATCAATTGACCACTCTTTTAAATAAAAACTAAAGTTTTATTGTATGAATTAAAACCAAACAAAATGATAAATAAACAATGAAAAATATCAAAAAGTCACCTGCTAAAGCACCTTGCAATGTAGCTCTTGAAAAGGCATATCCAAGCACAAAACATAACTAGATAAAGATGAATATTACTTGATTTCATGGAACTTTAAACTAGAAAATATAGTGTTGAACAGTCAAAATAGGAGGCCATAAGCGGGCAATATCTCAATCTGATTGCAGCTGGAGAAGTCATCCATGAATGAAAAGATGACACTTCTAGCATAGTTGTCGATAATCTAATCGACGTGTAGGGTAAGAAAGTTGTCCTTTGGACAAGCTTTATTTAAATCCCTAAAGTCGATGTAGACTCTAATGGTGCCCTTCTTTTTATTGATAGGGACAATGTTTGATACCCATTTCGTCAGAGGTACAGGATAAATAAAACCAGCTTTCAGAAGTTTCTCAATCTCAGCTTTAATAGTTGTGGCCTTCTTAGGATGGACTTGCCTAATTTTTTTCCTAACAGGTTTAGTCGTGGGATAATTTTTAATCTCGTGGACCATAATGGAAGGGTCAATCCCCGGCATCTCTTCATAGGACTAGGAAAAAATATCACCAAATTCCTTAAAAAGTGCCTTATATGCTTCAGATTCATCTTTGGAGTATTTCTGCCCAACATGAACGTGCTCAATAACATTAGGCTTGGTTGATATGTCAATAGGGTTCGTCTAAGTAATGCTGCAAAGGTTTTCTTCAGAATCTGTATCTTGCAACAATATAGGACTTTGCGGAATGTTGACAATATCAGTAGGAAACAAGGATGAAAAATCATGGCTGCCCAAACTGGTATTGGGGAGGAACATGGATCTATGATGGTGATCCTCCCAAATGGGCTCATCCGTATTCATGATCTCTATAATGGACTCGTCAGAAGGAAAAGTCTCGAAGAGATAGTCTAGAACCGGAAGAGAAGGTTCTAACCAATATGGTAAATGGTAAGAATTCGAAGCCACTAAATGAATGTCATTAGTGGGATCATCGAAGCAATTTTGAATGGTGTCATACATAGCTTCGTGCAAGCTCAATGAGGTGGACTCAACAACATTTGTGCCCTAGGGCTCAATATCAAATGAAGCGATCATATGTACTATCGCGGTATCCGTGCTAGGAGGAGTAGAGGGAAAAATCCCCATAAGGGATGAATCCTTCAACATACCTACCCCAATCAACTGGTAAGGAGGAGGGGACTGACCTAACATGGGGATGTTATTAGCCGTGGAGGTAGTAACATCCGACGTATAGAAATCAAGCTAGTCAATGGTGACAATTCTCCCAAGATGCAGGAATTGGACTGTTCGAAATACTGTTGAAGCAACAACATTCATGGCATAGAACCAATTCCTTCCTGAAAGGAGGTTATAATATAGAGGGGCATCTACCACTTCTACTTGGATGGAAATGGTTTTTCCCCCCAGCTTGACTGCGAGGGCTGATATGAGGCCATGGGGTTGGAAACCCCGTCCATCAAAGGCTTTAAGGGTTGTAGGTGATGTAACAAGCTCAGGAGAGCCAAGATATTTCTAACAAGTCAGAGATAACACCGAGGTTGAAGCTCCTTCATCTAGTACCACCCGAAAGACTTTCTTTCCCACTACTTTCGTAATGATCTGAAAAGCAAGTTTATGCAGTAATCTAGGTTTATATTTCTCAACATCGAAGTGAATCAAGTTAGTGTTATCCAGGTCTGCAGCTCCTAATGGGGTCAACAAGTTCTTGCACTGTGTAGGGCAACTTTGGAGTACCTCTAAGGTAGCCATCGCACAAGGTGCTTGAGCGAGATCTTCAACCACATTATAGAATTGAGCAGCTCGGGCATTGGGATTAAAGACAGCCTTTCGAAGAGTACTCTTTGGTGGGCACAAAATCATGTCGAGAGTAGGCTTCTCGATAGACAAGGAACAGTAGACGAGGATTCTGGAGAACCAGTAGAGGGAGCTTTCCCTAAAGAAGATTGATCTTCTTGCTTATCTGTGGGTTTATCATAATTCTAGCTTCGAGTTTGTAGATGGATGGTATCTGAGGACATCATACGAATTTCCTATGATGAACTAGAGTTACCCTGGTTCGATATGTGGTCTACCAATTGTTGTTGAGAGGGAAAGGGATCCGCAAGTATTGCAGGTGCAAGATTAGACTTCAAAAACTGGGAGATTTCATCCCGACAGGGACACTCCTTTGAGAAGTGGTCACCACCACATAATAGACAAGGGTATTTAGCCTTCCTTTTCCCTTTGTTGTTGTCATTATTGGTTGATTGTGGGGTCTCCTGCTGGTTTCTAGGTTTTTTATTTCGATTTTTACCTTTCTTTTTATTACTCGAGGTTTGAGTAGTTTGAATAGAATTGACCTCGGCAGAAACCTTGAGAGTCGAAGGAGTAGTAGTTTGGGTTTGCTTGGCAAGTTTCACTACGGATGGGGACTGGATTGAACCAACAATCCCATCAACAGGTACTTCTGCTGGTGGCTTGGTAGGGTCAGTACTGGGGCAAGAAGCTTGAGGAATCAGGTCATAAAGAGTCCCAGACTGGGAATAGACAAAGTCTAGGTACTAAGCCCGACTAATAGCCTGCTCTTCAGTAACGACATTTCCCATGGCCACATCTCGGGCAATAGGAGGCAACAAGGACTTAATGAACCAATCAGCTAACAACTGATCTGGAATAGGGGCCTTAATAAGCCTTCTCCACCTTCTCCACTCATGAATATGATAAAAAATGTGGGTAGAGGTGTTCTGTTGCAGAGAAGTTAAAATATCAGTGCCTGTTTCATAACGAATAAGGAGCTGAAACTGCGTAAGAAATATGGTTGCAAACGAGCCAAAATACACAAGCGAATGTTGTGGGAGTTCAATATACCACTTCGTGGCTGTATCGGTCAAAGTTCGCTGAAAGAGTCATAACTGAACAGAATCATCCATGAGGGAATTCAAGGAACACCACAAATGAAATGTCATAACATGGTTCCGTGGATCTTCACCCTGCTTCCCATCGAATTTTGGAATATCTGATGGTAACTTTACCGGAATGGGAGGCCATGAGGGATTATGTCGAATGGGATCATTAATCAACATGGACAAATCAAGCAAGTATAAATTTGCAAGGAGAGGTAACTGTCTATTGGGCTACACATACTGGTAATATTGATATGGCATGTAATTACCAATAGGGCCATAGGTAGACTGATAAACAGGTTTTTGTGAGGAAGAACTACTAGGAAATCCACCCATGGGGGGTTGATTTCTAGAATTAGGACCACTAGGACCACTAGGGGCTCTAGGAGGAGGACCTCCAGAGCCATCGGGACCGCCAGGACCACCAGAACCACCAGGACCACCAAGAGGTGGACCACCAGACCCTCCGGAACCTCCAAGAGGTGGAAAACCTCCAGAGCCACTGAAACCACTAGGTGGAGGGCCACCAGACCCTCTCGAGCCATAAGGAGGAAAGCCACCAGGTCCCATAGGACCACTAGGACCACTAGGACCATGAGGAGGACCACCAGACCCTCCAGGAACATTAGGTCCCCCAGGGGGAGGACCTCCATAAGGTGGTCCTCCTGCACCTCCCATAGTATGTATGGGTATCCCTCCCATGGCTGGCATGTAAGACCAGTTGGGTTGCCCCCATGGCGTAAAAGTATTGCTAGGGAATGGAATTCTAGTAGGATTAGACGGATGATTACGTACAGGTATTTGATAACCATAACCACTAGAAGACTTAATAGCAACAGGTTGTGCCCCCAAGGGCTGACCTGAACTAGATGGGGGATTTACCACATTAGTGTGGGCGGGAGGGACAAAAACTGTAGATGTTTCTATGTTAGAGGTCTGATCTTGACTAGGTACAACTCCGGTCTCAGATAACGTAGGTCGTGCCGGGGGTTACCCCTCGGCATTCAAAGGTACTGAAGAAATAGGAATTGAAGTTTGGGCCCCAGATGCAAAAGATCTGGGAGGATTTGGAACAAACATAAAATAAGAGGTGAGAGGGGTGGAAATTTGACCTAGGCTGTGGGTTGTTAATGGATGATCTATAATCGGTTCAATGGGTCTCATAGAATCGGCTAGTGAATGATATCCCACAGGAAGGAATGTGGAACGAACTGGTGAGGAGCCTAATAGGTTTTCAATCTACTTTTCTACCTCCTGTGCGTGGAGGATAGTAGCATGGTATTGCCTACGTTCTTCTTCACTTTCAAGAGAACTTACACGGGTTTCAAATGAGGCAATGGCCTGTCCAATGGGTGTCTCCCAAAAGGGAGCATTAGGACCAAAATCCAGACAGGTATCGTCAACATGACCTTCCACAGGAGGATGGAATGATGAATCCTCTTGAGAAGGATATTGGACCAAGGAGGGCAAGTGTGAAGAATATGGTACTCCACTTTCCACCACCACATTATCTCCCACTTGGGAGGTGGTAGCAGCTCCTTGGTCGATAGATTCCATTGGATTTTCTTCTGAAATAGAAGTAAAATCGGGTCGCAAGCCCCGTACTCTCCTGGACTATATTAACTCAGCCAGTGTGCACAGTTGCTATCTAACCTAGGGTCTGAAATATAGAAAAAATACACCAAAAGACTTTCCTACTCAAACTATAGGTCAAAACGAGCAGACTTAAAATGACAGGAGGAGTTCAAAAATCAGGTCTCTCACTAGGATGGTCAAGCAGGTGCCACTCGCGATATACCTCGAGGTTACATGCGTAGTAATCTCCCTGAATGTTGTTTTCAGTGTATGGCTCCAAACAAGATGGACAAAGGGCTTTTCTCAGATAGATAAGGTATCCTAGTGGGGTCTCCTGATATACTCAAGGTACGTGGGAGCTCTAATCGGTAGTAGTGCTGTCTAATGCATAACTGTACACAAGGGGCCTTCCGATATACAATAAAGTACATGAAGTACCTTTCTATATACCTCAAGGGTACATGAAAGGTCGTTTGATATACCGATAGTACGTGGAAGAACAGTGCAAGTCCCAGAATGTAATGCTAACAAATAACGACGGCTCCTACATTTTACAACGCCCAAACACGTCTCTAACCTATCACTCAAGTTGCTACGTAAATTTTAACCTATAACTACCATTAATTTTAACTTGTACGGTTAGGTGAATGCATGATATTCTGACAAAAAAGTAAAAGCATGCAATATGCTTGTGCAAATGTTCACTTTACCGTTCAATATGCCTAGTTATGGGAGGGAAGAGAGTGTTTTTTCTGTTTGTTTCAAAACCAAAAACCATTCCAATCAATAGTCGTGAACACCAAATCGAAGACAAGCAAATACTTTTACAAACCAAATTCTTCTTTTTGAAAGAAAATGGGAAGGTTGAGAATCTCTTCTTTTAAAAGAGCAACACCAAGCACACCTATATGCCAATGCACTCTAACTTTTCAAATTTCTTAAAAGCATAAGCAAATCTAACTTAAAACTACCATTTTTTTTATATTTTGATTGAGATAGTCCTATATGCATGAGAGATGAAAGATCATAAAGGTACTGAAAGCTTATGAAGCCAATCCGAAAACCCAAATCCAACACTCAAATATGATGTCCTAATCTCAAGAAAAACTTTTCTTTTTTGAAGGGAAGAAAAGAAGTTTACTATGCAAGCAAGAAATGAAATCTAGAAGATAATCTAGTGTTCTTCTTTTAGTATATGCAATGAGAAGAGAGTTCAATGAACACCCTAACTTTCAGAAAACAAGAAATCCTTCTTTAAGCACAACCAACAAGCAAGAAGCAGATGAACAATAAAAAAGACTAAACAAATTTTTGAAATTCCACTCAAAATCAATCTTAAACCATCAAAGTATCAAGCCACACACATCAGATTCAATAACACAAGCCTGATAACAGAACTGAAAGCAATGAAAATTCCAAATTTTTACAAAGAAAAAAGAGGAAGAAGAGTTTTGGACTAATGCCTACCTGGTACCGCACTTCGTAGGTGTTGTAAGACAGTTTCCAAAGCAGCACCGCTCCTCGCTAACCGGATACAGGCGGTGGCACCACTTACTATCCACTATGTTCAGGCGGTGGCACCGCAGCTCATACAAAGCATTGCTGCAGTTCCCTGTAGATTGACAAAACAAGAAAGAGAATGATGGATCAGATCAAAAAAGTCTAGATCAAGGTAAATACTATCGGGTTGAAAGTGGTAACAGAGCATAAAAAACCGAAATGACTCATATCTGAATAGATTTGGGAATTTCAAACCCAAATAATACAAATTAGAAAGTAGATCTGACAGTAAAGAGTTGAAGAAAATGGAGCCTGTATTCAGACAAGAGTTGCAGACTAAGGATGATCAGAACAACTGAATACAACTACTCCCTAGCAGAGTCACCATATTTGTTGATCGAAATATTTCACTTCCTGTGGACAAAAAGGTGTTCCGGTGGTCTGAATGGTTCAGATCCAAAACAAATAGATCACAGAGGTTGATAACTCTCCCTAGACGTTGTAGATATCTAAAAAACAAGGCTTTGATAGTTCACCTATGTACCTACAAAAGAGTTCAACACAAAACAAATCAAAGCAACCAGAATATGATCTACTAATCTATGCTAGTGACTAAGGAATCTAGCAATATATGTCTGAAATCAAACATCAACAATATATATGGGACAGAAAATCAACTTGCATTAGAAATATGAATAATTTTACAACCAAGCCTTAGTGTTGACAGGAATCTCCATGAAACCAGCTATTCATCCCCAAAATCTCTAACTCTAGCTATCTATGCTCTCTCTAAATGATCTTGGGCCAAGAATCAATCCAACAGCATAAAAATACCTTCAATGTTCTACCCTCAATCATGGCTATGAGCTCATATTTATAGGGCTTTAATGGATAGATATGGTTGAGAAATTAGTGGGTGAGGTGGCCTCTAAGATCCTAAGATGAGGGATCTCGAGCTCAACCAACCCACAACAGTAGGGATAAGGGATATCTCAAGGCTTATCATCTAGAAGCCTCAAGAAGCTTCTCTTTTTCCCTTTTTACCCAGGGTACCGCACTTCTCCTTCTATGACAGAGCGGTTCTGGTAATAACCACCTATGGAATAAGGGTAAAAGGCAGTAACACCGCTTGTGGACAATAGATGAAAAGCGGTGCGAACAGGGGTACCGCTCCTGGACAAAGGGGCATGCACGGTGCTGGGAATTTGTATGACAAACTGATAAAAAACCATTTAGTCTTCACTCCAGAAGCCGGGATTCAGGGAAAGTAGGTATGTCAAAGGTCTTATCACATGATGGTGACAGGATTTTGGTATAACAGTAAAAACAATCTTGATATATTTTAGATTAAGTGTTGATTTTAGGGTAGTTTACTCATTTTCGAGGAGTGATGGTGAAACTGATGGTGTTTGTGACTCAAAATGTTGAACCAGTCAAATGCACAATGCTCACTACTCTTTCCTTTATTTCAATTAACTTATATACTATGGAAGAGTAAGAGGTTATTTGAGATCCTTCAAACATGCAAATTGAAAAATAGAATCAGTTTTACAAATTTAAAAAATAAGTTTTCAAATTTTTAGCAAGGGTTCAAGAGGTTGGCTTCAAACATAAGATATGTTCAATTTTCTTCAACTATCACTAATTGGAAACAAAAAATGTTTCAATGTTCAGTGTTTTTCTCATTTCTAATAAGTCTCTAAAACTGATGTAGGATTGTGATTCAATTTTTATTTTTCAATTGTATAATGTTTTCTTTCTCAATGTTGAACTTAATGTTCCAAATTGATGGTTTTGAAAATCAATGCAAAATTCTGAATATCTTTCAAAATTCTAAAACTCACAAGCATTTACACTTGAGATCCACTTTCTCTTTCATAGGATCACATGAAGGAGCAAGTGAAGAGTATACTCGTGGCTCGAAAATATGCTTCAAGACATCAAAATATTCCTATTACACTTGAGATCCATGTTTCTCGTTTAGAGGACCACCCGAAGGTGTAAGTGAAGAGGATATGCAGGGCTCAAAATTTTTATCAAAAATAATCCTAGACTATTACACTTGATATCCCTATTTCTCTTTCACAAGATCACTTAAAGGTGCGAGTGAAGATGATACGTAGTTCTCAAACACAACTTATATCGATAATTTTGAAAATAACGAACAAGGTCCTCTCATTGTGTTTGAACTGATCTTAAGTGACATGTCCGTATTTTTGATAATTTATGTGAATTTGATTTAAATGATGGTATTTAATGTGTCTTAGTTGTGATTCCAAGTTTTGTGGCAGGTCAGAAAGTTCATGTGACTTCAAAATTTATGGCCTAAAAGTTCATAAATTGAAACAATGTATCATGTTTTTCAAATTTTTACCAATTTTTTATGTAAATATGTGATTAAAAGGACCAAATTAGAAAAAATTATAGACATCCAAGAATGAAATAAAGGACCTAAATAGTAAACATGGCATAAATGTTCATATCTGAGCATTCTTTTAAAGAAAATTTGAACAACACTAAAAAAAACTACTAGTCAAAGTGAGTTTTCCTAGTTTTTTAAGAAGGTTTACAATACTTCCAAATTCAAAGGGAAATTACCCTATATTCTTAAAAAATGATCCTAATAGGTCCTAAAAATACTCAAAACATGTTTTGGATGTCAACCAAGGTTCTGCAAATTCTAAAATGAGCTCAATCCAAGGCCAAAAATCAATGATCTAAAAAATTTCCAATCTCAAGCCAAATGCACACAAACTTTAAAATTCTTCAAACAATCCCTAAATCCTGATGAAAGAGAGGTAAATACTATTTAAAACTCTATTAGAATATTCCTATGACATATACAATAGAAAAAATCAAATCGAATGATCCAAACCTGAAGATCTACCATAAAAAAATTCAAGATCTATGACTATACCTCACTGTGGGTACCACACCACTGTATTGAAGCATAGAGTGGCACCGCACATTGGTAAGACAAAAATGGTGGTTTTGGGGTATCACTTCTCTATATAAAATAGGAAATTGTGATGCTAAGCTCAAAGGACAAAAAACACTAGATCTATGCCGAATTTATTGAAAAATGGAAAATCAAGGGTTGAATCAGGCCAGTTTCGACCTCCAAAGTTGAACTAAATCCTTTAGAGACCAATATATAGCATGAATTAAGAGAATTAAAAGGTAAGAAACACCCAAATAAAGGGGAAACTCAAGAAAAATATTTTCAAGAGAAAAACCCCTTAGCTCCCCAGTATGGTCGTGATTATATCAGTGGAGTATTCTACAACTGAAGCTATATCATACTCTCCTATTTCTATGGGGTGGGTGAAGCCTAATAGATAGAAAACAAATCAACTATCACAATAATTCTAATATGTTAAACCTTCTTTCAATAGAAAACAAATCAACTATCTCAATAATTCTAAGATTTTAAACCTTCTTTCATGGAGTTTGATAAGGGGAGGAAGGGAGGAGAAGCCTCTTGTATCCTTGAAGTTTGATGGAGTTGCTTGATGGCTGATCTTGCAGCCCCTTAAATCTCCTTCACACCTACAAATGTCACCACAAAATCCTTCCTACTATCCTACCAAACTATCTTTAATAAATATAGGTTAGATCTAATTTTCTACCAATTCTAACTCAACATAAAACTTGAAGGGAAAATATTGAACAAGAACTGGGAAGAAAACTGAATTGATTCATAATAGATTAACATGAAGAAATACTTACAACCCTTGAAGGTGCCTTTCTTCTCCATTTATTAGACCTACTTCTCTACCATCCATGCCCTTGATGGCCAAAAACTTTGTAGTAGAAAAGTGATTTCTAGCCCTCAATTCCTCCAGCATGCCTTTACTCTCAATTTTGTCTCCTCTAATTCACCTCATATGCCTTCCTTATATAGCATTAAATTTTGTGCACCCAATCACTTAACCATGAATGTGGGATTAATATTTTTTAATATTTTCTTCAAAAAACCCACTTTACGTAGTTTTTTAGGAATCAAACTTGATTTTCAGTATTTCCAGGAGAATTAATACCCATGTTAGGCATTTTTTCCAATGTATGAGTTATAGGAACTGGGTTTTGGCACCAAAGTGGTCATGGGATTGGAATATTATAGAGACACATTTGTATTCAAACATTTATTCCTTTGTGGAAGCTGTGGTCAAAAGAGATATTGAATTACTCAATTGTTCTAAAATTCTGATCTTCATATTGTGAGAGACATAGAAACATGTTTTCAGACCAACATTGTCAAGGGTGTTAATTTTATTGTTAACAAGGTGATTGGCGCATCTTGGGGTTGCATGTTTTGTTGTGTGTATACTTTCCCTTGAGAAAAAGGGGAAAAACAAGGTGTGGCTGCATTGGAGCGAATGGCAATGGACCAGGAAAAGGATAGTACGAGTTCATGGTTGGAGTGGCCACAAAGATAGTAGAAGCACAACCACACATGGTGGCATTACATGAGGGTTCATGAACATGGGGGGTTGAGGCAAGAGATAAGTATGAGGCACTCATTCCTACTTGTGATGACATGTGTGATAAATCTATGTTGTAGCTCAGAGTGGTGATCGATCCCTAATCAGGATGCACTACATATGAATAGGTCCATATGTATAACCACTCATTGGGGGATGGTAATGTACATATGGGTTGGGTCTCAACGAGATATTTCCAATTACCATACACAATGTGGGATTCCCCCGACAGATGTTTCCAAGAGGAGTCTCTTCGAGGAGAATCGGGGATGATGCTATATAAATATCTGAATTAGCATATATTAGGTCGAACAACTGATCTTTTAGGATGTAGTCTTCCTCATTTTGATGTTTTTTAGAGGCCATGTCTTTAGAAATGGAGGGGAGTAGGGACTTGAAAAACTAGTCCAAAAGGATATGGTCATCAAGTTTGATCTTGAAAATACTTTTACATCTACTCCGCTCATGGATGTGGTATGTGATGTGTGTAGCAGAGTTATGTCGACAAGAGAGAAGGATTTCTACTTCGTGATTGTATCAGATGAGTAACTGAAAGAACTATAGGAAGGTGGACAACAAAAAAACAAAGTTAGGATGTGTTACATGAGGTTGGTTGATATACCACTTGGAAGCGACACTAATTAGGGTCTGCTGGAATAGGCGTAACCTAATGGAATCACCTATGATGCTATTTGAGGAGCACCATAGGTGAAACGACATGATATGATTGTGGTGGTATTCATCAAACTTCCCTTCAAACTTTGGGATGTGTGATGGGAGCTTGGTCAACATAAAGGGACAGTTTTTATCTTGACGAATCATATCATTGGTCAGCCTCACCAAATCACGGAGGTTGAGGCTAGGCATAATTGGAAAACTTGTATTCATGGGACCTCCAAGTGGAGGATTTTTTAGGGAATGGTTCCCCATAGGGAGCTCCCAGTGGGTGGGTTTGTTTTGGGTGGAATCCCAGTGGGAGGATTTACTGTAGGTGGGTTTCCCATAATAGGGTTTCTAGTTGGGGGATTCCCCCACCACGTCCACCTCCAACTAATCCTCCATAAAAATAATTGGGGCTTCCACCACCATATGAAGGAATGTTATAATCCATATGATTACATGTGGGAGAGGGATCTAAGTGGTAATGATAAGACTCAAATGCAACTCTCTCGAAAAAGGGTTCCATAGAGAGTGAACGATGTCAAATATGGGTGTGATGAAAATGATCCAATGAACCAAATTGTGGTGACTTCCCTTGAAGTATTTGAGAGTAACTCAGAGGAAAAATTATGGGATAATGATGTAAGTGTAGAGGGGGCTATAAAAATGCTAAAAAATCCATCTATAGGAGTGTGTGTAGAAGGAGAGCTCTCAATAAAAGAGACACTCAAGAAAACATCAAACTCTAAAACTCTACTATGATCGCATGTCACAATAGGTGAAGCAAAAAATGTTAATAAATCCAACAAGAAGAACTACTTAAAAGAAAAGAAAAATCATTAACCTAGGAGGTACGAGAGCATGAAAACACCTAACTAAATAGTTGGAATCTCTTGCAAAATGTATCCTCTGTATGGTGATGAAATACATAGTCATACAATATGATCTGGAATATCACTGTGGCTAAGGGATATCCCCCTATAGAGAGGGATCCCGGGTACAAGAGACCTATAATATTGGAAACTAAGATACCTCGTTCATGGCACATCCATAAAGGTAAATATGTTGCTTCGGTTCTTGGGACACTGCACCCCTAATAAGGTGGAATAACAATGAAGCAAGGACTACGAGTAGGTGTCCTTTCGAACTAAGTGGAGAGTGGCATTCCAACTAGCCTTCTGGAACTAGTCTCATCAATTTCCCTCCTCAAGGAGAGGGCTTCCAACAAATTGGTCATAACCATTCCAAAATATACTAGGGGATTTTGGTACCCTAAAAGTGAACGGTTATGTCTCAGATGTGATACAAAGGGGAATTATTTAGATGTCTATCCCCGATATCCCAACTTAACTACAAGCTTGTTTCTGGTCCTCAAATGAGGTTAATGTGTGTTAATTTATGCTTTATTTTAAGGATTTATTGTGGTATGAACTAATGATTTTTTAACTTAGGGAGTGTTTCGTGTACACTAGTGGTGTATACAACATATAACTAAGAACATAAATGATTAACAGAAAAAAAAAAAAAAATTAAAAAAAAATTAAAAAAAAAAAAA
>LPNX010716312.1:247716-404012 GCA_001517045.1 Pseudotsuga menziesii
AAAATACATGGCTCGAAAAAAAAATGCAAATCCGAGTCAAAGAGGAAAAGATATCTTCGTTCAAAAAATAACATTTTTTAGCACTTTTGTGCGTGGATGAAATATTGCAAAGGACGTTTTGAAAGAACAAAGGCTCAGCTTGATCAATAGAGGGTGGATCCATGATAGTTTCATCACTATAAAGACTCAAATAGTATAAAATAGACAAAAATTCAAGAAAATAGAGCAAGACCAACTAAAAAAAGTAAGAGAGAAAGGTGGTTGAATGAAACCAAAAATTGAACTCAGCTTGATCAATAGAGGGTGGATCCATGATGGTTTCATCACTGTAAAGACTCAGATAGTATAAAATATACAAAAAATCAAGAAAATAGAGCAAGACCAACTGAAAAAATTAAGAGAGAAAGGTGGTTGAATGAAACCAAAAATTGACATGAATTGAACCCAATGGGGTCACCAAAACAATTATTGGTTTTTGCAAACCAGTATGTGCCAAAAGGAACCTATTAAGGTTTATGGAAACCTTAATTACTATAAAACATAAATAAAAGTTACTCTAAGCATGCATATAACTGGAATTAAAAGCATGCAAGAAAATCTAAACTAACATTGGATGCATTCTTTGACAAACATATTAAAGGAATAAAAAAGTCATTTTATTCTTAATTAAAATAATGGGATTCATATAGACTAAGGTTTACCTTAGAGTAGCAGCAACGGGGGGCCCTGCAGATTTCTGAAGAAGAATGATCCTGGTTTCCTAAAAACTAGTTGTTCCCTAGCCACAAGTCACGAGGTGCAAATCTCCAACAAAGGTGAAATGGGAATACTAAAGGGAGTTTTGGAACTCAAGGGGATATTTTGGCATAGTAACGGTATGGGAAATTAGTGGATAAGTTCTATTGTAATGGGGGGAACTTCATGGTCAATTTATAGGCATTGTAGGTAGGATGGAGGGATAAGGATCAATTGGAGATGTTTCCATTTTTTTTAAATTTTCTTTTACCTCTCCATGATTTTTTGGGATCCTTATCCATACTTTTTGGGTAAGTTCCAAGTTTCCTCTTTGTGAAGAAGGAAATATCCAAAATTTTATTTTATGCAATATCACTCATAATGTTGGATTAAATGAGTCAATTTAATATTTAAAATGGCCTTTTATGATTGACTTAGATATTTTGGATAAATGAAGGTCTACGTGGTGGTAATGAAAAGTGGTCAATGACATATAGGTTTGATGAGGATATGTCATATGTAAGGTGGAAATTTTTTGGTGTTAGCACACCTTAAAAGACAAACTTCTTTAATAATGTTCCTACTCTAACTTCTCCTGATGATGATGATAGTCAAGATGAAAATCCACCTCTACTTTCTCAATTTTCTCTAGTTGAACTAGAACAATTTATTCCTCAATGGGTCCATACAACATGTGAAGTAGCTGGTGATATTTCCGGTGATCATAGAGATCAATGTCAAATATGTTCACAATACCAGTGTATCTCTTCTTGTTTGGATCAAGTTTCAAAGAATCATGATCTATAATTGCCTAGAGAATATTTAGTCCATCTTTATTGGGACATAGCTATTCATGAAAAATATTGTTTCTTATTTATGAATGACACTTAGGATCTTGTACCTCCTTCAAAAGTAAGAAAGATTTCCAGATGCAAATGGATCTATAGAACTAAGTATGTATCCAATGGAAGTGTTGAAAGAATTAAAGCACAATTAGTTTCCAAAGGATTTTTCCATGTTGAAGGAATTGACTACAATGAAATATTTTCCCCTATCTCGAAAATGAACTCCATCTTCCTTGTTATTTCCCTTGTTGGTTCACATAAATGAGAGGTTCATGTAGGAACCCTTCAAGAAAAATCCTGAATTTTTCTAATTAACTAAATTATTACAAATTAGATTTATATTTAATAACATAGTTAAAAATGGAAAATAAATTTTTAACAATAATATCAATTGTTATTTGTACTATCATCCAAAAAACAAACATAACTATCTTCTTATCTGAGCTTCCAAGCTCCATGAAGTTTCGAGGTCTCCCCAAAACCCTTTCTTCATAGCCTTCGAACAACTAGTAGAATAATACCCCATTCTCTCCTCCTTTCTCTTTATCCTCTTCCCTTTATTGCACCCCAATTCATCATATCCATCAAATAAAATTTTATTCACCCCAAGATTCACACACATTCCAAGATAAAATACATAATAATAAACAACACAATAGAATATAATCAAATCAATCCACCAACTAACTTACATATGGTAATAATAATGTGATATATCTGATGAACTTTCCCGGCTCAAAAACTCGATGAAATAATGAACCTCCTATTTTTAATTTTTGCATAGAGTTTTTATGTGCATGTAGTATGAATAAATCTCTACATAAGGTTTGATGGATAGCATGTCAATTCTCCCAAATGAATCTTTTGGTTAAGGAACTATAAATGAATTGGCATACACATTCATATTTGGGAATCGTGGGTTGATTGTTTCTCATCTTCTTGTCATTTTCTTGTGTTTTCCCCACATATCTTTCGAGGGGCATGAGGTGGTCCTAATATATCCATTGTCATAGGAAGTTGATATTGGGACACCTATTCTTCGTATTCATGTTGTCTTTTTATCACCTTTTCTTTTAACATTTGTATATTTTTCCATGTATAATGCATTGGTGGTGGCTTATTTTTCAACATTCTGAATGCATTGTCTAGATGTGAGACTGGAGTATAATCCACATATTTTATGATGGTCAACATGTATTTCAATAGTGTATAGACATCACATGCAAGGTGTAATTCATGACGTAACTCTTGTGGCGTTGGTGGAGTTGCTCGTTGAGTTATGAATATTAAAATTAATCATAGGTCTCCATTCGCTCTGATAAGTTCTTATATTCAACATGGCTACAAGATTCACTAATTCCAGATGAAACACTTCTATCTAAATTATAATTTGCAGCACATGAACATCCATAAAACTCATAAATCATCAATCACACAACTGACTCAAAATATATCCTAGAAAACCATCTACAGAGTGACTTTCTTCTCTCTCGATCTTGGATAAAATATGATATAGAATAAGAAGTATATAATGATTTAGATAAGTAATAGATGAACCTGAAGGGACAAATACCTAGATCTGTAGTAGTTGCAACTACTGCTATTGGAAAATGTGCCCTTAGCAACACATCCACATGCTAGAAGTACCAACTCAGCCTATGTCAGTCTCTGGAAGTTGTACACTTTTTATAACTTCTGATTAAATATTTCTTATCACTTTAATTTTGCTCAGCTCCACTCCGAAAGAACATATTTGTCCTCAATATCTAAAAATGAACCCCAACAGTACAACTGTGTCTCCCTTCCTTAGAAGCACATCTTAGTTTTTCTGCACTCTGTCTAACTTGGAATGAACTTTGATGGCCTCTCCTTAGTTACTGATGAAGAACCCTATGGTCTCTAGGCCCTCTCAAGTTCCCACATGTGCCAACATCTACTTGACGTCACCCACATGATATTGGTGGTGTTCCTCACATCCTCCTCACTAGATTCTCACTCTGATGCTTCTCTTCACTCTTTGAAGAATTTCAGGGAATTACCTCTAACACTATACGAAATAAATAACTCTTCAATCTCTGAAGATATGTCCTCTCTTCTTCCTTAGGAATGCACCCTCAATTATTCCAACAATATGTTCCCTTCCCTTGATTCATGTAGCACTGATACATAACACAGTGAATATGAAATCTCTCCCTCTTTGCCAAAAAATTTAGTCAAACTTTACCCTCTAACTTCCTTTTATAAGTCACTGAGAAATTAGGTCACCAAAACCCTAATTAGGGTTCCAAAACCCTAATTTCATTTTCTTGCAAAATTAATCATTTGCATATTTCCTTGTTAATATTTCAACACTCCCTCTTAATGAGGAAAGTGTTATGAACAACTCTCATTTTGTCCCTAAAGTATACAAACTTAATTTTCCCTAATGACTTTGTAAGAATATATGCAACATGTTCGTCTATAGACAAATATTGAAGCTTAACTACTCCCTTTTGAACATGATCACAGATGAAATGATCTATCTAATCTCAATATGTTTGGACCTATCATGAAATACTGGATTCTCCATGAGTTTCATGCAACTCTAATTATCGAGTAGATTACATATGGATCCAACTGATAATCAAATAAACTCACTAACATCTTGCGAATCCAACTAGCCTTACAGCTAGCTAGATTGGTTGCCATGTATTATGGCTCAGCAGAGCTCAATGCTACTGACTTTTGTTTCCTACTAAAACATGGTACAAATTCTGAACCCAAGCTGAAAAAACACCCTAAAGGACTCTTCTTGTCCACTACACTTCCGGCCCAGTCAAAATCTATATGGCAAGTCAACTCTATTCCATTCTTCCTCGCATAGTCCAATCCATAGTGTATAGTACCTTAAGGTACCTGAGCACATGCTTTCCAGCCACCTAGTGTGCTCTCCTAGGATCCACCATATACTAACTCAAGGTGTTGACTTCATAGCTAGGATCAGGTCTAGTGTTAACCAAATACATCAGTGATCCTATCAGTTGATGATAATTGGTTAGATCAACCAAATATCCCTAAGAAATCACTAAATTCTTATAATTGCTATTAATAGGTGTGGTCATAGGTATGCAATCCTCCATCTGAAACCTTTTTAAGATGTCAACAATATATTTTCCTTGTCCTAGAAAAATATTCCCATCCTCCGACCAAACTTCCATGCCCAAAAAATAGTGCATTAATCCGATGTCTTTCATCTTAAACTCCGAAGCAAGTTCTTTATTGCAACTAGCTATGAGTTTCTCTGCTCATGTAATAAATAGGTCATCAACATACAATACTATAATGAGAGTATCCCCTTTTACTACTATGAGGTAGAGTTTGGGATTTTCCTCACTCATTTGGATCCCCATTTGTTTCAAGTAGGAATCTATTCTTAAATACCAATATCTTGGAGATTGCGTCATACCATACAAGGCTTTGTTCAGCCCACACACATGAGAATATCTCCCATGTTCTTGAAAACCCATCAGCTCCTCAACATGTAGAAATAGAATCTCTGATTTGATGTATAAATTGAGGATTTGATACTATTTGTAAGCACATGATAAATATATAGTTGCAAGCCAATTCTCACATGCATGCATAAGAAAAATGAAGAGAAGAATAATGAGACTAAATACAATAGAAGTGAAGAATAACAATTGACTATTGAATCAATGAATTGATTGGTTGATTATTACATTGGTAATACATCCTTATAAAGGAAAAATAGAGTTTCTATAAGACAACTCATGGTAGCTCATAAATCAAGCTTACTAAATATGAAAAACCCCCATAGGTGACTAAAGCACTTTGAAAATAAGTCAAGGAGATCATGAATTAGCTAAAACATGAGTGATTTGTTATGAGTGATAGAAAATCATGCTAATCATGGAATCTGGAGAGAAAATTATGGAGGATGGGTTGGCCAGAAAAGATAGCAGTTTCCTAGTTGAGTAGCTTTACCTTATCCACTGAAAAGCAGGAATAAATAAGTATAAAGAAAAAATCTGTAGGAAGGCGTAGTTACTAATCTATGAATTCAATAAAGTTGGCATAATCTAACCAGAATCGGTATAAAGGTTCTCCTGGGGTATAAATATCAAGTATTGATCAAGCGGTGCAAGTGGATGCCAACTATCTAGGCTAGTACATAGGAAATTAACCAAAAATGATTAATTATGGTTATCCTAAGTATTGAGTCGATTTATAATATTCTAACATCCCCCTTTAAGTCTGAATTTATAAGGTATTATCTGAAATATGCAGAAATATATATTCATATATAGGGCCCAAAAACAAGGCTATGGTCACCCTTTATAATTATTTATGTCCAAAGAAGTGAGGAAAGATGCAAAAAAACATGGGAAAAATCCTCCCTAAAGAAAGGACAAAGGCACAAAATGAATAACATGTCTTCATTATATCTTTTTATTCACTTGAATGATCTGATTGAACTTCTTCCTAAAGAACTTGATGAAGAAGTTCTAAACTCCATGATCATGAGCTAGAGTGTAGTATTTGCAAGAAAGAAGAGGAGAGACTCTGTGTAGCTCGTCATCTGATGAAAGAGGAGAATTATATTAATGCTTATTTTTGGTAGCATACTCTGATATGAAAACACAATATGAAAATGAAAAGAGATCTGTGCATACTCCTTCCCAAAGAGTAAGAAATCCAACACACTATAGTTCCTTGTATAACTGCAAAATGGTGAAATGGGCCATGTATCTTCTTTTAAAACAGCTATAGTATCTTCCAAATTATTAAATGAGGATGAAATGACTCTGGAATATCACAAATATTATCATATGGAGAAGCAAAGACCAAAGGTTTAGTGTCTCCATGAGGAAATGGGATAGAGTAGGAAAAGGTTGAGCAACTAAGGAAAATTAATGAATGTGTAAATTTGAATGATGGATAGACTTGAGATATGATCCATAGGATATCCAAAAATGTGTAGCATAAGTCCAAGGATGAATAATGTCATGGATAACCAACCAGTGACAAATAAACAAGACTTGAAATCATTAGATATAAGTAAGTCTACATAGAAGACCAATAAGGAATCAACTAGTGAAATTGGGGTTTGTATAGTCTTATGAGTATTCAGAGGATGGGTAAATGGTATGGATAATGTCATAAAATGAATATCAGCCTAATTTTTTTTTCTAAATCAGATTCATAATCATTTGAATGGAGTGATGAAGAGTTAAACAAAGACAAGTCAGGATGTAGTGAAAAACACAATCATTGGGAGATGGATCTAATAAACTGATAGGTGATTTATCCAAGAAAAAAATGATATTTCTGATTCTTATATATCATAAAATGAATCTATTTCAGATATTTGAGGAAATGTTTTAACTCTGGAACTCAAGGAATAGTTGATATTACATTGGGACTGCGCACTAAGACATTGTTATGAGGATTCAAGAGGCTTTTCTAGTTCATCTGGAACTGTGATGTTATTCTTCTCAAGAAAATAAAACATGATGTCCATAATTATTGAAACATTTGTTTTCAGAATAAAACCCTTGCTGCAATGTGGGTGCAATAATAACACTTGGGCGTTCTCCCTTTCTTCTTGACTTTCTTCATTGGACCTTCATCAGTCAGATTCAATCTTTCATCTTCATCGTCTGACTTTGGCTTCTTCTCTTGCACTATTTGCTTCTCTTTTGACTTAGCACTATTACTTCTTTGAACTATAAGAGAATGATCCTTTCCATTGGATATTATAATAGTACCCATATGGATCAATTTATCTTTCTCCTTTGTCATTGAATCAAATAATGTACTCAAAGAAGGATTTTCCAATTAGAAATAGCAAGCCTAGTAGTATGAAAAGTTGACACAAAAATTGAGTGTTCAAGAACCAATTTTGAAAGGATGGAAAGAATCAATTTATCTTCCTTCTTATAAATAATACATTGCTTGAGAAATATAAAAATTTACTTGAATTTGGTGAAAAACCCTTCAATGGATTCGAAACTGCTTTGACTCAAAGAGAATAACTCATTCTCCAATTGATGTGCTCTTATCTCATCTTGTAATCCAAAGAGAGACTCAAGTTTGGTCCATACGTGGTTTGGAGTGGTCAAACCATCTAGATGAAAAAGAAGATCGAGATAAATAGAGAGACAAAACAATCCATAGGATTCATCCAACCTATTATTCCACTTAGCTTTCTCAATAATAGCATTGGACTCATTCTCTAAAGCCAAAGAAACTCTATAGAGTCCCTTGCTATGCAACAGAATGCCAATTTTGGCTTTCCATTCATGATAGTTGAATGGATTCAAGATCATAGATGAAGAGCAATTCATGCTAAGAAGTTGATGCTCTCTTGAAGATACTCTTTGATTCTTTGCAACCTGCACAATATATACTAGGAGAAAATATTGTAAGATTAATTAAAGCTCTTCTTCGGAGAGGGATAAGAGACTGGATGTGCTCTAATGTAGAGAACTGATAGCTCCTCAACTCTATAGAACTTGACAAAATGAGAGCCGTGATACCATGCATAAATAGAAGCTTTGTTGCTATGTATAAATTGAGGCTTTGATACTATGTAGAATATTGAATCAATTGATTGATTGATTGAATATTACATTGGTAATACATCCTTACAAAGGAAAAATAGAGTTTCTAGAAGACAACTCATGATAAATCATAAATCAAACTTACTAAATATGATAAACCCCCATAGGTGATTAAAGAACTTTCCAAATAATTCAAGGAGATCACGAATTGGATAAAGAATGAGTGAGTTGTTATGAGTGATGGAAAACATGCTAATCATGGAATTTGGAAAGAGAGTTATGGAGGATGGTTTGGCCACAAAATATAGCAGTTTCCTAGTTTACTAGCTTTACCCTATCCACTGAAAAGCAACAATAAAGCGGTATGAAGACAAAATATGCACAAAGGAGCAGTTACTAATTTGGAAAGTCAATAAAGTTGGAAGAATTTAACCAGAATGAGTATAAAGGAACTCCTGGGTATAAATGGAAAGTATTGACCATGTGGTGCAAGTGGATGCCAGCTGTCTATATTAGTACATTGGAAATTAACCAGAAATGATTAATTATTGTTATACTAAGTATTGAGTGGATTTATAATATTCTCCCAAAATGTAAACTTCCAATTCTATAAATCCATTCAAAAAAGTTGTCTTCACATCCATTTGATGGATCTTCCATCCTAGTTCTGTAGCAATGGAGATAATAACTCCAATTGAAGTGTATCTAGCAACATGTGCGGAAGTATCATCATAATAAATCCCCTCAAATTGAGATAAACCTCTCACCAAAACCTATATTTATTCCTATCAATGCTTCCATCTACAACATATTTAATCTTATAGATCCATTTGGAGATCACTACATATTTCCCTTCAGGTCTCAACACAACCTCCCAAACGCCATTTTTCATGATGGAAGCATATCTTCCACCATGACATCTCTCCAAAATTTCTATCCTACTTCCTTTTGATAAGAATATGGCTTGGAATTACTAATATTTGTCACCATATATACATAGCTACAAAATATCCCTTGTACCTTAATCTCTCTAGCAACCCTCTTGGGAGTTCCCACTGACTGGGCTCCCTTCAGGATTTCGTGAAGCCACGTGGGCTTACTCTTTCCTGAATTAACTTCCAGAGGGGAGAAAAAATCATCCTTGTCCCAATTCAAAACTTGAGAATGAGTTCTAGAAGTAGTATCTATGGTGGTATGAGACTCAGTCACTCGATAACCTATAATATGAGAACCTAAACCTACAACGACACCATCCTATGGATCTACCCTTGAGCATGTACCTATACCTAAGGAACCTGTCACCCCTGATACCTAAGACCTTGAACTCTGAGTATCCATGCTCTGACTCATATTCACCTGAGGAGTGGAATGTTGCTTCTCCCCCTTGTCCAACTCATGAGATTTTCTTAAGGATTTGTCCTCCTCAAATTTCACATCCTCCCTCACAAGTATGTGTTTTATTGCAGGAATATATATGTGGTAGGATTTTGAAATATTCTCATACCCAAAAATATACCTTTATCTGTCGTGGGTACATCCTTTTCTCAGAATGAATATGAGAGTCGGTAAGACACCCAAATATATTGAAGTGCCCTATTTCAGGATTCCTCCTTGAGTAAGCCTCTTCAAGAGTATGACTTCCTAAAAATTTATGGGGACATGCATTTTAAATATAAACACGTATGATACATGCCTCTACCCAGATAAAAAGAGGAAAACCTTAATCATGCAATATAGATCTTGCTACACCAACTATTTCCCTATTCTTTCTCTCAACCACCCCATTTTACTAAGGTGTGTAGGGTACAATCAACTGTATCTTGAATCCTTCATGGGAACATAAATAATCAAATTCCTTATAGGTATACTCACCCCATTTTCTAATCGTAAAACTTTTATTCTCCTCCCCATCTAGTTTTCTACCAAAAATTTGAATTCTTTGAACTTCTGTAAGACTTCTTTAGATTCCTTGCTTTTCAAAAAATAGATCCAGGTTTTCCTGGAGAAATTACCAATGAAGGTTACATAGTACTCATAACCTTTTAGTGATATAGTCGACATCAGACCAAAAAGGTATGAATCTATCATATCAAGAGTCCCTGCCGACTAGTTGTCACTACTAGGGAAAGTAGACTTGACATACTTACCAAGAGAACACCCTTTTCACCCTTCACTATGATCTATGTTAAACTTTGTTGCACCTGTCACAATATCCCTCAAAATACTAAATGATATATGATGTTAGTGAGCCATCCTTCTGTTCCATATCTCACATAAGCCATTGCAATCACTTCTACTAGCATGAGCTAGAGCATGGTGAAGCTTAAAGATGATCCTGTATAGTTTCCCACTCTAGAAACCAATATTCATTGTTGAAGTTATGCTAGATCCATTAGGATGTATGAGCACATGTGTATCTCGAAACATCACCCAAATTCCCCTATCCTCTATAGTATAAATTGACACCAAATTTATTTTTAATCTAGGGACGTACAAGACATCCCTTAGCTTCAAGGATTCTCCATAATCCCTTTGAAAATAAATATTTCCTTGTCCAACATGACTGAGGTGTTTCCTCCATGTACTACACCTATTTCAGTGAGATCTGTAAAGTACTGTGTAATACCAGTAATTTGACTGGAGGCACCATTGTCAACATACCAAATGTCGGTAGTAGATGCACTTGAATATTGACTAGACATCAAGGAGAATTCTTTGTCAATTTTTCCTATAGATTTCTCATCTACATCTGCAGAAGTACAGGAATGGAAATTAATGAGAAGGCAATCCTTATATTCATTTATCATCACTGTATCCGTGATTCTTTACCATAACCCCTTTTTGATGAAGAACAACAAAACCAAAGATCTGTAACTTACAAGCTAGGATTTGAAGGATCTATCTCATATCTCTTCACCCATTATCAGATATGATAGATATGACCTCCACCAACCTATATCTTATATATCTGAGCTCTACAATAACAGATCTGAACCTTACTCTTTAGATCTGGTAGATATGGTCACTCTCTCCACAGGTTTGACTTCACCACCGAATCCTCACAAAGATATGGTGTGCTCTCACAGATCTGAATGTGATTTCCCTCCTCTAACCTCTAACAAGGCTCTGATACCATATTAAAATTTCTCATAGGTATCCATTCGCTATGAAAGTTCAAATATTCAACAAGACTACAAGATTCACTAATTACAGATGAAAAAATTCTATCTAAACTAGAATTTGCAGAACATGAACATCCATAAAACTCATAAATCAATGATCACACAAATGACTCAGAATATATCCTAAAAACCCAACTTCGGGAAAACCATCTACAAAGGGTATTTCTTCTCTCTCGATCCCAGAGAAAATATGATATAGAATAAGAAGTACAGAATGCATTAGATAAGAAACAAATGAACCTAAAGGGACAAATCCCTAGATATGTAGCAGCTGCAACTGCTATTACTGGAAAATTCCCCCCAGCAACACACCCACACGCGGGAAATATCAACTCGGAATTTTCCAGTCTCTGGAATCCATACTCTCTATATAAATTTAGATTAATGATTTCTCAACACTTCAGTTTTTCTCTTCTCCTCTCTTCTCTGGAAGATCTATGTCGTCAATCTCTGAAAATGACCCCCAATAATACATCTGTGTCTCTCTTCATTAGAAATTTGCCCTCTCTATTTTTCACTCAGTATGACTCTGACTGAACCTTGATGGACTCTCCTCAGTCACTGATGAAGAAACCTCAACTCTCTCAGCCCTCTCAGCCTCCCACATGTACCAACAGCTACTTGACATCACCCACACATGTGATGTTGCTCATGTCCTCCTCACCAGCTGCTCACTTTACTATTGCTGCTACTACTCTTCAGTCTCTGAAGAGTCTCAGTGAATCACCTTTGACACTAGACAAAAGAAAGAAATCTTCAATCTACGAAGATATGTCCTCTCTCCTTCCTTGGGAGCGTTCCCTCAATTGTTCTACTAGTATGCACCCTTCCCTTGATTCCTATAGCACTGATCCATAATATAGTGAAGATGAACTGTCTCTCTCTTTTCCAAAAATATTTGTCAAACTTTATCATCCAACTTCTATTTATAATTCACTAAGAAATTAGGTCACCAAAACCCTAATTAGGGTTCCAAAACCTTAATTTCACATTCATACAAACTTACTCATTTGCATATTTCCTTGTTAATATTTCAACAATAAAGTTAATTCCAGCATACTTTAAGCATTTGCTTGTACAAGTCAGTTAAATAGAACTTATGCTTCTGGTTCCAATGGGATGGAATCTCATTGTTAATCATGGCAGAAATTATCCTTAAAAAAGGATTAACCACATTCACATATTCTTTGTTTATCTTCTAATATAGTCATAGAGTCCAATATTTGAATGTTGTTTTATATACACATACCATGATAACTCCAGTTTTGTCACTTATCTGCATGGATTTTAACTGCTTCGACGGCAATGTCTGGATATGAGATTTTCCTATCTTGGATATTTGAAACTTTTCCTTTACATATGCTTTATTTTTCCCATGTAATCAATTACATCTAAATTTATTTCATGTCAACTCAATATGAACTCAATATAAACTCGAGCCTTAGGTAGTTCTTGAAAGATGGTTGTCCATAAGGATTGTTTAACTTTCATCATTTCCTCTATCATCAGAATCTGATTTGTCACGTTGTTGAGTTTCTGTTGTAATTATACTACTCCTTAATCCTTAGCGCCTATCTGTGTATTCAAATCATGCACTTTCTATTGTTGGGTATTTAGTTTACCTCCTTGTGTCTTCAAGTTTTCATCTCTTTTATGTACAGTTTCTTTTAATCTGACAATTTCCATAAGGGAATATGATGCTTTATCTTCCAATTCCTTCTATTCTTTCTCATCTAAACTTTTCCTCGGCTTATCAATGTATTCCATAGGACTTGTTTCCTGGAGTATGGCGGGAGTTAACCCTGACTTCTTTTTATCTTTGGCCATCCTTGCTTCATAAGTTGTGATTTGAACTATTGCATCATATAGCTTATTTTGAAGTTCTTGACATTTTCCTTTCGACTTTTGGAGCTCTTTAATTCTCTTTCCATTGAATTCTTTTTCTTCTAGTATAGAAGCATGTTTGGCCCTGATAAATTATAGTTCACCCTGTAATTGCTGGTTTTGAGACACTAACTGAAGGGTAGATGGAAATGCTTGGCTCATATGGCTATTTTCTAATGCTTCGATGTTTTGATCTTTTAAAGATAGAAGATTTATTACCTCTGCCGAGTCTTATGTTCTAGGTGTTCTATTGGCTATAACATTCTCTAATATGTTAGACTCCCCCTACATTATCTCTTAGAAACTGATTGGTAGTCGTCAAGGCTTCAACTTTTCCTTTGTATATATGCATATCCACATAATTTTTGGCATATTTTGTACACCACACTATTGGTCCCTTGATCCAAGGATATATGATCTTCAAGGGGTATAAGTTCTGATGTTCCTGTGGTAAATTTAGATATGTTCCATTCTCTAGGTAGCATATATGTAATAATAATAATAATAATAATCTATTTTTAAGGTCACCGCCAAGCGAGACACCAAATTGGTGTATGAGACCCCCTTGTTTGTGGGACAAGGGACCCCCNTGATGTATGTGTATTCTTTTCACGCCAGGATTCCATTATAATTATTCTGAATTCCTCTGTAATGGGATAAATTTTTTGTATCAACCTGATCTTGTTCTGATATTCTAGTCACTACTACATATGGAAGGAAATTCGATGGTTGTTCATCAGATTATCGAGATAATTCCAATGAACACGACCTCCAACAATCACCCGTGTAATTTAATCGTCTATTCAACACTTGATTTATCGTCGAATATCTGACATTAGGAACATTGAAAAATCGACACATGTGCAAACTCAATCAGGAAGTTTTTTTTACATTTTTCCGTTAAACATCAGATATCTGATTACCATCAATTAGATACCCGATGCGCTTTCTTCAGATACCCGATGCAATAAATTTGTCGACATGTCATATCTCCGATGTAAATTTTTTGGGTATTCGATGTCATTCTGTTGGGTAGCCGATGCAATATAGCTACATCAAACAATCAGCTACCCTATGTGCTTTTTTCATGTCCTTGATGAAATAGATTTATCGAATTGTCGGCTAGCTGACGTAAACAAGTCGGGTAGTCAATGAGATTTCTTCAGATACCCGATGCAATGACATATTTGGACTGTGAGCTAACCCATATAAATCCTTCGAGTTCCTGATGAGGTTTTTTGGGTATCTAATGTTTGTTCCTTTTCATATTGTCTCCTATTCGATGGCGTTCAATTATTGATTCTCAAATAAGTGACATATTGGTTTCAGATATCTGATGAAAAACATCATATATAAAGTTACATTCCCAAATATTGTTGGATGACTATGTTGTGGTTATGACACAGTGGACTGTCAGATATCTGATGGATAACTATTCTAAAATAAATAAATAAATTCCAGTGGAAGCTTGGTGCAAAAAACATATAGTGTTCCAAAATGTCATTGTTGGAAAATGCTAATTTTGGAAAGTGAAGAGGCCTAAGCATATAAAACAAAATATTTGGGTAAATCTTTTAGAGTGAAACCTTGGTGCAGAAAACATATAGTGTTGTATCAAAGGGGAAATTGTGAAAACCAATGCTAAATTTCAAGTGTTTCAAGCTAAGGAAATTGATAAAGACCTAGGGACCCCTAAATTAGATACTCAGGGGGAAGATGATGACAAGGCCAAGTCACTTCGTAATTATTAAGAAATCCAGTAGAAATAAACAAAATCCATGATAAAAGTTATGACTTGACAAACTCATACCATAGGAATGATGACAAGGACAAGTCACTTAGTAATTAGCAAGAAATCCAGTAGGAATAAGCAAATTCCATCATAGCAGTTGCAAACTCCATCATAGCAGTTATGCCTTAACAATCTCATACCCTAGGTTGGAGTTGTAGGTTTAATATATAAAACATAGCTTAGAAATTGATATGTGTAAGCATGCATAGTTAGAGAAGGTTTTATTTAATGTTACATAAGCTCATTCTATGCATATTTGAACTTTGACCTAAGGGTTGGAAGCGCAATCTAACCTTGGTTGAACAATTCTTGCAATTCAATATCAACCCAAGCATGTTTGAAATTATGCTCATAAATTATATTTAATGAAGGTGCTTTCATAAACTAATGATTCAATATGATGGTTGTGGCTCCCAATTATGTTGTACAAGTGCCTAAATTCCTAATAGACTCACATGGAGGTAAAATCTAGTTTGGCATTGATAAATATAATACCTGTTTGTGGTCTCATACAATAGATCAGGATAATTTCAAGGTTTTTCTATTGCCATTTTACCTCATTGGGAAAGCTTTGGAAAACGATGTTTTCCCATGGTTGTAGGTTTAAAAATCCAACTTGGCATTAAGCATTATCTAAACTTTTCCATAGGTTTTGCAAAACATTTGGAGTTGATTCAAAGAAAAACAAATAGTCCCTCAAGAAGAAGTGAAAAGAAAGTAAAATGAGATGGAGTCTAGTTATGATTCAAACCTTGATACCACCACAAAAATTGCACCCAATGATAAATCATAGTTGGAAGAACCCACTCAAAGTTCCTTACCTCCACTATTGGGGAGGATTATTTCAAACAATGTTTCTTTTTCTATACATTGAGACAATGTGTATGAATTGCTTAAAGTTTTCTCTAAGGAGACAATCACTAAAATAAGCCTCAGATTATGAATTCTCCTAGTCAGGGCATACTTTTTGTTCAACCAAGGCCACCGAGTGCTAATCCTACACATTCCATGACTCTTTTTGGCTCCACCATTTGATATCCTACAATATTGCAAGAAGGTGCAAGAGGTGATTTATACATGGATTTGGTTGATTTCGCAAACAAGAAAAAGTTGTCTTCTATAGAGGAGACTAAAAAATCCTTCCAAGAGTTTGAAAAACATAAAATATACTTTTGTTTATTAAAAAAATTATATATCTAAACCATGCATAAATGTATTCTTCAAACAAAAAACCAACATACATTGGAGCATTTTCACTTGGATTAACAAGCATGAATAACCAAAAAATTAACCACTAACAGAAGTAAAATCCTCATTTGGAACTAAGTGTCTAGTTATATCCACAAGTAACATGTCAAACATGATTAGATGAGAGAAACCAATTAATCACAATCTGAATCTCAAAAGTTCTTTGCACACACAAATATGTTGATAAAAGGACATACAAGTACAATAGAAGAACTAGGCCCTCAAAGAGGTATGACATAGTTAATATCATGCACAAAAAATCAACCAACACACCAAATATCACTCAAAACATGTAAAGATAGTCAACGCAATGAAAACCACATCCACATAAAGAAACAATATGGAATCTCATGCGTGAAGGAGTGAGAACCAAAATTTCTATAGAAACCCTCATAAAGGACAGTGCTAAGTAAGGATAGGTTGGGTATTTCTTGTATACCCAAAAAACATATAACACACAAGAAGAGACCTACTAGAAGGTCCTTCTAAGTGACGTTAGGGCTTCTCTTATGATTAGGATAGGCATGCCATCATCAATTTATAAGTCAAATCAATGTGGAAAGTAACCAAATTAAGGAGGGAACATATTTAAATGGAGGGTCAACGTAAAAGATAACCGCAAGAGGGATAACCACAACAAACAAACATGGCTAGAAAAAAACATAACAGAACAAGTGGGCTAACCATAAAGTCAACATAACAAAATTTAACGTAACAGAACAAAATTCAATGCAACATAACAAGTGGGGTAAGCATAAAAATAACATAACAAATAGGATAACCACAAATTCAACATAACAGAACAAGTGGGATAACCACATAGTCAACATAACATAACAAGTGGGATAACCAAAAATTCAACATAACATAACAAGACTCTCTCTCAAAGATATGTGGTCCAATATGTGCCATGCAACAATTGAAATTTTATCATCACTGTATAGGAAGGGTTCAACCTGGAAGATTTTATCCTCTCATCCTCATTATGGTTCTACCGAAATATGTCTTTGAAAACGCCCAACCATGGGGAAACCAAACATTGAATCCTACTTCTAATCAAGAACAAAACATTCCCAATACACTTGCACCAACAAACTTAGTGAGCCAAGATAGAATATTTGTAACATTAAAAAATAATTTTCATCTCTTTTCACTTTAACACTCCCAAGAGGTCCCCGTGTTAAAGTTGAAACATACATTAACAATAACAAGTAAATGACAACAAAAATAATATGGATATCTACACAAAATTATAAGAGTAGTAATAGATCTATCTAACAATACAAAAGAACAAGTCTTATTACTTAACAAATCAAATAACAAAAATACTATGTTGTATAGTATAGTGGCATTTATAACCATCACACCAAAGTATACCTCAAGCGATGAAAAACAATCAACGCAGCGAAATCATAGAACAAAAATGAAAAAATAATATCTGATGACTTAGATGATGGGAATAACCTTCCTTGTACTTAGATTTTAATTTTCAGATCAAATATTACCTCTTAGAGGCAAATCAATAACACAAACAAACTGGCCCATAGTCAAGGGCATAAACATAAATGAGAGAGAGAGACCATAAATGCTAATAAAAATGACATAGAAGTATGGTAGAAGAAAAAACCACTCAAATAGGTACAACACAGTCAAGATCATTCCCCCAAAATCAACCAGCACACCAAGCATTCCTCAAAACAATCAAAGACATTCAATGTAGGAAAAAACAAATCCGCAACAAGTAGTAGTATGGACTCGCACACGTGAAGGAGTGAGAACCAAAACGACTATAGAAAACCTCATTAAGGACAACGCTAAGTAAGGATAGGCTGGTGTTTTTTGTAGACCCAAAAAACAAAAAATGCTTAAGTAGAGACAACCTTAAAATCCCTCGATGTCATAAACATGTGTGATTGAAAACCCTCGATAAACCCTACCAAAACAGAGCTCAAACCACCATAAATACATTTCTCTCAACAAAGGCTATACTAGTTCTTATAGCCTCTCAAAGATATCCTAGAAGGTCCTTCTAAGTGACGTTAGGTATTCTCTTACATTTAGTCTAGGCTTGACGTCATCAATTTATAAGTTAAATCAAAGTGGCAAGTAACCAAATTAAGGAGGGAACATAGCTAAATGAAAGGGTCAACGAAAAATATAACTGCTAGAGGGATAAACACAAGTCAATACACAAACATGGCTAACCACAAACATAAGATAACAAGTGGCATAACCACAAAATCAACACAAAAAAATTCAACATAACATAACAAGTGGGGTAACCATAAGCATAACATAACAAGTGGGATAACCACAAAGTCAACATAACATAACAAGTGGTCTAACCACAAATTCAACATAACATAACAAGACTCTCTCTCAAAGATATGTGGTCCACATATGTTCCATGAAACAAATTAAATTTTATCTCTGTGATCCTCTCATCGTCATTATGGTTCTGTTGGAATCTAAATTTGAAAACACCCAATAAAGGGGTTTGAATCCTAGGTCTAATCTAGAACAAAAAATTCCCAATACGCTTGTACCAACAAACTTAGTGAACCAAGGTAGCACCTCTGTATCATTAAAACATAACTTCCATCTCTTTCAATGTTAATACTCCCAAGAGGTACCTGTCTTAATGTTGCAACATATAGTAACAATAACATGTAAATGATAGCAATAGTGGTATGGATATTTACGCAAAATTATAAGATCAATAATAAAACTATATAACAATAAAAAAGAACAAGCCTTCTTTCATAACAAATCAAATAATAAAGTAATTATGTTGTATATCATAGTGGGATTCATAACCATCACACCAAAGTATCCCTCAAGAAGTCAAAGATAGTCAATGCAGAAAAATCACAGAATAAACATAAAAAAATCATATATAATGACTTACATGATGGGGAAAACCTTCCTTGTACTAATATTTTAAATTTCATATCAAATATTTCCTCTTAGAGGAAAGTCAATAACTCTAACAAACTAGCTCTTAGTCAAGGCCATAAACATACCTGAGAGAGACAATCCATAAATGCTAATACAGAAGAAGAACCATTCACTCAAAGAGGTACATCATAGTCAATATCATTCCCAAAATATCAACCATCATGCCAAGTATCCCTAAAAACAGTCAACGCAGCAAAAAATGTAGCCACGTCAAGAAACAATGGAAACTTACACATGTGAATGGGTGATAACCAAAATTGCTATGTATGCCATCATAGGATAGTGCTAAGTATTAGGACAGGTTGGGTGTTGCTTATAGACCCAAAAAAAAACTCTCAAGCAAAGACAACCTTAAAAACCATTGACATCATAAACAAGTGTGCCTAAAAACCCTATATCAATTGTGCCAAAACAGAGCTCAAAGTTCCATAAAGACATCGCTCTCAACAAAGGCTATACTAGTTCTTATAGCCTCTCAAAGACCTACTAGAAGTTCCTTCTAAGTAATGTTATGGATTCTCTTACGATTAGGATAGGCTTCATGTCATCAATTTATAAGTCAACTCAAAGTGGCAAGTAACCAAATTAAGGAGGGCTCATAGCTAAATGAAGGGTCAATGAAAAAGTTAACTGGAAGAGGGATAATCACAAGTCTACATACAACATTGCTCACCACAAAAAATAGAATGAGTGGGATAACCACAAAGTCAACATAACAAAATTTGACATAAAATAACAAGTGGGGTAACCATAAACATAACATAACAAGTGGGATAACCACAAAGTCAACATAACATAACAAGTGGGATAACCACAAATTCAACATAACATAACAAGACTCTCTCTCAAATATATGTGTTCCACATATGTGCCATGCAACAACTAAAAGTTATCATCACTTTATTGGAAGGGTTCAACCTAGAAGATGTGATACTCTCATCCTTATTATGGTTTTGCTGGAATTTGAATTTCAAAATACCAAACCAAGGGGAAACCAAACATGGAAGCACAATTGCACCAACAAACTTAGTGAACCAAGATAACACAGTTGTAACATTAAAACATAATTTTCATCTCTTTAAACTTCTCCATTAAAACATAATCATCATCTCTTTCAACTTTAACACTCCCAAGAGGTCCCTGTGTTAAAGTTGAAACATATAGTAACAATAACATGTAAGTGACAACAACAGTAGTATGTCTATTTAGACAAAATAATAACAACATTAATAGATACAAATCAAGATTCAAAAGAACAAGTCTTATTACTCAACAGGTTAAATAACAAAATAACAAATGTAGAAAAGGATAAAGAACAACAAATGAAGCTTACACCTATATATCATCAAAACACCCAACCAAGGGGAAATCAAACATGCAAGCCTAGGTCTAATCAAGAACAAAAAATTCCCAATACACTTGGACCAACAAAATTAGTGAACCAATATAGCACAAATGTAACATTAAAACATAATTTTCATCTCTTTTATCTACCCCATTTAAATGTAATGTTCATCTCTTTCAACCTTAAGACTCCCAAGTGCCGAAAGGTCCTTCTGTTAAACTTGAAAGAGATGGAGATTATGTTTTGAAATGGAGAAGCCATGAATGAAGTGTTATACATTGATGAATAGTGTGGGAAACTTAGTGTTTATATACACAAATTTCTTAGCACCTGAAAAAACAGATACCAATAACAAGGAATCATACTACCACTTACCAAGACATACCATGCTGCAAGACAACCATTAAATATTGTATGTTCCATTAAACAACAAACAACCCAGTAAAATTGTAGAAGAAACATGTCAAAATCATATATAATGACTTACATGATGTGAAGAACCTTCCTTGTACTCAAATCTTAACTTTCAGATCAAATCTTACCTCTCAAAGGCAAGTCAATCACTGGAACAAACATGCCCTTAGTTAAGGACATAAGCATACCTAAGAGAGATATACCATAAATGTCGATAATACAAATATAGTAGAAGAACTATATACTCAAAGAAGTTCAATACAGTCAAGATTGACCTTAAAAAATTAACCAAGACACCAAGTATCCCTCAAAATAGTCAAAGACTGTCAATGCATAAAAAAAATGCAGCCACAACAAGCAACAATATGGACTCACACGCGTGAAGGAGTGAGAACCAAAATTGTTGTATAAACCCTCGTAACAAACAATGTTTAGTAAGGGCATGTACAGTTTTGGAAGTAGACTCAAGATTGAGTAGATATAACCATCAAACCCTTGACGTCATAAAAAAGTGTGCATGAAAACCCTATATCAGACATGCCAAAGCAGAGTTCAAAGTGCCATAAAGACATCACTCTCAACAAAGGCTATACTAGCTCTTATAGCCTCTCAAAGACCTCCTAGAAGATCCTTCTAACTGATGTTATGGATTCCATTAAAATTAGTCCAGGCATGATGTCAACACTTTATAAGTGAAATCAAAGTGGTAAGTAACTAACTTAAGGAGGGTGCATAACTAAAATAAGGGTCAACAAAAAATCTAACCGCAAGAGGGATAAACAAAAATCAACATAACATAAACATGTGGGTAACCATAAACATAACATAAGAAGTGGCATAACCACATATTCAACATAACATAAGAAGTGGGCTAGCAATAAATTCAACATAACATAACAAGACTCTCTCTCAAAGAAATGTGGTCCACATATGTTCCATGCAACAACTAAAAGTTTATCACCACTATATAACAAGGGCTCAACCTGAAAGATGTGATTCTCTCATCCTCATTATGCTTCTATTGGAATATGACTTTGAAAACACCCAACCAAGGGGAAACCAAACATGGAAGCCTAGGCCTAATCTAGAACAAAAAATTCCCAATACACTTGCACCAACAAACTTGATGAACCAAGATAACATAGTTGTAAAATTAAAACATAATTTTCATCTCTTTCAACTTTAACAGTCCCAAGAGGCCCCTGTGTTAAAGTTGAAACATACAGTAACAATAACATGTAAATGACACCAACAAAAATATGACTATTTACAAAAAAATATAAGAGCAACAATAGATCTATTTAAAAATACAAAAGAACAAGTATGTTTACTTAACAAATCAAATAACAAGATAACAAATCTAGAAAAGGAGAAAGAACATCAAACAGACCTTACTCCTATATTTAAGGAAAACACCCAACCAAGGAGAAACCAAACATGGAAGCATAGGCCTATTCAAGAACACAAAATTTTGAATACGCTTGCACTAACTAACTTAGTGAACTAAGATAGCACATCAGTAACTTTAAAACATAATTTTCATCTCTTTTAACTTTACCATTCCCAAGAGAATATCACTTTGTTAAAGTTGAAACATATAGTAATAATAACATGTTTATGACAACAACACCTGAAAAATTAGAAACAAATAACAAGGAATCATACTACCACCTACCAATACATACCATCATGCAAGACTGTCATTAAATCGTGTATGTGCCATTAAACAAAACACAATGCAAAAAAATTGCAGAATAAACATGTCAAAATCATATTTGATGACTTACCTCATGTGAAGAACCTTCCTTGTTCTCATATTTTAACTTTCAAATCAAATCTTGCCTCTCAAAAGCAAGTCAATAACTAGAACAAAAATGGCCCCTAGTCAAGTGCTTAAACATACCTGAGAGAGAGAGACCATAAATGATTATAAAAAGGACATACATGTATAGTAGAAGAACCAACCACTTGAATACATACAACATAGTCAAAATCATCCCCAAAAAAACAACCAACATGCCAAGTATCCCTCAAAACAGTCAAATGCAGTCAACACAACAAAAATGTAGCCACAACAAACAATGATATGGACTCCCACGCATGAGGAGGGAGAACCAAAATTGCTATAGAAACCTCATAAACAATGGTGCTAAGTAAGGAAAGGTTGGGTGTTGCAAGTAGACCCATAAACCAAATAATGCTCAAGCAGAGACAACCTTCAAACCCTTGACGTCATAAACATGTGTTCCTAAAAACCCTAGATCATTCACGCCAAAATAGAGCTCAAATTTCCATAAATACATCGCTCTCGGAAAAATCCATACTAGTTCTTATAACCTCTCAAATACCTCTTAGAAGGTCCTTCTAAGTGACATTATGGATTCCATTAAAATTAGGCTAGGCATGACGTCATCACTTTATAAGTGAAATCAAAGTGGTAAGTAACCAACTTAAATAGGGTGCATATCTAAAAGAAGGTTCAATGAAAAAGATAACCACGAGAGGGATAACCACAAGTCAACACACAAACATGGATAACCACAAACATAATAGAAAAATTGGCCTAAACACATAGTCCACATAGATTAACAAGTGGGCTATCCACAAACATAACATAACAAGTGGGCTAAACACAAAGTCATCAATATAAAAGTCAACATAACAAAACAAGTTGGCTAACCACAAATTCAACATAACATAACAATACTCTCTCTCAAATATATGTGGACCACATATGTTCCATGCAACAACTGAAAGTTTATAATCACTGTATATAAAGGGTTCAACCTAGAAGAAGTGATCCTCTCATCCTCATTTAGGATCTACTATAATATAAGATAAGGGAATAAACCTAGATTGTAGAATATAAATGCAAGAAAAGATACTCAGTAACTCAAGCAATGGTAATTCAAACAAAAAAAAACCAATTTCTTAATGCAATGTTAAATATCACCTCAAATATCTCATGAGATATATACATTTAAATAAGAAAAATGTGTATGACATTGACAAGAAAAATGACTGAAATGTTCCATAAGCCCAAGTACAATAATTTATTTTCGCGATTTATTTGTCTTTTGCAGTATGTGATTTGCAAGGATGTTATATGTGCCTTATTTCCCTTATAATGTCATGATCTATGTTTGTCTCATTAATGACCTAACACTACGTCTAGGTTGTTGCAAGGGGGCGAGGCAAAAACTATAATAAGAAATAAATGTTAAATTGGTGTTTTTAGTAATTATTATTACCAGTGTTATTTATAAATAATAAGTTCAGTAGATTGTTCTTTACCTACTTCAGTAGTAGAAGCAAACTGAGTAGTTTTGAATGTGGCAATATGTTACCCATGTTTTCTTTATCATCTAGTTTACATCCTCTATAGTTGAAAGAAGAAATGGTATAATTCATACACCATTCAAAATTAAATATTTTTAATTGCAATACATACTACAAATATCTTTTTACTCATAAAATACCTCCAGTACGAAGTTGAGCACTACTTTCAAGTGGCACTCCACCGTCACTTGGCTCATTTATATTTAGATTGTTTTCCTGGTTAAATGAAATAAACACATTGATTTATGGCCAAAAAAATTAACCAATATTATGATTGTGCAAATAATAAATTATAATTCCTCTTCATTGATTTTATTTACATGAGCGTCAGTTTGGGTTCTGAAAGGTTGTGTTTTCCCCAAGATTCTCCTATGTTCAACCAAGGATTTATAGCCGTGGTAGTAGGCATGTATGATTTCTTCCTCCGTAGGAGACTCTTTGAATTATGCACCCTACAATTATGCATAAGTGCATGACTTTTACTTCTTTTGTGATATTAAATTAAAATTGCTAACAATTTATAATTTGGATGCAAATTATATTATTTTATACTTATAAATCATGCAACCACTTTCAAAAAACCACCTGGGCTAAGTTTATGCTCCCCATGTTTATCTATCCTAGCCTTGGTGGATTTGGATGTATCTAGGAGCCTCTATTCAAAAGATTCAAATACTTCATTAGTTCTCTCAATGATGATAAATCATAAATACATTATAAAAAGAGCCTCATACCTTCCTGGTCCAAGTGGTGTCTTTCCTTCTTTTTGGAGCACCTTTTATTATGCATCATGCGTGTGGCCCTTCCACTCTATCTATGGTATCGATGGAGTATGCTTATAGTTAGGGTCATCTTTTAGATGAACCCTATATTGGTCACGAATATATCTTAAATATAATCCTTCCTTTGCAGCAAATTCAACTTTGTTGAAGGTAACCTCGCCGAACATGCCAACCAACTTGTCCATAAATTTATCCTTTAATTTGGAACTTTGGTAATTCCACCTTGTTCGTATAGCAGGCCCAAAGATATCCAAGGAGAGATCATTCACGGGTCCATAAAATATATCGTTTCCTAGAAAATGATATTATCATTAGTTTGAAATAATTGATAATTATATATAAATTTCAATTGGATTATACATACATAATATTGAAAAAACATATTAAATACTTGTAATCTAATTGGTTTTCATGGGGATTTGGTTATCATATACCAAAAATAAAACCTTTAATTTTCCCATGATAGTAATACGGGTAGCTCTAGGAAAGCTTCATTCACAATTTGGCATGGCGTCAAGCTCTGCATCCACTGCATCGTGTGCATATCCCGATGTGTGTTGTGTAGGTAGGGGTGTAATACTGGTGACATCGAGGATAAGGTGTGTAGCTATGGGAATGAATGGTGTTCCAGGCATTCTGATAGCAGGAGAAGAAATGATGTTTCTACCTACGTCAACCCCACTAGTCTTTGCACCATAATGATTTCCTCACACTTTCAAAAGCACCTATAACAAAAAGAGTTCTTTTATGAAGCGATAATATAATTATGATCATGAATAATTAAAAAAACAAATGGGATAATTGAAGATGTTGCTTACCCCAATCTCAAGAATCTCACGCTTCATGGTATCAATTCTATCTCTTATGTCTTTTGTCTTTACTTTTTCTCCTTATACTGTATAAAAAATCAAACAAAAGCACAATGTATAAAAAATCAAACAAAAGCACAATATTCATATTAAGTTGAAATATAAACAACTTTGGATCTATAATGAATGAAAGTTAAATCAATTATATCTCAACTATAAAAAACTAGATGTTTTCAAGAACCATGAATTATTCTAATGTTGAGTATAGTGACATAATGCATGGAAACATTTTATAGTAACGTTAGCTATAATATATAAAAGTCATTTATTATAGGTTGGGTAAAATAGTATACGTAGCACCATATATATTCGATTCAAATTGTAGTCAATCAACAACTCTTTTCTTGTAGTTATTGATTTTATTGCACATATGAATATACAGTTTCCTTCATGCCCTTCAAATATGCAATTGGGTTTCTTATTTGTTATCACAGTTCATGTACTATTTATAAACCATGCAATATTCCCCACTTCTTTTGTCCTTCCGCCAACATACATAGATACGCCTTTGTTCTGATCATTGCATTTTAGTTGTATATAATTTGCAGCTACGCCATATTTTCACATAATTTTTGTATATTGGACTGGGCATATCCAATATATGCAGTTGTAACAGGATCCAATATACTCCATTAATTCAATTAATATGCCATCTTGAACCTTTATTTCAACCATGGAAAATATGCCCAAACCATGCAATGATGATGGAGAAATGTGGTATATCCTTCCATCAACACAAAAATTAGTATTGATTTGAGGAATATCCCTGGCTACCCATTGTTTCACTAGATGTTTGTACCTCAAGGGTACCTCAATGTCGCCTATGCTCTCATCACCATAAGAACATGACCCCCTTTAGCAATAAAATATATGAATTGTCTATTGAATTTTCTTCTGATCTTTTCAATTCTAGTAGATCTCCGCTCGTTAGACATACTAGATGCCAAACTTTACTCTATTATACCTTAACTTCCCTCCCTAATGAAGATAGATATGACACGTACATGTTTGGTTGTACGTCCTTTATTAACATTACATAGAGTGAGAGAAAAAATTAGCAAGTGTCATAATGTCAGTTGTGACAAAACGTATTTAGGAAACCACATGAACATAATTCAAGAAATAAATGAACATCATCATTATAGGTTATTTAACCTCTAAATAACCTATGAAGATGATGCATCATCTTTATAGGTTTGTGCATCATCTTCAATGTAATTTGGACCAATAAGGATCAAAAATCTCAAATTGCAAATAATTCTATAATTCAATGTAAAGGATTTTTCCACAACTAACCCTACAATGGTAATTTGCCCAAAACTATCCCACTTTGTGATGTTTATGTGATATGATTTTATATGTTTCATAAGGTCGACCTCAAACCATAGTTAGCTTCATGCCTCCTACCTACATAGCCATGATAATACTGTTATAGCGTGATTTACCACCTGATACATCATGTTTTAATGGCGTATCCTTGTCCCTATGTAGATTCTTTTTACCCCTTTTTCTCACTATGAACCTGATGCTCCAGTGGAACCTTTAAAAGACAAATTTTTATATGTGTACGTGGTTCACAAGTCTACAACCCACATAAATGCAGCTTCCACCATTGTCACCTACGTACATTGGGAAATATGCTAAAAAACAAATTGGAGTTTCCCCCCATCAAGTAACAAATGACTTGTTCCTTGGCCTTCCATATGTCGGGAAACCATCCATTTCGACCCTTCACATCCCATTAAGGGGCTATATATTGAGCTACTATGAAGCATTAAAAGAAGATAACTTTGGAGAGAAAATCTACTATAGTGGAATTGTGACCCTTTCTTATATACTTGAGTCTGCATCTGTTTGTCCTTGAAGCAGTCATTAGTGCTATTTCCCAATATTTCCATTATCTTTGTGATCTTGCCTTTGTATGGAGGATTGAAATGGTGGAGGCCCAAGTGGAGGGACTTGGTTCCTCTATTTCGACGAGGTACTGACATAGTTTTTCATATTTATCTCTGTTCATATTAATATAAATATCCATTTCTCATCCATTGCACGTGTAATTATGAATATTATTATCCATGGATGTAATTACTTTGTTTATGTATTGGAAAGTAACATGCTATATTATATTCTAACTCTTTACATATATCATTCTTGTATATCTTGTTGTTGTTGAGGGAAATGTGTATGTACAAGTTTGATTGAAACTCAAGGAGGATCTACTTTGAATGTATGGAATAAGGTACACCTCTTTTCCCTTACTGTTAATTTTGTTTATATATATAGCATTCTTGGAAATGGGTTTAAATATGGTGTCATCCTATTTATTTTGGTCCACCCCAAGCTATAGGAAATCTTCTATGTAGTAGAATGTTCGACTCCATTGGGGATTTCCTTTTTGTCGGGGTTTGGGTGCATGATTAGCTTTATTTTCTCTCTTATTCTATGTGTTTTTGTGTTGTGTTCAGTAGTTGGTTGAATTATTGGCAGTCCCTTGAATAAATTTGAGCCTTGGATTTTTTTTTTCACCTCTTCCTTTGTGTTCACAGAACTTACAATCGTGTATATGTGTGGGCTATAGTGCATATAGTCGCATACACACCCTATTGTTTCTTGAACAGTCATGCACATATCTACTTTTTATTGAGATCTTGATATGTGGAGGTTCTGGGTGGGTTGTGAATATTGTTGAGTTTTCCTGGGTGACTATGTTGCCTGTTGACTACTTCTGTCATGACCAAATACGTTTTTTTTATTGATTTTCTTTGAAATTTATTATTGTCATTTATATCCTTTTTGTTTTATTATTAGTTCATGGGCATTATTGGTCTCAATGTATTTCTTGGCTTGTTTTCTACTTGCTGTGAGATATGAGAATTTGTAGGGTCTTCTTATTGCATTTTCATTGCATATATAGTGAAATGTCGTAACATCACTAGTTTCACATTAATTACCATTTAGTAATAACAACCGTTAAAATTAGCGCTTAAATTAAAATTAATTACACATTTTTATTTGATAGAGGTGCACCAACAAGCTTAGGATTGTAGAGACTTGAAATAGGGTGTCGCGGGTAAATATTTCCAAGACTACGAAACAAAACAACTAGGTTTATGTCTAGGTGAGAAGTGAAATCCCTGGTATAATTAGTGTTCTCAGGAGGATCCTCTTACATAGGATTTAAGCATGAGGAAACAAACATGTTCGTGGTGGGGTTATCCCCTTGCCACTTTCGATTGAGCTCTAGAGATATTTCTAGGATCTTATTCGTATTTGGGGGATTTTGAGGTACCTTTGGTGATTTTGAGCTTTGGGATTTGTTACCTTGCCCATATGGTAGATCTTTCCTATGAATATCCACTCGAGCATTGCTTATATCGGGGTTACATTAGTTTCCTTACTTAGGTATCATAGGGGATACTTGTAGAGGTTATCCTGTGAGTGTCCCGACTAGGTATAGGTCGGACAACATAGTCGCTATATGCATTGAAGCTAAGGGCCAGTATAATTGGTTACACACCTATTCTTGTAGTGTATGGGAGTCTCAGGCCTCTCCTAGGAGAAGCATACCTACTTCATTCAAGAGCTCATTTATCCTCCCTCTTTTCTTGTTTGCATTTGACCTAGTTTTCTTAGGGGTGCGCTCTTTTTGTGCTAGTTGTCTTTAGGGATCATAATTAGTTGATTATTTATTATTTTGAGTCATTTTGGATCAATTTATGGCACCTCACCGATCTTAATGCTTAGTAGCATTATCTAATTGGAACCATTCTCCTCCTCCTCGAAAGAGGACTAAACGTTCTAAGAAACCTTTAGTGCACTTTGATTCACATACAATTCTCATCGTGAGTACTACATCTAAGAACCTGGAGTTCCCTCTGTCTCTGTCATCTGGAATGGGGGGAAGAACCATATGGATACCTGGAACTATGGTTTACACTGACTCTTCGGGGGTTGATACTACCCATACTACACGACCCCAACTGTCATATTTTGCATCTACCCATAGCAGGTTTACCTTAGAGAGGTTGGGTGTTGAGACTTAGCCTAGTCCCTCTAACACATGTCTATTTACATTATCCATTCCATATTTCACTACTTCTATCCCATCATATGTCACTAGTCTTGGTACGGACCCTGGTGTTGGACTTGGGGGGACTCCACATCTACGTTTCTTTCTCATAAGTTTGGGAGTGGTCATATTGTGCCCTATGCTCCATTTGTGGGGGGATTTTTACTCCCTTCATCTGGCCTTGACACTAGGGTTCACTCTCTCGGGGGCGATAGTGGATGTGTGAATGTTGGGGACACCTCTTACATTCGATATTACATCCCTTCGTCCACCACACTTATTCCTTCAAATTCCTTTCTCTTTCCGCACCCTCTTTATGTCCTGCACAATTCGTTGAGAAGTAGTGCTCCATATAACTACGTTGTCCCCTTATTAGCCAATACTATTGTATCTAGAGTGTACATGCCTCCTTATGCGTCAAGGGGGGATTCGACCTATCAATCTTCTAACTATGGTTATATGGCACCTCCTTCTCAGGGAATACCTAATCGTTAGATCCCGATGCGGCCTTATATGGGCCATATGGGAGGTGGTTATTATCTGATTGGTCAAGGCTACAGCCTTCATCACAATCATCCCTATATGAACCAACCTTTTTAGTGGGCATGGAATATGATGGCATAGCTTAGGATACCCTTTTTGGCTACTTTAAACCTACATGACCTTTTGAAGTTAACTAATGATCTGGTATATCATGAGCCGATGTGGTCAGTTGTTCCCGCCAAAATTCCTTCGGACATTCCGAAGTTTGAAGGTAAGAATGGTGAGGACCTTGGAGAGAATGTTACTAATTTCCACCTATGGCACTCTTTATAATCATTGAACCGTGACTTTGTTCCTTTAGACTGTTTCAATGCACCCTCACGGGTCCTACCATGTAATGGTATATAGATATTCCTGGGGTCACCTATCGTAATTTTAATGATTTATCCATGGCCTTTCTTAACCACTTTCAGCTACCGTTACATTATGATGTCGGCACAAATATCTTGTCGACATTTTGGAAGGATAAACCAATGCATATTTTAAACCATATTTTAGAGTGGTGCAAGTGAAAGAGGTTGATTAAGGCCAACATTCCAACCAATTTATTATTGGAAGGGTTCCTCAAATATTTATTGCCTTATATCGTGAAAGATGTTTCAACATCCAAAGTCTGTAATGAGGAACGTGATATCTTCATGGCTTAGCAGTTGGATTTGATCTATGCTCAGTTTGGTATTTTATATTAGATTATCCCTAATGCACCCCAATCAAAATTCAATCCTAAGTTCAAACCTGGGACACAAGAAGATGGTATTGTTGGCTCCACAAGTACTAAGGTCATAGACTAGGTTACACATTAAATGTGAGAGCTATCTATTAATATTTCTACGACCAGACATGCTACGACCTCATCCACTCCCACGTAGTTGATGGATGTACTTTCAGTGCATACGTCAGACTAGGAGAGTAACCAGCAGGCCATAATAAATAGAAGAGAAGGAAGAAATAATAAACGAGGTGGGAATAAGAAGGAATATCAGATTAATGAAAAGAATGAGGATAATGTTGTGGGGGGGATAATAAGCCTAAGAGGAAAGGTAAATTCCCTTGAAAACTATGTGGGGGAGACCATCTAACATAGTTTTTCCCTCGCATCTAAGATCCTTTAAGTACATTGCATAGAGCCTATCGGCGTTGACCAACCCATTGCCTCATAGTCAAAATATGGATTTGAGGACCACATGGACACTAGAAGAAGTTCTGGTGGGAATAAAAACTCGTCGCCTGCTGAAGGTGGCTGCGGTTGCATCAACATGATGTCAACTACTAATGTTGTGACTCACTCAGAATATTATGGTTCATCACAACCCAACATGAGGAAGGGCCATCTAACTAAAAGTTAGTTTCATATTGATAATCCTGAAGCTATACCTTTTATACCTAAGGGAGTCCTCAAGAATTTAGGACAAAATCCTAATGCCTGTGCCACCAGACATTACTCTATTATTGAGGATTTTGTCCAAACTCCTTGTGTGATGTCGACTATTGAAATTTCTTCATACTTTTCCTTCGCAATGGAGAGCCTTTTTATCTGCTCTGGGAGTACTTGATCCTACTCCAATGTAGTTAGATTTGAAACTCACGAGGTCCAACCTCGCTTTCCTTACCATGTGGTATTTCTAGTCCATGTGGAGTGTCTCAACAACACCATTAAACATACATTTATTGATGAATTTTCTACAATATATGTGATGTCTCTGGATTGTTGGAAAGGCCTAGGCTCACCCATGTTGTCAAATCTATGACTATGTTGACCGTGTTTGATGGATATTCATTTCGGCTACATGGAATTATTTCTTCTCTTCAGGTCCACTTGGGAGGGAAAACCATGGCATTCGAGGTTTTGGTGGTTGATGCACCCCTTGAATACAACCTTTTACTAGGTTGAAACTGGATTTATGATATAAAAGCATTCGTATCGTCCATATTTTGAGTGGTGTGCTTCCTTTTTGAGGATCATATTGTGATGATCGACTAGATGTATTTCGATAATTTTGGTTCCAATGCATCGTCGGGATCAATTATCCTAACCATTGATAATTCTAATCCAACAACTAAGAATGTTGGTGTCATAATGTATCTATCATTAATGGGAACTTTTAATATTTCGACACCAATTCTAGATATTATCTCTACCCCTAGTAGTGATTTGTCACCTATGAGTTCAATCCCATTTCGTACTATGTATTTGGATGAACCATGGACAATTCCTTATCCAAGAACCTCAAATGAATACCTACTAGGATGAGAATGTCATTGTCTGTAGCAGAAGTTGGCTATCAAGCTACACTTGAGCCTGCTATAGACCCTGGTCCTTCCTCTTCGTAGATGGAGTACAAGGATCTCCTTCCACTACCTACTTGGGCAGTTGCATCGTCGTGCTCACATGATTTTCTTAATGGGATTTTTCCTTCAGATGAAGCAGTTCTCGAGGCCATGACTAGTCTAGAACAACCTTGGGAGGAGATGCATCATTGATCTTACTTCCTCCTAGAGATCGAACGGATTGAACATGATGAATTTAGGATGGTGTTAAGTGAGAGTGTTGGCCATCCCGTGATCCCACTAGGTACTCATGGTATACATGCTGAAGGAATCATGGTAAACTTATCTCCTATGATCCCAATCAACATCTCTCGGATTCTTGGTAAAATCAAGAATGTTTACATCGGTACAGACTGCTGGACCAATGAAATCAAGAGATACACCAAGATCTTTAACAAATTTTGTAATGTATTTTCTTGGTCATATGAAGAGATTCCAAGAATAGACCCTTGCATTGTTCAACATGAGATCAAGACATATCCAAATGCTAAACTTGTTTGACAACACCTTCGTGCAATGGACCCTCGCAAAGCACCTGCCATTAAGGTTTGGATAGAGAAACTGCTCAAAGTTAGTTTCATCTATCTAGTTCCATTAACTAAATGGGTATCCAATCTTATTTTGGTCAATAAGAATTAGGGGACCATATGTATGTGCACATATTTTAGAGACATGAATAGGGATTTTCCAAAATATAATTTCCCCACACCATTCATTGATCATATTTTGGATGTCTATGCAGGGAGATAAGTTTTTTCATTTATGGATTGCTTCTTAGGGTACAACTAGATACAAATTAAACCCAGGGACTAACATGTATCTTTGTTTATTTTTCCTTGGGGTAATTTTGCATACTGAAAAATTCCTTTCAACCTTAAAACCATTGGATCCACTTTTCAGCACGCTATGACTTTTTCTTTCCAAGACCTCAAGTGTATTATCGAATTTTATCTAGACGATTTAGTTTTTCACTCTTGTCTGAGGGTGGATATCCCAGATCATTTGCGCTTGGTATTTTAAAGATGTTGTCATTATAAAATTCAGTTAAATCCTCAAAAGTGCATCTTTTGTTTGAAATTTGGTCATTTGTTGGGATTCATTATATCAAAGGAGGGGATTAGGTTTAATCCTATAAAGGTTGAGGAATACTCCAGTAGTCTCCCTCATGCACAATTGAACATCTTCAGAGTCTCCAAGGGATGGTTAATTTCTTACGTCAATTTTTCTTTAATTAAAGCAATTTGACCAAGGGGTTTATGCACTTATTGAAGAAGGGTACTCCATTCATATGGGATGAGCGAGCCTAGGAGTCCTTTAATGCCCTTAAGAAATTCCTGGCATCGGCCCTCATTCTTAGTCTACCTAAATATAGTTGTTATTTTTTGTTATATGTGGCCGCATCTAAAGAGACAATGGGTTTCATTCTGGTTCAAGTGGATGATGAGCTCCAAGAGCATGTTATCTATTATCTTAGGCAGAATCTCATTGATGCTGAAATTTGATATTGTCACATGGAGAAATTAGCCTTAGTGTCTGTTCATGCATTCCAATGGTTGAGACACTATATATTCCTTCACCAGACTACTTTCATAGATTGCATCAATCCATTTTAGTTTGTCTTGACCATACCAATGATTGGGGGGGATATAGTAAATGGATTTTTATTTTGCAATAATTCGACCATGAGTTTGTTTCAAAAAAATTGAAGAATTTGTTAATATTTGTGAAGCTTATATGTAATATCCCTAGTCTGGATGAAGTTAGGATTCATGAGGATTCATTTGTGGATGAACATATTTTCCTCATTTTGACTGCAGAACCTTGGTATGGTGATATCATCATCTATCTACAAAATTTTAAGGTTCCCTCTCACCTCTCGATGGATGAATGACAATGACTACATCATAATTCTAAGAACTACCTTATTATCGATGACACATTGTACATCATGGTGTGGATTCCATTTTGCGTCATTGTTTAAATCACGACGAGGTTGATACTATGTTGAATGATTGCCATGGTGGGGAATGTGGTGGTCATTTATCTTCACTTTCTACAACCCAAAAAATCCTTAGAGTGGGTTACTACTGGTCGTCGATATTCAAAGATTGTGTTAATGCGGTCAAGCGATGCTAATCTTGCCAGGTTTTTGCATGAAATATGTGCTCCAATATCGCCCTATTACATCTTAGTATTATTGTTGGTCCCTTCACTAAGTGGGGGGTGGACTTTATGGTTGCAACCCACCATCAGCTTGGGGGCATAATCACATTTTAGTTGTCATAGACTATGTTAGTTTTTCTAAGTTAATTTACTTAGGATCTTTATCTGAAAGAATAACAAGCACAACAATACATCAAAGATACACAAGAAACAATATTTTCATCGGGGAAACCATAAAGCATATAACCCCGCAAAATTCCTCAGAATGGTTTCGTCACAAAGATAGCTGACAAGATAGAATAACCCAAGAACAATATGTCTATAGTATCTCTTTGTCCCTCCTCTTCCTCTCTCTCCTAAAGTGCACATGAGAGAGAAAGTGAAGTGTGAGACAAATGAGGAGGGAACCTCCCTATTCATATTCTTTCGTTGAGTTGTCAACTCAACCACTAGGTCGGACAGGTTACCTATGGGGCTGACATACCTAAGAATAGACATAAATAAATTTTCATTTATTGAACCTAGGGACTATTTCCCTGACTTACAATGGAGGGTTTACCTCAGTTACCATACACAATGATGACATCTCAAAAGGAGGAACACACGTATCCAATGGGGGTACAACAATATACAATAGTAATATACATCAGAATATCTTCCAAAGTTACAATTACAACAACACTCCCTCTTAAATAGAAAGGTATTATCTTGCCACAGCCATCAACACATCTGGTCATCGTCACTGAGTCATCATCGTCATTGTTTCCATTGTCCTCATCTTGTCCAATATGTCACATATATCCATCCTAGGAAGTTTCTATAGAGCCAACCCTTTTTCATGCTAGATATAGGCCTAGACCTCATCCAAGTGTTCATCATATCCACGAGAAATCCATTGCGTAGGTATAGACCAACACCATTCTTTACATTTCCACTATAATAACCTATGTCTCCTACTTTCTTCTTGTTGTATCAAATCATTGTGTAGGTATATCCCAGGACCTTCTTTACATTTCCACTGCAATAATCTGCATTTCATACCATCATCTCGTCGCAATCATGTAGGTACGGTCCAGGACATTCTTTACATTACCGTGATAATAATATGCATTTCCTACATTTATCTTTTTAGATCCAAATCATCTCTTTTGTCTGTTACAAAACAAAACAAAGCACACATATCACAACCCAGATGTAGACCACCTTCATTTTGTCAACATAGGAACATGTCAGGATGTCACCAAGACAATCCTTCATCTACCACTATGTGAGAACCCTCTAGGAGAAAACTCAATGCATTACATCTCTCCACGGTCAACCTACATTCTACTAGTAAAGGAGAACCATCTAGGTGCACCTCATGTGCTTCATGACCTTATAATATTCAACATGGGAACACGCACATATATATATGTAAGGACTGATTATGACCAAACAACCTGCTACATCAGAGATTTTATGTTCTAGGTCAACCTCAATGACTTATTACATCTGAACAACCTGCGTCCAAGATATTTTCCGTTCAGACAACCTTTGGGGCGTATTACATCTGAGTAACCTGCATACCACGCCAGGTCTCCTTTTTACACTCAGTCAACCCACATGAATTATTACATTCGAGTAACCTTTGTACCACACTAGGGATCATATTTACAATCGAATAATCGATTGCAAGATCAATTACGTCCAAGGAAAACCTGCGAGCCTTGCCAGGATTGATTACATCTGAGGACAACCTATAGGATTGATTACATATGAGCATCCTGCTTCACCGGGTTTTTTCCTACTTGTACAACCTATCTCATTTCCCATACGAGATATCATGCATCTGTGTATTTTGGTCTCTTGTTATTTCTAGCATAGAAACATATCGGGACTGAATACATCCAAGGATAACCTACGAGCCTCACTAGGACTGATTACATCCAAGGATAACCTGTGAACCTCGCTAGGACTGATTACATCCAAGGATAAACTAAAGGAATGATTATGTCTGAGATACCTATGATATTCACCAGGTTTTATGCTCAAACAACCTGTCTGACCAACTATGCTATAACTCATCACTCCTTCTTTCGATAGGTCTCGTTCTGGATCACACCAAGTCTTTCTCTAAAGCACTTGAACTTCACTCTGGCTATTTCTAGAACATTATGTCCAAGGATAACCTACGAGCTTCGCGAGGATGGATTAAATCCGAGGACAACCTATAGGACTAATTATGTCTGAGTAACATACGAACTTCACCAGAACTTTTAAACTCGGATAACCTATATCTCCAGCTATTCTAGAATCCATCACTCCCTCTTTCGAGGGGCCTCAATCTGGATCACATACTAGAGCTTCACTACTCCTCTCTACTTCATACAAAAATGCAAGTCAGATCAATCAAATCAAATAATATCTTTTAAAAACATACTACCTCACAACTAGCCAAACAAGTGGCAACATATTCAGCCTCGCCTATACTCAGCGTCATGTAGGACTACATCTTTTCAAACTAGTAGACCATACTGGATCTCAAACTACAAAATAAATGCAAGGTGCTCTTCCTCTTAGTGGAATTTTCTACCCATTCTGAATAAACATAACCATGCAGGTTATTCTTCTGATTCATGTCATACTTGAGCCCATACTCAACTATACCCTTTAGGTACCTCACTACATGCTTTGCAGCAACTAGTTGAACATGTGTCGAATCCGTAAGGAACTATAGAATGGTTTTCATAGAAAATAATATGTATGGTATCGTATTCGCCGGATACATCAATGAGCCAATCATCTGACAATACATCATGGCATCAACTGACTTTACAAAAGCATCACACAGAAGCTTCAAGTTTGATTCCATAGGTGTGGCTATCTCCTTGTGGTCCAACATTATGAATTTCATCAGAATATTCACTGCATACTTTCCTTCACCAAGGAAAATACCCTTCACATTCTGCCACACCTCCATGCCTAAGAAGTAGTGCATCATCCATAGGTATTTTATTTAGAACTTGGTGGAAAGTCTCCTCCTTGCATCTTCAATGAGTTCATCCTCTCCTGTGAGGTACAAGACATCGACATATAGCAGGAGAATCACTAGTCTTCTGCCTTCAACCTTGAATTAAATGGTTGGAATCCACTTTACTCTCAGTAAATCCTAGGCCCATTAGGAATCTTTCCATCCTGTTGTACCATGTCAAACTTGAGGATCTTCTACAGTCACTCCCTATGAAGTGGAGCATCATCCTGCCTCTGCATTTTGTACTCTATGCATCGAAACATTATGTACTAGAGTGACAAGTAGTTTCCTATACTACTGGTATTCTATGTATCCATCTAAGGTCACTGTATACTAAGATCCTCTTTCTTGAAGTTTGTTGAAAATTTCCTTTTGCACCCATCGATGAGCTTGTCTTCCTCAATAGGATTTCATCTTCAACATTGTAGCAAAGTTTAAGATCTTCATCACTCTAGCTAATATTCAAGCTCCTAATGTAAATGTATGTGTTATCCCATGGGTTCCTTTTGAGCTTATACAAGTCCTTTAATTTGCACAAATGAGTCTTCATGTCATGTATCTCAACTCCTAGCGGTTTCTCTACGTACACTTCCTCCTTGAATACACCATTTAAGAATGTTATCTTGATATCCAACTGGTGTATCTCCCATCTCATACCTGTACATATGGACATTGGATCTAATAGAAGTGTATCTCACAATTGGTGAAAATTTCTCCTCATAGTCTATGCCTTCAATCTGTGAGAATACTCATGCTACAAATATTACCTTGTATCCCTCGATGTTTCCATCTGTTGCATTATAGATCTTGTAGATCCATATGGAATACACTACAGAATTCTCTTTGGGTCTTAGAACCACATCCTAGACATCATTCCTCTTGATCAAATGGTACTCTTTAATCATATTCTCCTTCCCTTTATTCTTGGATACTTATTCATAGTTGAAAGGATATGCATTAATGATGTCACTCAACAGTGTCACACAACTTTAGTGTGTTCGAGGCCTCTTAATTTCTTTGGAAGTCTCATCATACTATTCTTCATCTTGGATCATTTCTCATGCCCGATATGTTCTTCATCTCTCTAGGTAGGTCTACAATTCTATTTATATTATTTTGAAGCTATTTCTTTCTCCACTATGTCTTTGACCCAGGGAGCTTCAGGTTCCTCTTCTGAACTATCGTTACTTGTTCTTTGGAATGATCTTTAATTCAAGTTCAGTTGCATGATTAGAAACATGTCATAATTTCCAAAACATATTAATAGTGACAAATATATGCCACATAGTCATGCAACTATCTTATCCAATTCTACAACATTCATCCATATCCCATACACATATAGTAACTTATAGATGTCTTCTATCTCCTGTTTCTTTTGGTCTCTCATTATTTCTAGCATAGAAACATATAAAGACTAATTGGATCCAAGGATAACCTGTGAGCCTCACCAGTACTGATTACATCCAAGGACAACCTAAAGGACTTATTACGTCTGAGAAACCTATGATCTTCACCTGGATGTTACTCTTAGACAACCTGTCTCTCCAACTATGCTATAACTCATCACTCCCTCTTTCAATATGCCTCGTTCTGGATCACACCAAGTATTTCTCTACAGCACTCGAACTTCACTTTGGCTATTTCTAGCATAGGATCACATTAGGACTGATTATGTCCAAGGCTAACCTGTAAACTTCACTAGGACTAATTACACCGGAGTAACCTATGAATTTTTCTAGGAAATTTACACTCAGATAACATATATCTCAAGCTATGCTAGAATTCATAACTCCCTCTTTTGAGGGGCCTCAATATGGATCACATTATGGAGATTCACTGCTCCTCTCTACATCATACAAAAATTCAAGTCAGAACAATCAAAGAAAATAGTATCTTTTAAAAACATACAACCTCACAACTAGCCAAGCAAGTGGAAACATATTTTACCTTAGATATACTTAGCACCATGAAATACTACATCTTTCCAAACCAGTAGATCATACTGGATCTGAAACTAAAGAATCAAATCAAGGTTCTCTTCCTCTTAGTGGTGCTTCCCACCCAATCCAAATCAACATAACCATGCAGGTTAGTCTTTTGATTCATGTCATACTTGATCCCATACTCAATTGTACCCTTTAGGTAATTCACTACAAGCTTTGTAGCAACTAGGTGAGAATGTATTGGATCCATTAGGAACTGCATCAGGGTGTTCACAACAAAGCATATGTATGGTCTTGTATTCGTCAGATACATCAATGAGCCAATCATCTGACAATACATCATGGCATCAACCGACTTTGATGAAGCATCACACAAAATATTCAAATTTGATGCCATAGGTGTGGCTATCTCCTTGCGGTCCAGTATTCTGAATTTCTTCATAATATTCACTACATACTTTCCTTCACCAAGTAAAATCCCATCCACATTCTTCCACACCTCCATTCCTAAGAAGTTGTGCATCATTCCTAGGTCTTTTATTTCGAACTTGGTGGAAAGTCTCCTCCTTGCATCTTCAATGAGTTTGTCCTCTCCTGTTAAGAACAAGACATCGACATATAGAACAAGCATCAATGGTATTCTTCCTTCAACCTTGAAGTAAAAGGTTGGAATCCACTTTACTCTCAGTAAATCCTAGGCCCATTAGGAAGTTTTTCATCCTATTGTACCATATCGAACTTGAGGATCTTCTAGAGTAAATCCCTATGAATTGGAGTATCATCCTCTCTACGTTTTGTACTCTATGTATCGAAACATTTTTTATTGGAGTGACAAGTATTTTCCTCTACTACTGATCTTCTATGTATCCATCTAAGGTCACTGTATACCAAGATCCTCTTTCTTGAACTTTGTTGAAAAGTTCCTTTTGCACCCATTTGTGAGTGTATCTTCCTCGATAGGATTTCATCTTCAACCTTGTAGCAAATGTTAATATCTTCATCACTCTAGGTGATCTTCAATCTCCTCATGTAACTGTATGTGCTATCCCATGGATTCCTTTTGAGCTCGTAGAAGGACTTTTTTTATTTCCACACACGAGTCTTCCTGTCATCTGTCTCAACTCCCAACGGCTACTCTACATACACTTCCTCCTTGACTACACCATTTAGAATGCTATCTTGATATCCAACTAGTGCATCTCCCATATCATACCTTCACGTATGGATCTAATGGAAGTGTACCTCCCAACTCGTGCAAATTTCTCCTCATAGTATATGCCTTCCTTCTGTGAGAATCCTTGTGCTACAAATATTTCCTTGTATCCCTCGATGCTTCCATTTGCTACATTTTTGATAGTGTAGATACATATGGAAGACACTATGAAATTCCCTTCAGGTCTCAGAACCGCATCCTAGACATCATTCCTCATGATGAAATGGTACTCTTTGGTCATAGCCTCCTTCCATTCTTCTTGGATACTTCTTTATATTTGGAAGGATCTGCATCAATGATGTCACTCAACAGTGTCACATAACTTGAGTGTGTTTGAGGCCTCTTAATTTCTTTGGAAGTATCGTCACACTATTCTTCATATTGGATGATTTCCCATGCACAAGATGGTATTCATCTCTCGAGGTGGATCTAATATTCTATTTATATTATTCTAAAGTTATTTCTTTCTCCACTATGTCTCTAACCTAGGGAGCTTCAGGTTCCTCTTTTTAACTATCGTTACTTGTTCTTCAAAATGATCTACAAGTCAAGTTCAGTTGCATGATTAGAAACATCTCATAATTTCCAAAACATATTAATAGTGACAAATATATGTTGCATAGTCATGCAACTATCTTAGCCAATGCTACAACATTCATCCATGTCCCGTACACATACAATAAATTCTAGATGAACTTCACCAATATTATCATCAAGCTAGGTGTGATTAGTCATTTTGAAATGAGAGCCTCAAATGGAAATAGAAAGGATTTAGATCTTACTGATTTGAGGTGTCCGACTTGGTTTTGGAGCTTACTGATCTAGGGTTTGTTAGAGAAAACCTAATTTTCCAAAATTGGAATTTTAGACTTCTAATTGGATAGAAATATGTGCCTCTTCAAGGTGATTTTTCCAATGTACTCCTTTTCATAAAATAGTGGTGGGAAGCTCTTAGAACAGGAACCCTAGTTTTTCCAATTTCTTCTACATAATTGTCTGATATTTCTTCTATTGTATCTCTGAAGTTTCTGCTCCTCATGATATGAAACTTCTCACTGAGGTATCCTGGTATGTATTCTTTCCAACCCCATATTTTAGAGAAGAATTGGATTCTCCAAGTGGGACTTATGTCGAGTTTCCAAAGGTGACTATTTTGAGGACTGTTCAGTATAACGAACTTGTACGGACTTCCATGTGTCACTTTTTCACATTATGGGTTTGAAAAAATAACCGCGAAAACTACAGTATGTACCCTACCTGAAACATCTTACGAAATTTCATTTTGACTTACCATCCTAAGATATAGAAATTCTCCCTAGGTCACTTTTTTATGACTATATTCTAGAGGAGGTTGGAACCTTGATTTGGACGAATCATATCTCCTAAGGCATAGCGAATATGAGGCTGAAATGTTTACACAAGGTACAAAAATATTTCATCTTTGATATGTAAAAGTTCATCTCCTTATCCTTCTCCAATATTGATTTATATCGACAGTGTCAAGATGACTAGATTTAATCTTCTAGGGGTTTCAAGCATGAAACCCTAATTTCCAATGGCTTCCATTGTAGTTGTATTTCGGCTACACAATTCCTTCTTTCAGGGTGGATCTGATACCATGTTAGTTTTTCTAAGTTAATTTACTTAGTATATTTATCTAAAAGAATAAAAAACACAAAAATACATCAAAGATACACAAGATACACAAGACACATAGACTTTCATCGTGGAAACCATAAAAGGAGAAAATCCCACAAAATTCCTCAGAATATTTTCGTCACAAAGAAAAGATGACAAGATAGAATTACCCAAGGACAATAATTATGTATCATCTCTCTTTCCCTCCTCTTCCTCTCTCTCCTAAAGTGCACATGAGAGAGAAAGTGAAGTGTGTGACAAATGAGGAGGGCGCCTCCCTATTTATATTCTTATGTTAAGTTGTTAACTCAACCACTAGGTCGGCTAGGTTACTTATGGGTCTGACCTACCTAACAATACACATAAGTACATTTTCCTTTATTTAACCTAGGGACTATTTCCCCGACTTACAATGGAGGTTTTACCGTAGTGACCATACACAGTGATGACATCCCGAACAGAGGAACACACATCTCCAATGGGGGTACAAAAATATACAATAGTAATATCCATTAGAATATATTTCGAAGTTACAATTACAACAATATAATACTTCACGAAATGGGAAGAGGATATGCCTACAATTAAATTCGATGGTGAGACGATCGCTCACTTCGTGTTCAACCAGATTATCACTCGGTTCGAAATCCTGAAGGATATTATCACTGACCATGGTAGGAACTTTTAGAATAAAATGATGATAGAATTAGCTTTGAAACTACGGTATAAGCAATGACACTCTTCTTTTTATTACCCCCAAGTAAATGTCCAGGTTGAAGCAATTAACAAGTCCCTTAAGTCCATTTTACAAAAACCCGTCGCACATAGAAAAACTAATGGACATATCATGCTTTACTTTGCATTCTAGGCTTATCGAACCATAGTCAATATTGCCACCATATTCTCTCCTTTATCAGCTAGTGCACAGGGTGGAGCTGGTTTTACTGGTTGAGTGCGAGATTCCTTCATTAAAAATAGCCATGGAGTTTCTACCTATCACTTTGGAGTTAGAATAACATTTGGTACACATAAAGCACTTTGATGAGAAGTGTCAGGATACTATAGTGGATCTAGAGGTGAATAAGTGTCATGTTAAATCACAGTATGATAAGTATGTATGTACGCATCAATTTAGTGAAGGCGAATTGGTCCTCTTATATGATCAAGCTAGTGAACCTCTTTGGGCGCGAAATTTTAACTGCATGTGGATTAGGGCTTACGTCGTAAAGCGTTCCCTAGAGGAAGGAACCTATGAGTTGGAGGACTATGAAGGAAATTCCTTGGAGTAGCCTGTAAATGGGCTCTATATTAAGAAATATTATTCTTAATATTTAGTTGAGGTCAACATCTTGTATATTACTGTACAACTTGTATATATTTTTTTCTTCTTGTAGTGTTATCGGTTTTTTGTCATACTTCCTCTTTTGTGGAAGATGTCGATAGGATCATTGATCTATTTAGGATTTATTGATGGTGTCAACCACCACACCTAGAACTTAGATTCATCTTCCTTGGTTATCTATGCTCTCAAGGGTCAGTTGGTGTCTTCGGGATGTGTGTGTCTCCAGTCGTCGTCTGATAACATTGTTGAGTATAGCGTCATGATTAAATTATTACGTGATGCCATTTCCAATGGTGTCTGATCTCTCAAAGTTTGCCTTGAATCCTAGTTAGTGGTGTCATACTTAAATGATATGTACCGTATTAGGGATATTGTGTTATTAAGAAAGTTCTTGAAGGTAATCTTATTGGAGTGACAATTTGATTACATTAGATACATTCATATACCTAGAATTTATAATCATGTAGTCGATTCATATGCAAACTACGTATTAGATTGGAACTTTTCACATTAATAAAGAAGCATGAATATTTAAAACACATTCACATTTAAACACATTTGTAAATATACAAAACCAACCGCTATAAGTTTTTATTTCTGAATAGAGTTCAAAAATGGTGTCATGGTACAAAATTCCATAAGTACAAAAATGGAGCTTTAATCCACCAAAATACACACAACTAATACAAAGTGTCTACATAGGAATCTATTCCGTTAGGCCCAGGTGATGATCATGATAACATACAACTCCATTGGCCAACTTCTTGAACAGTCTAACCCATGGATGGGGTACCCTACTACATGGCTCTGCATAGCCTCGGGAAAGTCCTCAACTTTCACCATCCGTATCCTATGTGTCATTCGGGAAATGTTGCCATGTATGTTTTGGAGTTCCCACTCAGCATCAAAACTGATCATATCTTTACCTCATCTCCTTTGTTGATGTCGATGGAAACCATCTGGTCTTCATGGACCCATGTCTGCACACATATATATAATTTCTGTACTTGTCACCACCAAAAACATGTTTTTGATTTCCAAATAAATAGAAAATAGAAAAAAAATTAATAATTCAAAAAACCATAGAAATGGGATCTTTCCTATATTGTTTTATGCCGACCCTGGTGGTAGGGCTTGTCGGGATCTCCACGGAAGTATATCCTTGCATAGCGGTAGTCATCTATGGATATGAACTATCATCGAAACCAGTGGAATAAGTAAGGTGGGAAAGAAGAAGGTGCCCTACCTCCCCCTACCATCTACATCACCTCTTCCTATCTATTATGGGCTAGATCCCATAGACTGTGAGGAGGGACCTCAAATATAGTGTTGAGGATCGGTACCCTCTCAAAGAATAAAGTTTTCAAAATGTTGGTATACCCGAAGTTATTTATCGTACCCAGATTGTAGTCAGTTAATTGTTGTTTCATAGTGGTCAGTAGTGTTGCGCTCGAGTCATATACCATAGGTTTCATGCACTCCACCAAGTAGAACATGATAGCTCGTGAAGCCTGATGAAGTGATTCAAACCTGCTAATCTCACCAATACCAAAAGTATCACCTTGAGACTAAGACCTTGGATAGCATTCACCAGAACTTTACTTCAGATATTTTTGTGTCAGGAATGCAATACACAGCTATGTACTCCTCGATAGTGAGTCCTCCTCCAACTCCATGAGCTCATAGGTTCACTACCTCACCTCGGCGGGACATTCATGTGATGAAGTATATGTCCTCTACTTCTAGTCTCAATGGCATACCACCCAAAATAAAGGCCTTTGTGTCTACATCCAAGTAATCTGCAAACATCTAGTGGAGTCTTGGTTGGGCCCTAAAACCCCAAAGGTTCCAAAATTTATACAAGCCACACCTTATTAATGCTTTTTGAGCATTCACATCATGAAGAACTTCTCTATAAAAATATTCATGCTCATGTTGTCTCCATTCCAAAACCATCCTGCAAATAAAAATCAAATTTTGTGAGATTTCACCATCAAATTGGACATAGACGACCCTGTATGTGACTTTTCTTTATAACAGTAGAATATGTATGTGAGCATGCTTCTGTTTTCCTACGTACAACAATACCTATACGTGTCTCGATGAACTATGACCCGCATGGGCCGAGATCCTCAAATTTGGTTGCCTCATGTGTAAAAAACCACCACCAAAACTAAAAATTAATATATTGAAAAGATGAGGAATATGATTATGAATTAACTCATCCTGGTGGCTCTATATTTCGTGGTCCGTAGCTCCTGAAATCGTTGTTTGAAGTTTCAAAATCTATGTTTCTCCAAATGCACTATTTTAGGTAAAAAACCAAATGGTATGGTAAAATGTCATTTTTACTATTTATCAAAAAACAAAATTACCCACTTGGCCTATAGTTTGGACTTCGTATTAACTATTTTTAGCTATTTGGCCTAATATTGTTGTGTAGGAACCCCTTGTGGTGCACTTTCACTAAGGCATTGACTTGTTCACGCTTATGGAAGATATATTACTAAACTAGCATATAGAATAGGATCATTTTTCTGCATGCATCCTGCCTTATCCTATGACCATGCCACCTTAACCATAGGTACAAACCCACTTCATGATGTCACAAAACATTCATACTTCTACTAGAAGTGGTGTTACATAAGTGGTAGATATTTCCTTATCATGGGTACCCTGGTTAGATCCCACTTTTTTATTTGGTGCCCATGTTGAGCGTCCTCCATTAGGTCTAGGAGTCGCTTGTAGTCTCACCATTCCTTCAAATAAAGAGCTTCATACTCTTTCTTGAACTTTATGTTAGCCATAACCTATCGAGACTCCCATTGGTATCAAGTTGTAACTGCATTTTCATATGTTCGCTTTCCATATTGAGTTTTATGTCAACTACCTGCTTAAGTTTATAAGACATATAGCTCGATCTTGCCTCAATCCTAGCCAAGTAGAGCCTTCCATATATCTGTTTCATCTTGGTTATGCCTTACCCGGAGGAGACATCCCCCTGAGTGTCTGTATCTTGCATATGCTTCCTTGCATTAAGCATAGGTATGTTCCACTGCTTGGAACTAATTTGCTTTCTCGCGACAATCATTTCCTCCTTAGTGTACTATAAGAAATTTTATTCTTTTTCAAGATTTTCAAATATGAAAAAGACAAAAAAAGATCAAGAAACATAAAATGATGGACGAGAATTGATATCACATTCTATTGGCAAATGTCGTGTAGTGTCACCTTTGAATAGAGAACAATGCATTCATCCATTGGTTGGGTTACTAGTATGACCTTAGGATATGTACTCATTATTCTAAGTTTTCTCCACCAATCGGTTATGCTTCCAATCCCTATGGAGCCTCTGTTAATGCCTCTTATGTCACAGAGTATCCCAATATGCATTTTGATTCTATGCTACCTATGAGTCTTCATTTGCCTTATGCTCTTACTTGAAGGAATTTTTATCATGAGTTGGTTATTCCTTAGTTATATTGTCTCTCCATGTCGGCCATTCCCAATACATTTTTTATTGGTTCGTGAACATCTTGTTTGTATGATTTCTTCCAAATTTCCAAATTATCTAGAATTTATATGTGCATCGCATTGTTTGATGGGGGGCCTTAATTCCCTCCTTCCAGTGTATTCCATTCCATCTACTTTATAACACTTATTCTGGAATAGGGACGTAGAGTCCATTGAGTTCCTTAATACTTGGAGTCATCAGTGGAAGGTTCTCTCACCACCGATAGATTTGGTAATACATCAATGCCCCCTAATCGATGGATTCTCTCAAGTGTTCAACCTCAACACATCTATTCAAACATGTTTTTTTAGACTCTGTACCTTGATTCCCATTATCATTATCAATGGGCTATCTCGCATTTGTTAACGCTATACATCAATGATTGGTAATCATACGAGGGTCCATCATGTTCGACCTAGACACCTTTATTCGCGTGATGGGACATTTACTAGTGGTGATTTGTGTCAAATACCCCCGATCTTGGTGGAACCCCATATATGATACCCCATTGATCATGCCAGTATCTATGAGATTTCAACTCTCATGACCAAATTCCAGTGTACCATTTGATGTCTTCATTCAGTATGGAGAGATTAATTCACTGTATATCGTATGTGGTGATGACCACTTGTTGTTCAGGACAATGCACCCTTGTAACCTAGGGTCTCTAGGGTTACCAAATTACTAAGACACTTGCATACGATCAAATTATCTAGAAAATTAAATAGGAATAGGAAGAAGTCTTGACTTACCTGGTTTATGACAGTTGATACAAGCATGATCTCCTCCTCTTTCAGTCTCCTTCAAAGCTTCCAAGGCTCTCCCAATTCACCTATAAAAGACAAATTCTTCCAACAATATCTCATATATATATTAATGGTTAGTGAAATGCATATTCATAATAACATAATTGAAATCATTCATAATCCATCATACATGAGAAAGAAACAATACAAAGATTGGAAGAAGAACTTTCTTTATTCATAAATAGAGAATGGTAAGATTACAACCCAGCTTTTGAAACAAGGACTCCTCTGCAAACTGAGGACACCGAGTTCTGCTGCTCCAAGAGGTCTTAAGGCATACCACCAACATAAATTTTCTCTTCTAATATATATTGATTAGCCCCATCCCATGCCCTCTATTTATACATGGGGAATTAGAGAGGTTTCGAAGGTTAGGATGGTTGAGACAGTGGAGATAGTTATGGATTAAGGCTTAAATGATCTTGACTAATCGTGATTTATTATTTTTAACAATGCATTAAGGTACATGTGAGCATGTATATAATAAATGCGCATGTGACATGCTTCTTGCACAAAGGAAACTCATGTGTTCAGTGTACACGTGGGTTGCAATGCAAATAATCGTGTGTGCAACCCTAATCTCCAAATAAAAATGTATGAAGCTAGTGAGGAGATTATGTATTATCAATCATGCACATCTATAGTGTTTTGGAATACTTCAATCCTAATTTTCATTTTGTGTCCCGACATATTGGATGTCAGTACTTGGATGGAGAAGTGTCATTTTGGTTGATAACAGATGGCCCCTAATGTGTGAGGTCAGAGGGAAGCGATGGACGAAATACATCACAATATTTTAATCTTGGAGAAATCAAGTGTCCAAGGTAGTGGAGGAAGTACCTGAAATAAATACATATCAATCATCATATACAAAATCATATTCAAAGATGCCATGTTCAATATAATGGAACACTAGCTCCTTTACAATATTTGATTACATCATATGATATGGGTACAAGACCACGTATATTACAAAGGTGGATAGAAGCCACAATATACAATGATGATTCTTCAAAATTTGGAAGCTGTGTAACTGATCATAACATAGTCTTACGCAACTTAGGTTATAAATGTAAACCTAAGGTCTTCATAGAAATCCAAAGGAACCAAAACAATCTTACCATGTGAATGTGTGTTGAAGCTGAACATGGGAGAGACTCAACCGAATGTCATACAATGAATGAAACTAACAACAAAAGCAAAGGAGTTAACCAATAATGACAGTGAATCCTAAGGTACCATTGTCAAATCTCTAGGTCTTTGTCTTCAGGAATTACTGATGAGAAACCATACTGTGATGAAGAAGGAAATGGATCCTCCAACAGATCACAAGATTGACTAGGAAATGGATACGGGAAGGTAAACACAAGTAATAATCAGATAAGATAATGATGGAATTAGGATAATAGTTAGATGAAGGGATAAATCCTTGAACAGTGAGCATGACACAGAGATGAACCAAGGAAACTTTTAACTTGCAGATAGAACAACAAGACTTATCTTGTCACATGCCCCAATTTTGTAAAATAATGTTATTTTATTTTTATATTATTCCCAAACATTATGTTAAAAATAATGCTAAGTGGAAATTGATGACTCAACAGAGTCAAGGATGTGGAATGTAATTCTGAATATTTAATTTTTAATAAATAAAAGTGGAGACAACAGCCTGGGAGAGCTGTTAAAAAGAGTGTTACTGGTCAAGTGGTGGAAGGAACTAGGTGGAGAGAAAAAATACAAGTGGCAGCATCCTCAAACACTTCCTATGTTGTAGGTGGCAACTTCCCTACATTTGGGGTCATGATCCCCCAAGAAAGTGGGATCAGATCAGGTGGCTCAATTAATGACAACTAACCCAAAAAGACGTAGGAAATCTTATTAAAAATGCTCAATGTAGAGAGCTGAGGCTGCTCATTCCAGGAGAAGAACCATTCAAGTGAATGCACTTCAAGGAATTTATTGGGAAAGGGAAAATTGATGGAAGGTGTTTGAGGGGTAAACTGCAGGAAGTTGATCTAGTGCAGCTTGCAGCTGAAAGATCTTAATGCAGTATGCAGAGTTGGTATTGAGTCTCGGGACTGGTAATTTATTGTTTTCTCCACCTAGTTCCAGCCAAGCAGACCAGAACAGGCTCGGGGGTCTTGAGAAGTCGTTGTTTGAGCGCTCTCCAGGAGTTGGTAGGGAGGAATGGCCTCCCGTTGCTATTGTCATCTAGCTTTAAAAACAGGTTTCAATATCTTTTAAATTCCTGTGTATAGTTAATCTCTATGTATGGTTAGTAAATGAATGATGTTATGATATGCTGTGTTAAAACTTCTTAGTTATTCTAGACTAAATCTGTACTGTGATGAAATATAAATCCTACCTTTGTTTTTCCCCATCTGGAGTATTCCAGATCGTACTCTAGCAAAGGTAGTTTGTTTAAGTATATAAAGTATGATAGGATTATAATGAATTGAATACTCATGTTTAGAGAAATGATATGTTACCTTTTAGTAGATAGATGATTTTTAGAAGATTATTAATTTGTTTGCAAACATGTCATTGGAAATAGACTGTGCAAATAGAAGGTTCATACAGAATTTTACTTATAGTACTGACTGACATCAGTAGGTGAATTTTATCAATTATTTTCTACACAGTCTTTATTTACATAAACTGTACTTTACTTGGAAATCAAAGACTTAGATTTATCAACTGGATATTAATAGTTCATGTTAAGAATAGGTATAAATATATTACTGATAGCTTTTCCCTTTAGTAATATTTAATTTTCCTGTATCTATTTGAACTATAATTAAATAATATGATAAATATTACAGTAGTCTTTAACGAGCTTAATAGTTAAAGGACAGAAGTAACTTAGAGTTAAGTACATACTGTAAACTATATTATAATTCTGTAGAGCAGTGTAAATATAAAGAACACTGATAAGTATGGAGGTTCTTCAATTTTGTATTCTAAGTAAACCACAAATACGATTTAAATAAAACTAATGTAATTATTACAGACTACTTCAGTCATAACCTCCATATAAATAAAATTTAACATAAACTTAAGAATAGATGTATTACTTAAATAATAGTACTATAAATGTAAATATTATTATTATTATTATTCTTAAAACAGAGAACAATTATAGGATAATAATTTATGAATACATCAATAATAATTACAAGGTAATAACATAGGAAAATACTATCCTATTAAAAATAAAAAGGGAGTAAAATCCTAGCTCATGAATTGAGCATAAATAACAAATAATGAAATAGAAATTATGAATAATTCTAGTACTATAGTAACCTAGGTTTATACTTAGGTAAATTTATTTTAAAAAGGAATTATTTACTAACAGGTGCAATCATAATTATAAAAGAAAACAGAGCCTATTAAAGACAGCATATATCTAATTATTGGGAATTAAGCCCTTAAAACTAAAAACATTGCCATTACCGACATAATAACCATTTCTCTTAAACAATGTAATCATCATAGATAAACAAGATAATCCATTCTCAGTCCTCAAGGACATATAAACTAAAATAGAGAAAATAATATAATTATCAACTTAAGAGTAAAATAAACCAAACAAGGGTTTTACAGGTTAAACCCTAACTGACGAATTTCATCAAATATTCAAGATTTTCATCATGGCTGTTGGTTACTATGGGCAGACTCCGGTTTACTTATAATGTACCAACAACACCCCTAACTCACTGGCCCTTTCGGCAATAGACCACAGAGCGGCCTGAAGTCTCACCCGAAGTGATCTTAGATGGGTTGGCTAAAGACTCAAGTGTGCTTAATCATGTTCTATAGCATCCCGGTGTCTCGCGTCTCTTCTTAACCAGCGAGATCTTCCTGTGAGTCATATTTATCCCTTCCTTGTGGACTCTGATAGGGGGAGGACTCATATCGCATCGCCGTGACTAAGACGATGCACAAACTCTCCCTTCCGTGGTTCTCACTATCTATGATATCTCGCACCGCAGCTCCTCTGTCGGTGCGATATCGCCTTCTGTTAACATGATATCTCCTATAGTACAGCCCAAAGTGACTCTCAAGGTCCAAAGGGTTTCTCAATGGGAGGAATAACTCGGCTAACCTCCAACAGGGTGTTAAACAACCTTACATGAACTTCACAGTTCAACACACTCACATCACTATACTTAACTTACTGAATAAGTACACTGGAAGCACTTAACTTAGTGACTGTTATTGTGTGAAACAAGCACTGATGGACTCATAGGCAGACACTTGTTACATTTAAACTCGCCTTTAACTTTCTATAATGCTGTAACTGAATGAGAACATATAGACATTTACTAACTGATATACGGCATTCATGTAACAGATAGCAGATAGAAACTAAGTAAAGCACAATCACATGAAATAATCATATAACACACTGATTTTACGTGGTTCACTTCCAGGGTAGAAGCTACGTCCATGGGAACTGGTTTATATATTATAACTTGGGAGAGTAAACACAGTTTTGCTGGAATCTCATATGCAACTGAGATCTTCTGGGTAACTCTGCGCACACCACTAGGAGCCCTTCTCTCTTAGATCTCTTCTCTTCTTATATTGCTTCTCTTACAATATACTCTTCCTCTCTCTCTCTCTCAATCCCTGTGGATTGTTACATACATATTCTAGGAGTCAGCTACTAGTCATAGTAAGATACTACAGACTGAATAACAGAACTAGAGCTCGGCTCTTCTATGATACAAAGATCTATGAGCTAACAGATCATCGACTATCTGAATAGCTAATGAGCTAACTGACCAACTAGCTAACCTTTTACAATACAAAATACATCCCTTTATAGGCGGCCCGAAGGTCTCGCCATTACAACACTGTGGGCCTCTCCCAACTGTAACGCAAAAACCCTAACTGTGACAGTCGGTCTATCTGTACTGGAACTACCACTTTCCATCACACCATAGCTTCCTGTAGTCTTCCACGCTTCTCGGCGCTGACCGTGGGTACTTGCACCGCTTCCTTTTCTGTCCTTCGTCTTCAATACCTCGGCCTCGTTACTCCTTTTCCTTTATGAGGGTAGTTGAGCCCTCCTGTCTTCGCTGCTGCCTTAAGTGCAGTGGTTGAGATTTCTCCTCTCAGCCACTCAGGTATTGTTACCTTTGACTTACTCATTCCAAAACAACAGATTTTCCTGTAGCTGCAGGACCCTACTTCAACAGTCCCCTAACACTTACTTGTGGCTCACCCCTAAGCCACTAACAACTGGTTTCTCTTGCTGTAGATTCTCCTTGGCTTCCTACGAAGTCCTTGTAAATCTCTATCGAAGTCCTACGACTTCTTTCTCCATAGCTTCGACACACTCTTGTGCTGTTTCAAGCATAGCTTGACTGATGCTTGAGTCTTCTGTAACTCTAGTTCATAGGTCCCTCGTATCTTTCCTTCCCTTATTGTCATGCTCTCGCTCTCGTTGCTTGCAAGACTTGCCATCCATTTGTTCATCACAAGGATTCAAATCCCTGGTATCACAAGAACTCCTCTCTAGCTGTATTTAGAACTCGTATCCCAAAGAAGATATAAATCTGTATCTTCCATCCGTCTCAAACATTTCATTCAGTATGGAGCCTTCTTATGCGAAAGGTATACAAACCAGGAATTTCATTTCGAGAACAAGCCTTTTTCTGCTTCTTGAAGTTATGCTTGTTCGGTTTGTTTTCCCTTTCACTTTTCTTCTCAGCAACTCGCTCCAGGTATTCACGCTGCTTGTGTTCTGCATATTTTCATTCTTGACCTTTGGAACCTCTTGTTCTTCTCTTAGCTGATGAGATAGGTCATCTTCCTTCTTCCGTTTCCTTCTTTTTCTCATTTTTACTTTCTTCCTGGCTGGAGATTTCTTCTCATCATTCTTCTGCTCTGCTTTCTTATATTCAGTGATCAGCTTGTCTTTTTGCTTTTCTGCAGCTAAGACTTTGATGACATCTTCTACATCCTATGCTTGACTCCTCATCCTTGGTTGCTGTTTGACCTGTGATGTACCTAATTTCACAACCTTGGGCAGCGTCGTCATAGCAGAATGGAGGCCACCACTCCGGAATCATCTCACAATGTCTTCTAAAGGTTCCTCCTCTGACAGAACCCACTTAGTGCAATACTCTGGATGGGCAATGGCTACAAAATTGGGGAAGACTAGCACTCTGTAACTGGGGTATCTTTGCACAAGGAAAACTCTGCAACTTTCTCTATAGCTCTCTGAAATTGCCAAAGTAACCCTTCCGTATGGATGATCTTTATATTTATAACAAAGGTGATACTCTGTGACTCAACGGTCCTGTAGACTAGACCCGTCGGCAGTATTAATTGCATGGACAAGACAACACCTATCGTTTCAATCCTCATTAATTGCTGAAATCTGATCAAATTTCCCTTGAAACGTGTGTGCAGGTGCCAGTCTCGTCATAGGTTTTACCAAATCTAGAAAAATCATTATACTGTTGCCAAATCTAGGGCAACGGATACCTGTCGTATCTAGATTAACTACTTGTCAGAGGGTGAAGTGACTGGCCCTTTGTTCTTTTTCAACACTGGCTACGTGGCACGGGGAAACATCACCTTTCTGTGATGCCTCACAACATTACCTATGCAAACAAGTTACTCAAATTTTTTTTTTTTGCAAGCATCCTATGACTTACACAAAATGAACCGTCCTTATGCGATTCCTTGTACTTAGACTATCTGCCGGTGTAGACTAAGTCCCGGTGCAATGCCTCCTTTCAACTACACTGAGCATCTGCACTTTCATACACTATCTAAGTTAGGCCTGAGAGGTGGGGTGGCTATCACTATAGAGCTTGAGCCTACTGCCATTAATCAACGTGGGCAGAAGATCCCCATTCAATTTGCTGAGCTGAACGGCACCTCCTTCTGTAACTTGCTGAATCTGATATGGCCCCAACCAATGCATCTTGAACTTTCCTGGAAACTTAATAAACTTACTGTCATAAAGGAGCACTAGGTCTCCTGTTTGAAAAGTCTTACTCTTAATGTGCCTATCATGCCAAGCTTTTTCTCGTGCGTTCTGCACTTTCTGATGGAACCTTGTGATGAATCTGTCTTCCTCTAAGGCAAGCAGCTGTGCTAGTCTTTCATTCATCGTGTCTGTATCAGCCATCCTGGTGATTTGAGAAATTCTTAAACTGGGAATAATATATTCCATAATCATAACAACCTCTTGTCCATACACCAAGCTGAAAGGTGTGTTCCATGTAAGTTTCTTGCGTGTAGTCCTATAAGCCCATAATACAGCGTTAACCCTGAGGTCCTAATCATTTCTTTGGCTGTTACAGACCTTAGTAAGAGCATTTTCTAGAATCTTGTTAAAGGCCTCCACTGTACCATTAGCTTGTGGGTGGTAGGGCATGCTCTTATGGTGTTGTATCTGGAATTACTCTGTCAAGGCTTCAATAGTGCGATTCAAAAAATGTGTGCCTTGATCGCTCATCAAAATTACTGGACATCCAAATCTACTGATGATGCTTTCAAAAATGAACTGTGCAGCTGTAGCAGCATCACAATTCCTTACTGCTTTTGCCTTTGCCCACTGGTGAGGTATTATGTTCCTGTGATGATGTATCTCGCACCCGTTCGTTTTCTTGGTGGGTTGATAGGACCCACAAAATCTATAGCCCATTTGTCAAATGTGCACAGTGTGATCTATGGTCGCAGCGACATTTCATCTCTTCGGGACGATTTTCCTACCCTCTGGCAGATATCACAGCATCTGCAAAACTCCTTAGTATCTTTGTGTAAAGTAGGCCACCATAATCCTCCAGCTAAGATTTTCTGAGTAGTCAGCTTTCCTGCGAAATGACCTCCTGCGGCACCTGAGTGTGCTTCTCTGATAATGGCCTCTTTCTCATGCGGCATAATGCATCTGCGCATGACTTCATCTGGACCTAACTTGTATAAGTGCCCTGCGATCAATGTGAAGTCTGCTGTTTTAACAACTAGCTGTTTCTTTTGATGCTTAGTAAACTCAACAGGTTCCCATCCTGTGGTGAGAAAGTGAATGATATCAGCATAGTACTCATCTGCGATCTAAATAGTAAACAATTGCGCATCTGGCAAATTGTCCTCTAGGTTACTTGGTTCTTCTCTTGAGTCTATCCATGATAGATGATCAGGCCCAGCATTTAATATTCCTGGTTTTACGATGATTTCAAAATCATACTCCTGAAACAAGAGTAACCATCTACAGATTCTTCCCCCTAACACTGGTTTATTGACCAAGTACTTTAAAGCGGAATGGTCAGTAAACATCTTGAATGAAGCACCCAACAGGTAGTGCCTAAACTTCTGTAGAGCATACACCATAGCTAAACCTTCTCTCTCTGTAGTGGTGTAGTTCTTTTTTGCAGTGGATAGCTTTCTGCTTGAGTATGCGATAGGGTGATCGATACCCCCTTCTCCTGGCTGGGTTAAGATGATCCCTAGTGCGATGCCAGATGCATCCACATGTACATGAAATGGCTTGGTCCAGTCTGGAAATACTAAGATGGGTGTTGTAACCATCTTCTCTTTAAGAGTGTCTAGACTTTTTTGGCATTCCTCATTCCATAGGAATTTGGCGTCTTTCTTTAACAGCTTTTCCATCAGTGCTGTGATCTTTGCATAACCCTTGATGAACTTTCTATAGTACCTATATGACCAAGTACTCTCCATAATTGCTTGACTGAGTTGGGTGCTGGAAGATTTACAATGATGGCAATCTTTGTAGGATCTACCATAAAGCCTTGTCTGCAAACAATGTGACCCAACAAAATACCAAATGGCACACAAAATATACATTTTTTCAAGTTTAGAGAAATCTGGTACTGCCTACATTTCTCTAACATCAGTCTTAAATCTCCTATGTGCTTGTTGATTAATCCAAATACAGTCCAGTCATCAAAATAAACCTCTAGGAATTTATGGATGTATTCTTTAAATATAGCAACTACTACTCTTGAAAAGATAGCTGGTGCATTTTTAAGACCAAAGGGCATTACCATATACTGGAATGAGCCCCATTCTGTCACAAAAGTGGTATTATATCGATCTTCTGGATGGATTCTGATCTGGTGATAGCCTAAAAAGCCATCAGTGAAGGAGTAGACCTCCTGTCCTCCCACATTGTCTAACACTTCATCAGTAAACGGTGTTGGGAACGGGTCATGAAGTGATGCATCGTTGAGTTTACGCAGATCGACACAAATTCTGATTTCTCCTTTGGTTTTTTTTTCTTTCACGACCATGGTACTAACCCATTCACTTTCTTCTACAGGCTCAATGATGCCCGCTGCTAGCATCTTATCGATTTCATCCTTAAATTTTTCTTTATACCATGGATTTAATCTGTATGGACGCTGTTTGATTGGCCTAGCATCCTCTTTCAATGGTATCCTCATTACTCCCAGATCTCCTACTATTCCCTTCATTTCTGTAAACTTAGTGGGGAATAAGTCCTGATAGTCGTGTAACACATCTGCAGTGTGTGCTACCGTTTCATCATCCCAATAGTCTCCAATAGAGGCAAGATTTGGTTCTGTGTCTATGCCAATATTGATCTTTTTAATCTGGATGGGGTTTATGATAGCTGGAATTTGTAGCTTCAGTCCATCAACATCGCGAGTCCCTTCTGAATCCGGAATGTTGATGCTGCGAGGATCCTCATCCTCATCCTCTGGTTCTACTGCGAAGTTATAACACTCGAGCGCATCTTCTAACTAGATGGCCCACTCAGGTTGAGTATGTACTGATAGGGTACAGTCCTCAAATATCTTAGTCTTTATGACATCTAGAGCCTGATCGATACTTGGATACTCAGATTCAAAAGTGAAAGTGAGTTCAAAGTTGTCTATCATAAGTGGCCATGTAATGGTTCCTCTGCGCAACTCGGTCTCAGTGTACCAGTTCTTTGGAATTTGGTCTAAAGTATGAATGAATAGGTGAACCCATTCATCCTCTGGAATGTCCGACCAATTCTGTTCACACATTTCAATATGTGACCTGGGGTCACTTTCTCCTGTGTACCTCTGTTGTAGATACTCCTTGTTATTAGAAAACCTAATTTCCATCAATCTCTTGAAGTCATCCCATGATGCGATATGTTCTCTATGTGCCTGCCACCATCTTGCAGGTGTGGCTCTTACTGCAAGGTCAATGACTGACATCCTTTGCTCCTGAGGGATTTCCCGTTCAAATTGCTTTAAAAAATCGTTGACGTATGCTAAGCCATCAAATGATGGAGTATCCTTAATCTCTGTGCCAATCCATCACAGTGACTTAGTCATAAACAGACATCTGCGAGCTGAGACTTCGTAAAGTCTATTCTGCCAGTTCTCTAGGCCAACATCCGAGTCTGATGCGCATGAGTTGTCGCATCGCCAACTAATGTTCCCTTCTGTAGTTGGATTGATGTAGTCGCTCTGATTGGCCGTCATTTGATAGAGGCTCTCCATATTACATGCCGCATCCTCTGCTCGGATAGGTTCAATATATCTGGGACCCTGAAAAGGATCCAATGGTGCAATGACCCAAATCTGATTGTCCTCGAAGGTCATCTGTCTCTTCTTTAAATTGATAACAGCCATGTTACCAATTTCCCAATCAATACCTAGTAGCACTGGGTACGGTCTACTATCGCCAATGATTTGTATAACTTCAAAGTCTACAAAGCTGCGAACTCCGTCAATGTCAACTGGCACCTGCGGTAATCGACCCAGTGGCGATACCCGCTACTGATTGGCTAGTCTTAGATGGATAGGTGATCTGGCTAACTTAGGGCTACCCATCTGTTCCCATGTCTGCTTAGTCAGAACATTTACCTCTGATCCTAAATCTAGGATTACCTCATCCATTTCAAATTCTCCAACTTGTGCTGTGAGTCGCATCTCTCTTCCTGTTCTTATATATCCCATAATATTATGAACAGCACGCTGTGCATGGCTCACGGAAGAAGATGGCTGACACTGATCTATGATGCGCTGAAGCTCTCCGATAGCTTTCTCATTTCTCATGAGTTTTAAGCAACTCCGCAGGAAGGATTGTACACTTCCTGTTGACTCATCCTCATCGCACCTTCCCAATGTGGTAGCCGACGATATCTGAACAGGGCTAATGCCACATGGTGTTTGCTATGGTACGCCCCTAGACGGCTGTACCTGGGATCCTAATTGTGTAGGGTCATTAAATAAATTTTTAGCTTCCTGAAATGTCTCTTTATTTTCCTACAGGTCGAGTGGTGTTGATTTAGTAGTGGCTTTGCGCACCCACTCTGGACCTGTGTTCTTTTCAGTATCCGGTGATGTCCCACTGGTGGAAGCACTGCTGCAAGTCACAATGCTGACTCTTAGTTTTGGTTCCTTCTGCTCAGCAGCAATAAGATGAATGTTCTGGTGTGCTACTGGCTTAGGTTCCCTGATGTTGGATATCAAGGTAGGAAATTATTCTATAGCATGATCGTAATATTTGCAATAGTTACATGTGGTTGTAGGGCTCTGGAAATCCCTAGCATAATGTCCTATAACTCCACAGTTGTAACAAGTGATCGGTCCACGACCATGGCCAAAGTCTTCACCACAGCCAAAGCCTCCTCCTCGGCCAACATGAGCCGGTTCCTACTGTGGTCCTGCTGCTGGACCTAGTGTCTCTGATTGGACTCTGTATAAGTCATGTTTTCTCTCGACCATGAGATCATAAGCTCTACAATTATGTTCATCATGTCCTATGGACTTACAGAAGTTACAGTATAAGTTCTTAGGTGTTTGTACATACTTCTGAAGTAAAGGGCATTGCTAAGGTGGGTGTCCTCTTATTCTGCATAGTTCACACCACAGCCCTTGCGTCTGTGCTAAGGGGTTAGGAGCCCTGCTTGCTAGATATTCAACAAATACTGGATAGTTATCTTTAGTATGGCCTTGTGCTTTACACTTTATACACCATATTTCTTGTGTAATCTCTTTTCCTTTCTTAATCTCATGCATCTGTAAGGTGAGATTAGCTAACTGGTTATGCAGGTTTGTCATACCTGTACTGGTCTCAGCTAGAGGTGATGCCTCTAGTTTCATTGCCATCTCCAATGCGTCATCCTACATCTGGAGTTTCTGCTGCATCAGTGGTAGTCTGATGTGGGGGAGCAGTGCTACAATAAACCATTCCTTGTGCTGCTTCGGCGCAAACTCAAAGCTAACTTGGTCTATAAGGGCTTGGAATTTCTTATCAAAGTCCCATACTGTCTCTGTAGGTGATTGTTTAATGTCTTTGAGCTCTGTAATGCACTGTGACTCAGACTTAGGTTTCTTAAATTCTTTGATCATGGCGGTCCTAACCTGTACGAGCGTTCTGGGTACCGCTGAGGTATACTTCATATACCATGTTAAGGCTCATTCCCTAAGTGTGGTGACCAACTGTACAATTTTAATATTATCGTCTTGGAGCCCTTTAATGGTCCACATGGCTTCACATAGAAACCAATGTTGCTCTGGGTCTTCTGCCCCTGTACCCTTAAAGGTAGGTAGCTTCATATCATACCCCATTCTATTTCTATGTGGTGGATGCTGATTTGCTGTGTTACTACCACTCGGTGGTGTAGATATAGGTGATGTAGTGGTAGTATGTACTGTATGTGAGCTACTAGATGGAGTTCCTATGGGATTATTCTGAGTCCCGATTGATTTCTGTGGGGTGTAAGGATGGTAAGGGATACCCCCTTCTATTCTTTCTGTATTATTGTGACTCTGTTCTCTAGTATTGTCTGAACTGTTTTCAAAGACAGAAGATCTGAAATCTACTTTATATTTCTTTCCATTACGTGTACATCCAAGTTCATCAAGGTCACTCTCAAACTCTTGTGAAATTACACTTACTGAACCTATACATCTGAATATATATCAAGTACTCCTTTTTCATGTAATAGCATCTTAACGGACAACTTTAAAGAGTTCAAGTACTTACCATGATATCCTTTGAAGAAGTACCACTCATCTTCGCTGAAGCTTTTTCTCTGTTTGACTGCAAACTCTGTGATGAAGCCTTCTAGCACACTCGCAAGCCAGAATTCCACTGCTCATGAAATGGGATTATCAATGCTCATGACAGTCTGAATCAGCTCTGGTGTCCAAACAATGTTCCTTTTCTTCTTGAATATATGTTGATCAGTCAACTTTGATAACCAATCGTACAACTCATTTCCATAGGTGGCAAAAAATATCGTATGTATATCAGTGAAGATATGTTTTTGTAACTAGTCCTCTGTACTCAAAGTAGGACTCTTGTTTTCTATCACAGCAAATTCTCTTTCTATAGACTCAACCCACTGGTTGAGTTCTTCTTTAGTAGGATGCCAACACAACATTAGCTCTTAGTTTGTTCAAAACCGGCAATGGAACCATTTGTTGGTTACTATGGGCAGACCCGGGTTTACTTATAATGTACCAACAACACCCCTAACTCACTAGCCCTTTCGGCAACAGACCACAGAGTGGCTTGAAGTCTCACCCGAAGTGATCTTAGATGGGTTGGCTAAAGACTCAAGTGTCCTTAACCAAGTTCTATAGCATCCTGGTGTCTCGCGGCTCTTCTTAACCAGCGAGATCTTCCTGCGAGTCGCAGTTCTCCCTTCCTCGCGGACTTTGACAGGGGGAGGACTCCTATCGCATCGCAGCGACTAGGACGATGCGCAAACTCTCCCTTCCATGGTTCTCACTATCTGCGATATCTCACACCGCAGCTCCTCTGTCGGTGCGATATTGCCTTCTGTTAACGTGATATCTCCTATAGTACGGCCCAAAGCGACTCTCAAAGTCCAAAGGGTTTCTCACTAGGAGGAATAACTCGGCTAACCTCCAATAGGGTGTTAAACAACCTTACATGAACTTCACAGTTCAACACACTCACATCACTATACTTAACTTACTGAATAAGTACGCTGGAAGCACTTAACAAAGTGACTATTACCGTGTGAAACAAGAACTGATGGACTCATAGGCAGACACTTGTTACATTTAAACTCGCCTTTAACTTTCTATAATGCTGTAACTGAATGAGAACATATAGACATTTACTAACTAATATATGACATTCATGTAACAGATAACAGATAGCAACTAAGTAAAGCACAATCACATGAAATAATCATATAACACACTGATTTTACGTGGTTCACTTCCAGGGTAGAAGCTACGTCCATGGGAACTGGTTTATATATTATAACTTGGGAGAGTAAACACAGTTCTGCTGCAACCTCATATGTAGCTGAGATCTTCTGGGTAACTCCGCACACACCGCCAGGATCCCTTCTCTCTTAGATCTCTTCTCTTCTTATATTGCTTCTCTTACAATATACTCTTCCTCTCTCTCTCTCTCTCAATCCCTGTGGATTGTCATACTCTAGGAGTCAGCTACTGGTCACAGTAAGATACTACATACTGAATAATAGAACCAGAGCTCGGCTCTTCTATGATACAAAGATCTATGAGCTAATAGATCATCGACTATCTGAATAGCTAATGAGCTAACTGACCAACTAGATAACCTTTTACAATACAAAATACATCCCTTTATAGGCAGCCCGAAGGTCTCGCCATTACAACACTGTGGGCCTCTCCCAATAGTAACCCAAAAACCCTAACTGTGATGGTCAGTCTATCTGTACTCGAACTGCCGCTTTCCATCACACCACAGCTTCCTGCAGTCTTCCACGCTTCCCGGCGCTGACTGTGGGTACTGGCGCCGCTTCCTTTTCTGTCCTTTGTCTTCAATACCTTGGCCTCGTTGCTCCTTTTCCTTTATGAGGGTAGCTAAGCCCTCCTGTCTTCGCCGCTGCCTTAAGTGCAGTGGTTGAGATTTCTCCTCTCGGCCACTCAGGTACTGTTACCTTTGACTTACTCGTTCCAAAACAACATCTTTTTCTGTAGCTGGGGGACCCTACTCCAACAACGGCTGTGAGTACAGCTTTCAAAATTAAACATATAAAAACCAGATAAATACTCAAACAGAGTTTATCTTCTTAGATTTTCAAAATGGGTATAAACCCTAATTCTTTATAGAGTACGGCTCAATGGCCAACTATCAAAAACAAGTCGCAGTGAAGCCATCTTCGTAAGTATACATCCAAACAAACTGTGAAGCTAAGCTTCAATCAAAATTACTATACACACAAAGTGCACCCACTCTATCGAGGCTTTGATTTTTTTTTTTTAAACATGTTTATAATAACCTGTAAACAACTTAAAAACAACACAGTATAACTCGTGGAAAAATGAGAAAAGGGTATTCAAACCCTGGGTGAAGTTCAACGACCACCCCAACGAAAACTAAGGAGAGAATCCATCCTTCCAACCATGGGGCTTACCCGAAATGGAGCCACGAGCCATGGCTGGTGTAAGAGTAATCTTTTATCCCTGTACAAGCTACACCTCCATGAACATATGCAACAAAATATAAACCCTTGTCAAAAACATTTTTACATGTGAGAAGCTTAAGGTATTTACTGTATTAAAAACTTGCTGAGTATAAAAGAAGGATTTAAATTATCTTTACCTGTCACGAGGAGTAAGGTGAGCTGGTTCGCAAGCACTATCACCTACAACCGCCACAGTGAGAACCTATTAACTCATGAAAACCTCACACAACAGCAAGTTACGAAGAGCCAAGAAGGAAACTGAAGATTCACCAACTACACAGATGTTGGGGAGAAGGTTTCAGGCAGCGAAACACATACAGCAAATGAAGAACAGCCGACAGAGGAAGGTTAAAAATAAAAACCACTCCTTGGATAATGGAAACAACACAAATCCAAGGTTTTAAGCGGCAATAACCAGGAGAACGCTGGAGGCCACGGAAGGCAAGCCCTGGAGCAGCGTAAACTGCGGGATAACAATGCCTTAGGTCAAGTTTGCTGAACATTTTATATGCTTTACACATGGACAGGATTGCTCCACGTATCTTAAAATTTATTCCACAAACGAGGGTCATGTTCCATAGTTCTTGCTTGGGGATTATATTATTGTTTGTTTTCACAGCGCAGGGTAAAAATGTTATCAACAGCCCATTAATGTGGACCCAATCTCTAATCATCAGCATTACGAATTATTAGCACCTAATCACCAAATCATTAACGTAGAAGAGTGTACGTTGACCAAGCTTTGAATCATTTATAATTATAAGCATAAACTCGACGTGGATTATGCCAAACCCTCGCTACTTTAACATATATTGTTTTATGATATACATTATCATAACGTGTTGAGTGTTGGCATAAATACTTTCTAACTTAGTCTTAATAAGTTAGATAGCATAGGTTACATGTTAAGATTTTAGATTAAGACGTAGTTAAGTCCTTAATATAGTTTCCTAAAATGCATATTAACTATTACAAGACCATGGTAACTCTAGTAACAAATCTTAAGACCCTTGAGTTATACCCTGAAAACTTGAACTTAATAAAGTTTGGAATTTAAGTGCATGGTAAGTTAACCCTTGTTATACCACTCATTTTAAAGCTTGGGTATAGTAGACCCTTTTATTTAGGAAATTTTTCTAAGTCTAACTTTTATAGAAAGTATCTTATAATAATGCCAAGAAGTTAAGGCTAGATTTGAATTTGTAACAATAACAAACTTTTGTAGATTATTGGCTCATCAAACAAGTCATTTATGTATAGTTAAGAATTATAAATGAATTGATAACTCCTATAGCATCGAAAACTATGGAGTAGCACATTTTTAAAGATAAGGGTATTATCACAAGAATATGTCGTATAGTTTATGCGACATTACTTGTTAGTATTTGGGAATACTTCATTTTGGCTTTATGTTCATCAAATTGTCTAGTGGATAGTAATATTGTTATAGAGATAAAACTGATGATATGATAAAGGGTGATCCTTTTACACTTTCAAAAGTAAGTAAAATTCAGAGTTAAACTTTAGGAACAAGGTATGGGTAGCCTTAAGCTCTTGTAGAAGAGCTTAATGGTTTTAGTTTCTATATTCAAAAGTTCTTACTATTTATAAGATAATAGGCTATGAGTACCCTATAAAAATAACTTTTAAGGGCAAACAATTATACAAGCAAGGCAAGATAATATTGCAAAAATATTGTCAAGTAAAACAATTGCTTATGAGTATTATTAGACACTTAGACTAAAGAAGAAATTCACAAAACTGGAAGTCTAATGATAAAGTCACAATTATACTATGCTGACATTACACTTTCTTCTAAGCATGTTTATCTGAACAACTGATGAAAATCAAATGATTTTACCTTGCAGCAGCTGTCTAGTGTTTGGTAGCTTATTGTACTAAGATTTTTAATTTTCATTTAAAATACTGCTCACATTAATAAATCTTTAAAAATATATATATATTCTCGATCGATCATACCTGTAAAAACCTATAAGAAATAGTATTCATCTGCGTTAGCATGAATGCTAAGTAAGCCCTGGATCTAAAAGTAGATTCCACCTACTGACATAAAAGAGCTAATCAGTAATCTAAAGCAGATATCACACAAAAGATTTTTATCCTGCTATGAAAAATAAACTGTTAAGAAACCACTTACTTAACTGATATTGAGGATAACTGTTAGCTATTAGGAAAAACCACAGGTTATAACATTTATTGTTAACTCGAAAATTTTAAATTTTTGCGAAAAAATGGGGTTGTGACATATCTGTCATGTAAGAGACATGATCAAATTCCCCAAGTATAAAGGACAAGTGGAGGAGTAAAGACTCGAAGTGATAGATGAGATGAAATTGTAAACTAAAACATGAGTATCAGAAAGTTTAGAGAGTGCTATGTTCAAGGAGGACATGTTGCCACTGTTTATAACCCAAACAGAGTGATTCTTCCTTATCTTTCTTGTTAAATTTTAACGAGTCTAGGAAAGTCAACTCAGGTCTCTCTTCATTTTTGACAAGCTTAAAGAGGTGAGAGAATAATGCTTGATAAAGTCACTGATTCATGGATTTTACGAGCCCAAACTAGTACATTCTCATTGGTGATTTCATATTTAGAGAGTCTGAAAACTCTGAAGAAGATTCCTGGGGGGTTGCTTTTTCTTCCAATTTAGTCTCTTGAGGCTGGAAAAGTATTAAACACACCACATAAGAACTCTCTTAGCTTCCGAAGAAGTAAGGTGCACCTTTTTCGTACTTAGTCAAGAAGGTCCAAAATGTTAAATTTTCATATGCTAAGCTAGATCATTAGTATTTCATTTCAATTTCATAACAAAAGCATATAAACAAGATCACTGAAAGATAGACAAGCACAACCATACAAAGGAGAACACAAAGATTTATCTTGGGAAAACCCTAAAGGGAAAAACCCAGCAAAAGCTTCCTCAATATAGATGCCCCAAAAGATAAAAGATAAAACCAACAAGGAGATCAAAGTCTAATCCTCCTCCTTCTCCAGATACTTCTCTCTCTTCTCCACTAATGCGCTATATGAGTGAGAGTGTGTGTCTCAAATGAGGAGCACCACATCTCTATTTATATTCATCCATTCACTTTAACTAACTCATTCGACATGTAGGCTCTAGTTAAATCATGTAGGCTTGAGTTACACATGTAGGCTCAAGTAACCACACTGGGGTGCTAATGACTCACCTTTACAATTAGAGGGGACTACCTCATGATTCTTATTAGTTCTTTCGTTTAGAAGCATCGGGGTACAAAGTAATACAAGTGGTTCTCTCGGTAGGACCATCGGGGACCACAAAAGATACATATAGAATATTTTTCAAAATTACAATATTTCAACACTCCCCCTTAACGAGAAGGGTATTCTACAACAGCATCAACAACAATAATAGTAGGAGAGGAAATCATCAACATAAGCAGGGTAACACATCTATAAATCATTGGAATCTTTTCAACATCATGTAGTCTTCATCTTCAATCTTCAGTCTTCAGTAACAGCAACATTATGACTATTTTGATCAGCAACAACTTCTTTAGTATTTTGACTTTTCGAATAGCATCATAATCATCATCATATTCTGATCTTACGATCAGAAACATCAGCAACATCATCATCAGTACTTTGACCTTTTGAACAACATCAACATCTTCAATACTTTGACCTCTTGATCAGCTACAACTTCAACAACATCTTCAGTACTTTGATCTTTCGATCAGCAACATCTTCAGTATTTTGACCTTTCGATCAGCAACAACTTTAGAAACATCTTCAGTACTTTGACCTTTTGATCAGCAACAACAACATCATCATCATACTCTGATCTTTTGATCAGATACATCATCATCAAAATATCATTATTGTCAAAACATTAACATCATCAAAATATCAACATCATCATCAAAATATCATCATCATCACACTCTGATCTTTCAATCAAAAGCATCATCATCATCAGCCTCTGATCTTTCGATCAGAAACATCATCATCTGAACATCATCATACTCTAATCTTTCGATCAGAAACGTCATCATCAACACATCATCATATTCTGATCTTTCGATCAGTATGTCATCATCATCATACTATGATATTTTGATCAATACGACATCATCATTATCAGGATATCATCATCATCACATTTTGATCTTTCGATCAGAAACATCATCATCATCATCATCATCGCACTCTGATCTTTCGATTAGAAAACATCATCATCATCGTACTCTAATATTTCGATCAGTACATCATCATCATCATACTTTGATATTTTGATCAGTACGTCATCATCATCATACTCTGATCTTTCAATCAGTATGTCATCATCATCATCAGGATATCATCATCACATTCTAGTCTTTCGATCAGAAACATCATCATCATCATCACACTCTGATCTTTCGATCAGGAAACATCATCATCATCATACTCTGATCTTTCGATCAGAAAACATCATCATCATCAGCAGCAACCCACAGTACAAAGACAAAGAAGTCTTTGGATCTCTTTTGGACTTAAAGTCCAAGGATGATGCAATCCTATCACATTCTTGACAACCGAGGTCACTGGATCCTTTCTGAACTAAGGTTCAAGGATGATACAATCCTACCACCTTCTCGATCACTGAAGTTCACTAGATCCGTTCTGAACCGAAGTTCAAGGATGATACTGTTAAATTTTCATATGCTTAGCTAAGACATCAGTACTTCATTTCATTTTCATAACAAAAGCATATAAATAGGATCACTGAAAGATAGACAAGCACAACCATACAAAAGGAACACAAAGATTTATCCTGGGAAAACCCTAAAGGGAAAAACCCAACAAAAATATTCCTCAATATAGATGCCCCAAAAAGATAAAAGATAAAAGATAAAACCAGCAAGGAGATCAAAGCCTGATCCTCTTCCTTCTCCAGCTACTTCTCTTCTCCACTAATGCGCTACACAAGTGAGACTGTGTGTTTAAATGAGGAGAGCTACACCTCTATTTATATTCATCCATTCACTTCAATTAACTCATCCGACATGTAGGCTCGAGTTAGTCATGTAGGCTCGAGTTACACATGTAGTCTCAAGTAACCACACTGGGGTGCTAATGACCCACCTTTACAATTAAAGGGGACAACCTCATGACTATTATTAGATCTTCTGATTAGAAGCATCGGGGTACAAGATAATACAAGTGGTTCTCCCAATAGGACCATCGGGGACCACAAAAGATACATATAGAATATTCTTCGAAGTTACAATATTTCAACACCCCCCTTGACGAGAAGGGTATTCTACAACAACATCAACAACAACAATAGTAGGAGAGAGATAGAGGACATCATCAGCATCATCAGGGTAACACATCTATAAATCATTGGAAGCTTTTCAACATTATGTAGTCTTCATCTTCAATCTTCAGTCTTCATCATCATTAATACTTTGACTACTTCGATCAGCAACATCTTCAGCACTTTGACCTTTCGATCAGCAACATCATCTTCAGCACTTTGACCTTTTGATCGGCAACATCATCTTCAGCACTTTTCCCTTTCGATCAGCAACATCATCTTCAACACTTTGACCTTTTGATCAGTGACATCATATTCATCACTTTGACCTTTCGATCACTAACATCATCTTCAGCACTTTGACCTTTCGATCAGCAACATCATCTTCAACGCTTTGACCTTTCGATTAGCAACATCATCTTCAACACTTTGACCTTTCGATCAGCAACAAAATCATCATCATACTCTGATATTTTGATCAGAAACATCATCATGAAAATATCATCATCATCAAAACATCATTATCATCAAAACATCAACATCATCAAAACATCAACATCATCATCATCAAAACATCAACATGATCCTTCCTTTCGAAATTACGGGATCAACATGTCTATGGTACTCAGACGATCCTTCCTGTTGGAATTACGGGATTTAGGTCTTTACGAAGTTACTAACGATCCTTCCTTTCAGAATTACGGGATCAACACATCTATGGAGCTCAGACAATCCTTCCTTTCGGAATTACAGGATCAAGTCTTTACGGAGCTACTAACGATCCTTCCTATTGGAATTACGGGATCAACACATTTGTGGAACTCAGACAATCCTTCCTGTTGGAATTATGGTATCAAGTATTTACGGAGATACCAACGATCCTTCCTTTCGGAGTTACGGGATTTATGTCTTTACGGAGTTACTAACGATCCTTCCTTTCGGAATTACGGGATCAACACATCTGTGGAACTCAGACAATCCTTCCTATTGGAATTACGGGATCAAGTCAATGATCCTTCCTTTCGGAATTACAGGATTTAGGTCTTTACAGAGTTACTAATGATCCTTCCTTTCGGAATAACGGGATCAACATAGTTGTGGAACTCAGACAATCCTTCCTCTAGGAATTACGGGATCAACACACGTTCTCGAGTACCGAAGTCACCGGATCAGTTCTGAACTAGAGTTAAAGGATGATACAATCCTACCACCTTCTCGATGACCGAAGTTCACCAGATCCGTTCTGAACCGAAGTCCAAGGATGATACAATCATTCCACCTTCTCGATGACCGAAGTTCACCGGATCCATTTTGAACCGAAGTTCAAGGATGATACAATCCTACCACATTCTCGATGACCGAAGTTCACCGGATCCATTCTAAACTGAAGTTCAAGGATGATACAATCCTACCACATTCTTGATGACCGAAGTTACACTGGATCCATTCTGAACCGAAGTTCAAGGATGATACAATCCTACCACATTCTCGATGACCAAAGTCATCGGATCACTTCTGTCCATATGTCCTAGGATGATACAATCCCTCTTCATTCTTGAAGACTGAGGTCTCCGGATCACTTTAGGGCAAGTGCCAGGGATGATACAATCCCACTTCATTCTTGAAGACCGAGGTCTCCATATCACTTCTAGACATATGCCCCAGGATGATACAATCCCTCTTCATTCTCGAAGATTGAGGTCTCTGGATCACTTTAGGGCAAGTGTCCAGGGATGATACAATCCCACTGCAACATCACTACTCCCCCTTTCAGGGAAGGTCTTTCTGAACCATACCAAGATTTTCTCGAAAGTGTTCGAACTTTACCCGAGACAGAGGCTTTGTTAGCGCATCATCATCTAAACCATATTCATCTACATCTTCAGTATGTGAATACTGAACTATCACCATCTGTATCTCCAGTATGTGAGGAATGAAAGCATCATCAGGTCACCATCATCTGCATCTACAGTATGTAAATACTGAAACATCATCTATATCTTTAGTATGGGAATACTGAAATCATCATCATCTATATATTCAATATAGAAATGTTGAATCACCATCATCTATATCTACAGTATGTAAATACTGAAACATCATCATCTGCATCTTTATCTTGAATGTAGAAATACCGGATTTCTATGTGTTACGACGGAACACGGGGTTCTCTGTTATCACAACTCTCATTATCACATAGAATCAATGCAGTATCCATCTTTAGTTCAAAGAGACCTGATATCAGCTTCCAAAGCCATATGGCTTCACAACTTAGCAGAGCAATCTGCTATGTATTCTGCTTCAACCATGCTACGAGAAACACTATACTGTTTCCTGCTAAACCATGAACTCATAGAAGACCCCAAACAAAAGCATCTACCTAATGTGCTTTTCCTATCTGAGATACTTCCAACCCAATCTGCATCTGTGTAGCCATACAAGCTATACTCATGGCTACCATCATAATATAAACCAAAGTCTATAGTCCCTTTCAGATATCTCATCACATGTTTTGTAGTTACTAGGTGAACCCGTCTTGTTTGAACAAGATATTGACTTAAGGTGTTCACGGCAAACCAAATGTCTGGTCTGGTATTTGTTAAGTACATCAATGACCCAATGATCTGTCTGTAATGAGTCATATCCACTAACTCTGATGAGTCATCAGCTAACAGCTTCAGGTTGGAGTCCATGGGTGTGGCCATGACTTTGCTTTCCAACATAATGAATCTCTTCAATATCTCTACCGCATACTTTCCCTAGTTGAGAAATATTTCTTCTGAACTTTGCCATACTTCCAGACCTAGGAAATAATGCATTAACCCAAGGTCTTTCATCTCAAATTCTTCTGTTAGTTTCTTCTTGCTTTCCATGACCTGTCTCTCATTTCCTGTCAAGGATAAGTCATCCACATAATAACAGGATGACAAGTTCATCTTCTACAACCTTGAGATAAAGGTTAGGATCAGCTTTACTTTTGGTAAAGCCCATGCTCGACAAGAAACCATCTATTCTTTCATACCAAGCTCGAGGAGATTGTTTAAGACCATATAATGCCTTCTTCAACTTGCATACGTGAGTATGTCTATCTTCAACTTCAAATCCTTGTGGTTGTTCTATGTATACTTCTTCTTTGATCATACCATTTAGAAAAACTGTTTTCACATCCATTTGGTGTAAGTCCCACTTCATCATGGATGCAAGTGCCATGGTATCTCTAATTGAAGTATACCATGCTACTAGGGCAAATGTCTCTTCATAATCAATTCCCTCTTTCTGAGAGAAACCTCTGGCCACAAATCTTGCTTTATACTTCTCAATACTTCCGTCAGCTACATGCTTTATTTTTCATATCCATTTGGAGGATACTATACTCTTTCCTTCTGGTTTGGGAACTATATCCCAAACATCATTCTAGTATTCTTTCATCATAACATCTTCCATGAGTTCATCTTATCGAGTCATCAACATATCCTAGTCTTTTGCATTCAACCTTAAAGGTTGGAACCCTCTTTACTCTTGGTAAAGTCTCGATCTAGCAGGAAGCTATCCATCATGTCGTACCATGTCTAACTTAGATATCTTCTGTAGTCACTCCCCCTAAAGTGGAGTATCATCTTCCTTCTTCATTCTATACAGGTGGCTCTATGCTTGATATATACTTTTCAATAGAGTATGTCATGTCATAGTCTATTCTTTCTGAGGAAAATCATGAACCTTTGCTTTGTACACTTGTTCTTGTAGATCCATATGAAAGATACTACGTACTTCCCTTTATGTCTCGAAATCATATCGTATACATCATTCCCCATGATCAACTGTTATTCTTTGATCATAGCATTCTTTTCTTCATCTTGAGTTATCTCTTATACCCATGGTGGTCTTCATCCTTCAAGGTGGATCTACCGTTCTCTGAAGCTCTTTCTTTTGCCATGGTGTCTCTGACCCTGGGAGCTTCAAATTCATGTTTATTGAATTGTCATCACTTGTTCTTCGGAACAAGTCTCATCCTTGTTTTCTTGTAGGGGGTTGTTCATGACCTTTCCTACAGTTCAAATGCACCAATTGCATGGTTAGAACTATTTCATAAAACATATGCATAACGAAAAATTCTTATGCATCATGCAACTGTTTAGCCAATACAACATTCATCCATATCTCACGGAAAATTTCTAGATGACATCATTGAGATTGTGCATTAATCCAATATGTCACGTAAAGAGGTTTCATTATAGATAAGTATCAATGGAGAGATGTATAGCACCATGAGCTACTTACCGATCACATGCATATTAGTAGTATACAGTCATTAATGCAAACAATCTATCATGCATAACACATCAACTAAATATGCATAACAAAACAATATCATAAAATGACAATTGAATACTTATCTTTTGTTTGTTTTGTAGGTAGACTCCTTCTTGATCATTCTCCTTCATCATATTCTTCATTCATGAAATCATCATTTCTTATCCAAGTGATAAGATGAATAAGAGGTTCATCAAGAATTGAGTTCTTCATATTCCTCATCGCTTGAGGGATCTTCTTTGAATGGTGAGAGCCTGATCTTCAATTTGCTCCCATCTTTCTTCTTCTCTTCTTATGAGATGAGCTTCTTCTTCTTCCCAAAGTCAAATAAAAGTAATCACTTCCTTCTGGCACACATTCCTCGCATGAATGAATCCCATGATCATGGGAGGCCATTCAAGGTGGCTATCACCACTTCTGCATTCTCTGCTTCTTCTTCTACCGCTTCAAGATGTTATGCATTCTGGATCTTCACATTCTTCAACTGTTTTCTCAAATACATCTTCTGAATTATGTTCTTATCTTCAAATATCTTGATCAAGGAATCAAACATATTCGATGTCTTTTGGGAAGACACTTGTGGTACAAGTTGATCCATGATTGAATCAAAAGTGATCTTCTTGGCCTTGATCAAGTTCTTATTTTGTAAGGCTTTGAGGCTCATCTCCCTCTAGAACTGGAACCTCTCTACTCATGTAGGTGTCCAGTTCATTTTCTTCAGAGGGATCAAATACTTTCATGCTTGGAATTTTTCAACTTCACCAAGCTTATCATCAAGCTTATGTGATAGATCACTTTGAAATGAGAACCTCAAATGCAAATAGAAAAATATTAGATCTTACTGATTTGAGGTGTCCGTCCTGCTTTCGGAGCTCGCTGATCTAGGGTTTGTCAGAGAAACCCTAATTTTAAAAACTTGGAATCTTTTAGATCTGATTGGATAGAAATATATATCTCTTCAAATGGATCTGTCCAATGTACTCCTTTTCTGAAAACAATGGAGGGAAGCTCCCGGAACAGGAAGCCCTAGTTTTCCAATTTCTTCTACAGAAATGCCTGTTACTGTTTCTATGATATCTCCAAATTTACTACTCTGCTATGTCTGAAATTTCGCACTAAGGCAAACTCGCATGTTCCTGATCCAAAACCACAGGTTTCATCAGCATTGGTTTCACCAATTGGGATTTATGATCATTTTCCCAAGGTGACCTGTTACAGAACTATTCAAAATAGTGAAGTTGTACGGAATGCCACGTGTCACTGGTTCATCTTCAGGTTCTGAAATTTGGGCCAAAAAAATTAAAGTCCATGATGTTTCTGGAACATCTTCAATAATTCCATTTGGAAATATGTATCCCAAGCTATAGCACTTGTCCCTAGGTGTCCTGTTTAGGGATGAATTCTGGAAGAGGCTGGAACCCTAACTTGGAGGGATCATATCTCCTAACATATAGCAAATATGAGGCTGAAGTTTGGAAACAGTGTTCATCAGGATTATATATTTGGTCTTAGAAATTTTTAGCTCCTGAACCATTGCCAATATTGGGATATATCGAATATACCAAAACGTAGCATTTTTAGTATTTAGGGTTTTTCTGGCTCCGGGTCAAACTAGGGTTTGACTTTCCCAAAGTTTCACCCAACCAAAAATATTGATCTAGGTCTCTAAAATTAGATTTTTATGAGGAGAGAAATCCTATGTTAGGATCACTCAAAAATTCTTCTTCTGCAAGAAGCCCTAATTTCCCACACCGAAAACTGAAAATGCTCGGAATCGAATTCTGGTTCGACAGAAAGATGCACCCTTCAATGGAGAGTCATCCTAGCCTTATTTTGCTGATCGATTGTGGAGAGAGAACCAAAAAGTAAGAAGCCCTAGATTCTATAGCTGCACAATGTATTCTTTTTAGGGTGGCTTTGATACCATGTTAACTTTTCATATGCTTAGCTAAGACATCAGTACTTCATTTCATTTTCATAACAAAAGAATATAAACAGGATCACTAAAAGATAGACAAGTAACACCATACAAAAGGAACACAAAGATTTATCTTGGGAAAACCCTAAAGGGAAAAACCCAGCAAAAAGCTTCCTCAATATAGATGCCCCAAAAAGATAAAATATAAAAGATAAAACCAGCAAGGAGATCAAAGCCTGATCCTCCTCCTTCTCCAACTACTTCTCTTCTCCACTAATGTGCTACACAAGTGAGAGAGTGTGTTTAAATGAGGAGAGCTACACCTCTATTTCTATTCATCCGTTCACTTCAATTAACTCATCCGACATGTAGGATCGAGTTAATCATGTAGGATCGAGTTACACATGTAGGCTCAAGTAACCACACTGGGGTGCTAATGACCCACTTTTACAATTAGAGGGGACAAACTCATGACTCTTATTAGATCTTCCGATTAGAAGCATCGGGGCACAAGACAATACAAGTGGTTCTCCCGGTAGGACCATTGGGGACCATAAAAGATACATATAGAATATTCTTTGAAGTTACAATATTTCAACAGATACAATCCTACCACATTCTCTATGACCGAAGTTACACCGGATCCGTTTTGAACTGAAGTTCAAGGATGATACAATCCTGCCACATTCTCAATGACCGAAGTTACACTGGATCCGTTCTGAACTGAAGTTCAAGGATGATACAATCCTGCCACATTCTCAATGACAGAAGTTACACCAGATCCGTTCTGAACTGAAGTTCAAGGATGATACAATCCTACCACATTCTCGATGACCGAAGTTACACCGGATCACTTTTGAACCGAAGTTCAAGGATGATACAATCCTGCAAAATTCTTGATGACCGAAGTTACACTGGATTCATTCTAAACCGAAGTTCAAGGATGATACTATCCTGCCACATTCTCGATGACCGAAGTTACACTGGATCTGTTCTGAACCGAAGTTCAAGGATGATACAATCCTACCACATTGTCGATGACCGAAGTTACACTGGATCCATTCTGAACCGAAGTTCAAGGATGATATAATCCTACCACATTCTCTATGACCGAAGTTACACTGGATCTGTTCTGAACCAAAGTTCAAGGATGATACAATCCTACCACATTCTCGATGACCAAAGTTACATTGGATCTATTCTGAATCGAAGTTCAAGGATGATACAATCCTACCACATTCTCGATGACCGAGGTCACCGGATCACTTCTGGACATATGTCCCAGGATGATACAATTCCTCTTCATTCTCGAAGACCGAGGTCTTCGGATCACTTTAGGGAAAGTGCTCAGGGATGATACAATCCCACTGCAACATCATTACTCCCCCTTTCGAGGAAGACCTTTTTGAACCACACCAAGATTGTCTCGAAAGTATTCAAACTTCACTCGGGACAAAGGTTTCATCAACACATCAACAACCTATTCATCAGTACTCACATACTAGAGCTTTATGGCTCCTTTCTCCATCATGTCTTGAATGTAGAAATACTTGATTTCTATGTGCTTTGATATGTCGTGGAAAACAGGGTTCTCTATCATATTTATACAACTTTGGTTGTCACATAGAATTACGGTAGTGTCCAACTCTATATTGAATAATCCTAACAGCAGCTTCCAAAGCCATATGGCTACACAACTAGTAGAGCATGCTGCTATATATTCTGCTTCGGCAGTGCTTAGAGAAACACTGGATTGCTTTCTGCTAAACCATGAAATCATAGCAAACCCCAAACAAAAGCATCTACCTGATGTGCTTTTCCTATCTGAGATACTTCCAGCCCAATCTGCATCTGTATAGCCATACAATCTGTAGTCATGGCTACCATCATAGTATAGACTATGGTCTATAGTCCCTTTCAGATATCTCATCACATGTTTTGCAGCTACTAGGTGAAACCGTCTTGTTTGAACAAGATATTGACTTAAGGTGTTCACAGCAAAACAAATGTCTGATCTAGTGCTTGTTAAGTACATCAATGACCCAATGATCTGTCTGTAATGAGTCGCATCCACTAACAACTTCAGGTTGGAGTCCATGGGTGTGGCCATGGATTTTGCATTCCAACATATTGAATCTCTTCAATATCTCTACCACATACTTTCCTTGGTTGAGAAAGATTCCTTCTTAACTTTGCCATACTTCCAGACCTAGGAAATAGTGCATTAACCCAAGGTCTTTCATCTCAAATTGTTCTTCTAGTTTCTTCTTGCTTTCCATGATCTATTTCTCATTCCCTGTCAAGAATAAGTCATCCACATATAATAACAGGATGACAGGTTCATCTTCTACAACCTTTATATAAATGTTAGGATCATATTTACTTTTGGTAAAGCCCATAATTGACAGGACACTGTATATCCTTCCATACCAAGCTCTGGGAGCTTGCTTCATGCCATAGAGAGCCTTCTTCAACTTACACATATGAGTCCATCTATCTTCAACTTCAAATCCTTGTGACTATTTGATCTAAAACTCTTCCCCAATCATACCATTAAGGAAGGCTTGTCTTTACTTAATCATGGAAGAAACTACCATCATAGTTCTGAAGGAAGTGTACCTTGCTTCCTGGAGTAAGTGTCTCTTCAGAATTAATTCCCTCTTTCTTATAGAAACCTCTAGCCACAAGTCTTTCCTTACTTCTATCAGCAACATATTTTATCTTGCAAATCCATTTGTAAGATACCACATTCTTGCTTTCTAGTTTGAGTACTATATCCCAAACATCATTCTAGTATTCTTTCATCATAACAACTTCCATGAGTTTGTCTTGTCAGATTATCAACATATCCTAGTCTTTTGCATTCAACTTTGAAGGTTGGAACCCACTTTACTCTTGGTAAAGTTTCGATCCATTAGGAAGTTGTCCATCATGTCATACCATGTCGAACTTAGATATCTTCTCTAGTCACTTTCCATGAAGTGGAGTATTATCTTCCTTCTTCATTCTATACAGGTGGGTCTATGCTTGATATATACTGGTCAATAGAGTATGTCATGTCATAGTCTATTCTTTCTGAGGCAAATCATGAACCTTGCTTTGTACACTTGTTCTTGTAGATCCATATGGAGGATACTACGTACTTCCCTTTATGTCTTGAAATCATATTGTATACATCATTCCCCATGATCAACTGTTATTCTTTGATCATAGCTTATTTTATAGCATTCTTTTCTTCATCTTGAGTTTTCTCTCATACCCATGGTGGTCTTCCTCCTTCGAGGTGGATCTATCACTCTCTGAAGGTCTTTCTTTCGTCATGGTGTCTTTGACCCTGGGAGCTTCAGATTCATGTTTATTGAATTGTCATCATGTGTTCTTTAGAACAAGTCTCATCCTTATTTTATTGTAGGAGGTTGTACATGACCTTTCCTACAATTCAAATGCACCAGTTGCATGGTTAGAACTATTTCATAAATCATATGCATAATGACAAATTCTTATGCATCATGCAACTGTTTAGCCGATGCAACATTCATCCATATCTCACAGAAACTTTCTAGATGCCTTCCATCTCTACCATGACATCATTGAGATTGTGCACTAATCCAATATGTCAGCAAAGAGGTTTTATAAGTAGCAATGGAGAGTCGTATAGCACCATGAGCTACTTACCCATCACATGCATATTAGTAGTATACAGTCATTAATGAAAACAATATATCATGCATAACACATCAATTGAATATAATCAAATGTAAAACAATATCATGAAGTGACAGTTGAATACTTATCTTTTATTTGTTTCGTGGGTAGACTCCATCTTGATCATTCTGCTTTATCATCTTCTTCTTTCATGAAATCATCATTTCTTATCCAAATGATAAGATGAATAAGGGGTTCTTCAAGAATTGAGTTCTTCATATTCCTTATCGCTTGAGGGATCTTCTTTGAATGGTGAGAGCTTGATCTTCAATTGCTCCCATCTTCTTCTTCTCCTTTTATGAGTCGAGCTGAAAGTAATCACTTTCTTCTTTCATACATTCTTTGCATGAATGGATCCAACGATCCTGTGAGGCCATTCAAGGTGGCTATCACCACTTCTACATTCTTCACTGCTTCTTTTACTTCTTCAATTTGTTTCTTAGGGTCATCTTTCGATGTATGTTCTTTCCTTAAAATAGCTCAGTTAAGGAATCAAACATCTCTTTAGATGTCTTTAGGGAAGACACTTGTGGTACAAGTTGATCCGTGACTGAATCAACAATGATCTTCTTGGCCTTGACCAAGTTCTTCTGGTGTAAGGCTTTGAGCCTCATCTCCCTCTAGAACTGGAGCCTCTCTACTCATGTAGGTGTCCAATTCATTTTCCTCCGAGAGATAAAATACTTCCATTCTTGGAAGTTTTCAACTTCACCAAGCTTATCATCAATATGATGTGATAGATCACTTTGAAATGATAACCTCAAATGCAAATAGCAAAAGATTAGATCTTACTGATTTGAGGTGTCCGTCCTGCTTCCGGAGCTCCCTGATCTAGGGTTTGTCAGAGAAACCCAAAATTTCAAAAATTGGAATATTTCAGATATAATTGGATAGAAATATATATCTCTTCAAATGGAGCTGTCCAATATACTCCTTTTCTGAAAACAGTGGAGGGAAGCTCCCGGAACAGCAAGCCCTAGTTTTCCAATGTTTTTCTGCAGAAATGCCTGTCACTGTTTCTGTGATATATCCAAAATTAATGCTCCTCTATGTCTAAAAATTCTCACTAAGTTAACCTCACATGTCCTTGATCCAAAACCATAGGTTTCATCAAAATTGGTTTCACCAATTTCTATTTATGATCCGTTTCCCAAGGTGACCTGTTATAGGACTGTTCAGAATAACGAAGTTGTACGGCCTACCACGTGTCATTTTTTCATCTTCTGGTGCTTAAATTTGGACCACAGAAATTAAAGGCCGTTATATTTCTGGATCATCTTCAGGAATTCCATTTGGACCTCTGCATCCCAATCTATAGCAATTCTCCCCAGGTGTCATGTTTAGGGATGAATTCTGGAAGAGGCTAGAACCCTAACTTGGAGGGATCATATATCCCATAATATAGTGAATATGAGGCTGAATGTTGGACACAATGTAAATAGGGATTTTATATTCGGCCTCTAAAATTTTCAGCTCCTGATCCTTCGCCAATATTTGAATATAGCGAAATTACCAAAACTTAGCAGTTTTAGTATTTAGGGTTTTTCTAGCTCACGGTCAAACTAGGGTTTGACTTTCCTGGAGTTTCACCCAACCAAAAATATTGATCAAGGTCTCTAAAATTCTATTTTTATGAAGAGAGAAATCCTGTGCTAGGCTCACTCAAAAATTCCTCTTCTGCGAGAAGCCCTAATTTCCCGCACCGAAAACTGAAAATGCTCGGAATTGAATTCCGCTGTGATAGAAAGATGCGCCCTTCAATGGAGAGTCATCCTAGCGTTATTTTACTGATCGATTATGGAGAGAGAACCAAAAATTAAGAAGCCCTATATTTTGTAGCTGCACAATGTCTTCTTTCAGCGTGGCTCTGATACCATGTTAAATTTTCATATGCTAAGCTAGATCATTAGTATTTCATTTCGATTTCTTAACAAAAGCATATAAACAGGATCACTGAAAGATAGACAAGCACAACCATACAAAGGAGAACACAAAGATTTATCTTGGGAAAACCACAAAGGGAAAAACCTAGCAAAATCTTCCTCAATATAGATGCCCCAAAAGATAAAAGATAAAAACCAACAAGGAGATCAAAGTCTGATCCTCCTCCTTCTTCAGATACTTCTCTCTCTTCTCCACTAATGTGCTATACAAGTGAGAGTGTGTGTCTCAAATGAGGAGCACCACATCTCTATTTATATTCATCCGTTCACTTTAACTAACTCATTCGAAATGTAGGCTCGAGTTACACATGTAGGCTCAAGTAACCACACTGGGGTGCTAATGACCCACCTTTACAATTAGAGGGGACTACCTCATGATTCTTATTAGTTCTTCCGATTAGAATCATCGGGGTACAAAGTAATATAAGTGGTTCTCCCGGTAGGACCATTGGGGACCACAAAAGATACATATAGAATATTCTTCAAAGTTACAATATTTCGACACGAAAAAGGTTAAATTACCACCTACCCAATGCCCCTTCAAAAGCAACATATAACCCGAGTTTTATGAGTGTGAAGGAAGGCAAGATCACTCGGAAAGATTCATTTGGTTATGAGAAAATGGGCTTACAATAGTAAACTTGACGCTTTGTTCTTTAGTGTTTAATGAGCATGACAAAGACATAATGTACACTCAGAATCTTTTTCATGTTTAGGTCTAGAACACAAAAAAGAGAAAACTAAGCTCATACCTGGCGCTCCTTTTCCGTAAGTTTAGTCACTCGGGTATGGAAAAGCGATAAACCTATGCCTAAGAATAATCTTCTCAATTGTGAAGAAAAGAGATTGTTCCTTTTTCATATTATTCCACATGGTCCAAAAAAGCGATAACCTACCACAAATGTGGATTCCCATTCACATATTCTTAATGAGCCTGAATGGACAAGTTTACTTGGTATTAAAGTCTATTTTGAGGAGTTAAACCTGGGCCTAAAGAAACTCCATAAGGGCGGGGAGCCTTCTAAAAATGGATAGCTTGTAAAAAGAGACCAAAATGAGGCTTAACTTGTCATGAAAAATAGCTAAGAAGGCTCCCCTAAACCTATGAAAAATGCAGCATGAGTACCAAAAGATGACAAAGTGTTCTAAACTAGGGTAGTCATGGAAGGGAGGCTCTATCCACGGAAGAACAATGATGTAGACGAGGAAAAAATGGTTAAAAACCATAGTCCATGGTCAAAGAAGTTATCCTAGGGTTAAGAGCGGATAAGGTATAGATGCATAATGACATATGAAAAGCCCAAATCCTACCCTATATGAGTAGATAACAACTCTTAATAGACTTCAAACCTGTTGCTTTAGGAAAAAAGGACATGGTATTAGTTCAATTATAAAAATATTTTTCAAACTATAGGTTAAAAACCCAAAAATTGAAATTTTTCCGATATATAGTTCAAAAATAGAATTAAAACATACCATTTCATGTTTTTATCCAATTTTGCAATATTTTACCTTTGACCTAGATTGCTCAACATGGACAAACCGGTGGATGATTTCGAATTCCGCAAGTGTTAGGTTAGCTAGCTTTCTCCTTTCTTACATTCCAACTGTTTAAATTTTTATTTTCGTGCAAATTTTCATGTTTTGGACCTTCCCTAGAGATGTTGTGTGGTACACGTGGGTAGGTGACTTATACAGTTGTGTACACATGTTGTACACATGACCTTCCTGAAGGCAACTTGCATGTGACATGCGACCTATCTAAAAGCCAGTCATGTGTACTGCGTAACATAGGAATTTTTACAAAATGACCAAAACTAAAATAATTTGATAGATTCTAATGTTTAATAATGGTCATATGGGAAGGATCAACCATGGTTTTGGAATGGAGGGAGTGAGAACATGAGGATATGGACCACGATTCCCTCTGTGATGCCCCCACTATTAATGCATTACAACAATGTGGGTTACTAAAGTTCTTTTGCACTTCTCCAATGCAGGCCAATGTCCACTTGCTTGAACATTTGATTAGATATTAGGATCATGACCTCAGAACTTTTGATATTCAAGGTGAGATCTTGGAGATAGATTTAGAATACATATATTTTATCACAGGGTTGTCTCGCAGGGGAATTCCTATCAACCTCGAAGGTACTGGCAGGGGCGGTGACCCCATGAGTGTCCAAGATTATGTGGACACCTAATGCATGTCTGGGAGTCAGAAAAAGGGATCATGCATCCCAATTGTCCATATTTCCAACTTCCCACTATAGGTAGTGGTAATTGCAATAGTACGGGTTGCATGATCTTCGTCATTACATCTCACCACTCGAACACAAATGAGGGTGGCAGTGGAGTGTTTACAGGGGACTGTGTTTGATTGGTGCTTGGGTGTAATCCCAATTATGAAGAAACAACTCTCTAATTGTAAGAGAGGACCCTGCAATAATTTTGGGTATTCGAGTATATTCGTGGAATTCTTCTGTGAGAGAGTTCTCACTATCAGCCCTATGGTAACACTTCCATCTTTCTCTCCTCACCAACCTAGGTTGACCAGGTAGGGAGAATTCTTCCTTCGCCAAGGATGTTAGAAAATAGGACCGCAGAGCAATAACAAATATACAGTTAAATAATTAAACAAGATGCAAAACAAATTAAACACATTACAAAGAGACATAGATATAACGTGGTTCACCCAAATGATGGGCTACGTCCACAAAGAAATTGCCAGTCCTTTTATTACAGTCCAAAAAGATGAAGGGATAAAACCTGCAGCAAAACAATGCACTTCCTCTTCATGCTCTCACAATCTCTCCCACTATCACAGAGATTGTTTACAATGCAATACTAATACCCTACACAGCCGTGTTACAATGCTTTCTTTTATAGGGGAAAATAACATGGGAAATTACTACGGTTAACCCAATACCATGGGTCCACAAAACTATTTGCCAACACATATCCCAAAAAAATTTATCAGGGGCTCTACCCTCAAACCCGAAGGCAGGGGGAACTAGTGTACAGTACACCTAGGGTACAAACATGACTGAATAATATCTCTAGATCTGGAAGATCAAGATCCACAACCAAAAATATCCCACTGGGAGACTAATCACAACAACTCTAGCACTGCTGCTCTTGCTAGACTATGCTCTAGACCTTGGAATTGGAAAAATTCTTATTTTCACCTTCATGATTGAAGGCCAATAGAAACCAAGCAGGAAATCAGTTTCTCTCTGGTTACTCCCTTTGTCAACATGTCTGATGGATTCTGGAAAGTATGTATCTTTTCCAGTTTTAGCAGTTCTTCATATAGAACATATCTTATGAAATGGTACTTGAGTTGTATATGTTTAGTCTTCGAATGAAAGGGTGAGTTCTTTGCAAGATGAATGGCACTCTTGCTGTCACTGTACAACTTTCTATTATCCTGCTTCTTACCCAATTCCTCCATGAACATCTGCAACCAAATGATCTCCTTACTAGCCTCTGTAGCAGTAACATACTTTGCTTCCATTGTTTAAAGTGCAACAACCTATTGCAGTTTTGAAATCCAACTTACTGTTGTTCCACCCACAGTAAACACATACCTTGTGGTGGTCCTCCTATTGTCTTTATCACCAGCCATATCTGCATCAACATATCCCTGTAGAACAGTGTCTGAACCTCCAAAACATAATGCATGTGAAGTGGTACCTCTCAAATACTTGAGAATCCACTGTACTGCTTTCCAATGTTATTTACCTGGATTATTCATATACCTGCTCACAACTCCTACTACATGTGCAATATCTGGTCTTGTGCACACTATGGCATACATCAAGCTTCCAAGTGCTGATGACTAGGGAATCCTGGACATGTACTCTATTTCTTCTTGTGTCTATGGACACATCTCCTTACTTAGTTTGAAATGGATGGCTAAAGGTGTACTAACTGGTTTTGCATTCTGCATTCTAAACCTATGCAACACCTTTTCTATGTACTCACCTTGAGACAATGTCAATTTGCGATTTTTCTTGTCTCTTGTTATTCTCATACCCGGAGGATTTGCTTTGCAACACCCAAATACTTCATCGCAAATGAATTAGCTAGTTTTCTTTTGATCTCATTTATATCCTGCATGTTAGACCTTGCAACAAGCATGTCATCCACATACAATAACAAGATAATATATCTTTCATTATCTATCCTCTTGAAATAAACATAGTGGTCAGAATGACATCTATCATAACCTTGTTCTATCATAAACTTATCAAATTTTAAATACCACTACCTTGGAGCTTTCTTCAGGCCATACAAGCTTTTCTTCAACTTGCAAACCAAATTCTCCTTACCTTTGACCTCATACCCCTATGGCTGCTGCATATAAATCTCTTCCTCCAAATCCCCATGGAGAAAAGTTATTTTACATCTAACTTTTCAAGATGCAAATATTCTACCGCCACTAGACTTAAAATAGTTCTAATTGAAGTCATTTTAACAATAAGAGAAAATATTTCATCAAAATATATACCTTTCTTTTGTGCAAACCCCTTTACAACAAGTCTAGCCTTGTCCCACTTCTTGCCTCCATATTCTTCCTTCAACCTGTAAACCCATTTATTCTACAATTCCCTTTTTCGTGCAGGAAACTGAAGCAAATCCAAAGTCTGGTTTCTTACCAATGATTCCATCTCCTCATCCATGCCCTGCTCCCACTTCTTTCTAGTTTCTACCTGCATTACCTCTTCATAACATTATGGTTCACTAGAATCAGTAATCAATAAATAATACAGTGAATGAGAGAATCGTTCAGGGGGTCTACTTAATATGGTAGATTTTATTACAGTTGTAGGAGTTTCAGGTACCTGTTGTTGTTCTTGATTTTCTGGTGCCTTTGGAACTTCATCTTCTTTGATTTCATCAAGCATTGTTTACTTTGTGTTTTCCTTTTCCACTTTCTTTCCCTGCAACTGATCTTTGTACATGACCTTTTCATTGAATACTACATCTCTACTCCTAATGATTTTTTCGTTTTTCATAATCCCACAAACGATAACCAAAATCATCAACCCCATATCCAATAAAGGTACATTTCTTGTATTTAGCCTCAAGCTTTGTTCTATCACCTTTATCAATATGGAAAAATGCTTCACAACCAAAAGTTCTCAGAAATGATTATTTTACCTATTTACCTATCCATGCCTCCTCTGGAATCCCACCATCCAAAGCACTTGAATGCCCTCTATTTATTAAATAAACAACAGTGTTTACAACATCATCCCAAAATTGTAAGGGAAACCCTGCATGCAATCTCATACACCTTGCACGCTCCATGATCATTCTGTTCATCCTTTCTGACACACCATTTTCTTGTGGTGTTCCAGGGACTGTCTTCTCTTGGCGAATCCCATTGTGTGAACAATAACTATCAAACTCCTTGTTGCAGTACTCACCTCCATTATCATATTTGAGACATTTCAAACTTTTTTTTGTCTCAATCTCAACCAAAGCTTTCCACTTCGTAAAAGTAACAAACACATCAGATTTCTGTCTAATGCAATAAACCCAAGTTTTTCTAGTTTCATCATCAATAAAAGTAACATAATAGTGAGAGCCACCAAGAGATTGTACCTGAGTTGGTCCCCATACATCTGTATGGACAAGCTTTAACTTTTCATTCTTCTTTTCTTTCCCAACCCGAAGAAATATAACTGTCTTCTCTTTTCCATAAACACAGTTCTCACAGAATTCCAAACTAACTTGCTTCATATCTGGAAGTAGTTTCCTTGAGTGGAGAATCTGCATCCCCTTCTCCCTCATGTGACCAAGCCTATGATGCCACAACGCCACACATGTTTCTGTGGAAGCTACAGATATAGAATAATTAGTATTATGAGGACATAAATATAACATACCTATCCTATCTCCTTTTGCTATTACCATTGATCCTTTAGTGACCTTACACCACGTTTCTCCAAATGTCGACAAACAATTGCCATCTCCCAACTACCCTATTGAGATCAGATTTATTTTCATAGCAAGAATGTGCCTTACATGTTTTAGCATCCAGTCATTTCCATTATTTAAATTAATCCGTACCTTACCCTTTCCAACAATTTTACATGGGTCGGCATCCCCCAATAAAACATGTCCAAAATCACCTTGAACATAATCATGAAAGAATTTCCTATGGGGTGTAGCATGACATGAAGCCCTTAAATCTACTACCTAGTAATCACTAGTATTATCTAATGTAAGAATCAAAGAATCTTGTAACACATCAGCTGCTACATTCTCTTCCTAAGTAGTCTCTTGCTGTCTGTCTCCTTTCTTCTTTGGAGCTCTGTAGTCTTTCTTCATATGTCCTTTCTTACCATAGTTCCAACACTCTATTTTTCTGAATCTGGACTTGGATCTGCCCTTTCCAGACGTTTCGCAATTACTTGGGCTCTTTCCTCTCTCCTTTTGTCTCCCTCTTCTCTCCATGGTCAATGCATTACCTGATGTCTCACCTATGCTTTTTCTTTGCATTTCCTCGTTAAGAATAACACCAAAAACATCATCAAACTTAAGAGTCTTTGAACTAGGGACAGAGTTACTTACAACAATGACCAAGCTATTCAAGCTTTCTGGCAATGAACACAAGATTAGAAGATCCCTAACCTCATCATCAAAGTTCACTTTTATATAACTTAACTGACTGGTAAGTGTATTAAGCTCATTTAAATGATTGGCAATAGATCCACCTTCCAACATCTTCATATTAAATAAACGCTTCATTAAAAATACCTTGTTGGAAGCCAAGGGTTTTTCGTAGAGCTTACCCAATGTGCTCATCATGCCCTCTATTTTTTTTCTTTTGAAATATTGAAAGCCACTGATGAAGCCAGGCACAACCTTATTGTTCCTAGTGCCATTCTATCAAGAATCTCCCATTCTTCATCCTTCATAGCTGTCGATTGTTTTTCTTTTCCACCCAACTTCAGGTACAGATCCTTCTGGTACAGATAGTACTCCATTTGCATATTCCATAACTGATAGTTTTGGCCATTAAATTTCTTGACCCTAAAATTTCCTTCTTCTTCCATTGCTCCCACTCAAACTAGGAACCATTCTTTCCTGCGAGTTTACTAGACAAATAGACCTTTTGGCTATGATATCAATTGTTAGAAAACAGGACTACAAAGCAATAATAGATATATAGTTAAATCATTAAATAATATGAAAAACACATTAAACACATTACAGAGAGAGATAGATATAATGTGGTTCACCCAAACGATGGGATACATCCATAAAGAAATTGACAGTCCTTTTATTACAGTCCAGAAATATGAAGGGATACAACTTGCAGCAAAACTGTTACACTTCCTCTTCACGCTCTCACAATCTCTCCCACTATCACAGATATTGTTTACAATGCTATAATAATACCCTACACATCCGTGTTACACTGCTTTCTTTTATAGGGGAAAACACCATGGAAAAATACTATGGTTAACCCAATACCATGGGTCCACAAAACTGTTGGCCAACACATATCCCAAAAAAAATTCTTAGGGGCTTTGCCCCTGAATCCCCATTTCTCGGGGGAATTTCCCCTGAACCCCAAGGCAGGGGGAACGAGTATACAGTACACCTGGGGTACAAACACAACTGAATAATATCTCTGGATCTGGAAGATCAGGCTCCACAAGCAAGAAAGGAGGCGGAGGATCAGTCCAGGGTGTATACGATGATGACTTCTATATGTGGTGGGGAGGGAAGTTACTAGCACTTGAGTAGTTTCCTTATAAAAAAAACTAAGCCTAGGCATAGTACTTCTTCAGTATTCATTGAACACGCTTATAATCAAGGTAGGTTCAGATTCCATGTTCAACGATATATGGATTTGTGCCTATTATGGATGACAAGGAACATGTGTGATGAAATTCATTTAACATGGTAGTATATATGGAAACCTCTTCCGAGAAAGAGTTTGCATCAATATGCACATATTTAATGATGTCAGGGTTTGGAAAGATGTTGATAGGACCAACATCTTTAGCTAGTCTCATGTTGAACTCATGGTTTTCTAGTATACTCATATCTAGAAGGAATTAGGATCTATGGTGAATATCTTCACAGATCTTGTCTCACCCACTCATGGCTTCCAAAATGGCTTCATCAGAAGGAAAAACCATGTCTAAGTAGTCATCTGAATATAATGAGTTCTCTGCCCAAGCAGGAAAGTAAGATTCTTCTGACTCCTCTGATACTGTAGAAGGAGTCGAGATAGGATCAACAGTGGTGTTAACAATAGCTTAGTAAGCCACTTCCACTGCAGATAAGGGAACACTAGTTTCATGATGGGTAGGAAGGACCCAAGGATTGGTTCTATCGACAACCATTGCGATAGACTTACCTACACTCGTGGAACCTAGATAATTTATCAGGGCCAGGATATAAAAAGTGCCCATTAACAATGAATACATACCGGACCCCAAGATATTTGTAGCAGTCTTGACCTAATCAACCAATGGTACCATGGACTCATTTGTTTCCAAACAGTCCCTTCGAGTGAAGCTGAGTTGGTCAATAGTAACGAAATTTACTTCATGTGGAAAAACCACTACTCAAAGAACAACCAAAGTAATTTTGCACATAGCATAAGTCCAACTTCTCCCTTGAAGCAAGTTATAGTCCAATGGAGCATCAATCACCTCCACTTAAACAGACATCGCTTTTCCTACCAACTTAATATCAAAAGCCGGTAGGATACCATGCGGGCGGAAAGACCTCCCATCAAAAGTAGTAAGCAAGGTGTTTGACGGAACTAGCTCCAAGGAACCCAAAGCCTTCCAGCAAGAAAGAGACATGACACATGTGGAAGCACCCTCATCGAAAACTATGCATCCAATGGTTTTACCACCATGGATGACATCTACTAATAAGGCCACATGATACAATAGGTGCATCTTAACATCTGATAGATTGAACTTTGCCATCAGACTCGAAGAATCCATGCTACCTAAAGTTGCTAAAAGGGCATCCCGCTGAGCGGGGAAACTCTGAAGCACTTCCAACGTGGACATCGCACAAGGGGTTTGGGAAAAATATTCTACCACAGAGTAGTTGGAAGCATCCATAGATTTTGGGTTGTGAAATTCCTTTTTAAATATACCTTTCGGTATTTTGGGCATTGGATCAGCAGGTTTCTCTATTGTGAGAGGGTTAGAGGTTTCGCCAATAGACTTACCCTTCTCAGGAGCCTCCATCTCATAATTTTTTTTTCTTATTTGGAAAAAGGTAATGTATAGTACTATGTTGATATAATTTTTGTTAGGAGGGGCACCAGAAGTGCCCCCATCTACATTAGAAATAGAAGCTATATTCTATCCTTGGAGAAAAGGGTCCTTCAGGATAGTCGGTTGTTGGGTCTTGAGCAACTTCTGATCTTGTTCCATGAGAGGGAATTGATGAGTTAAGTGATATCCCTAGGACAACTTGCAGGGAAATTTCACCTCCTTCTTATCCTTATTTCACCCATTATCATTTTTCATGGGTTTAGGCTTGTTTTGGTTTCCCTCACCTTTCTTCTCCTTCTTCTTTTTCCCACTGGGCTGTTGATTTCCATTTTGGGAATATTGCACAAAAAAATTTGTGTTTTGGGGTGAGGGGGAAGCCTTTGCTACCTCCATTCTAGACTGCTTGATGGAAAACTCATGGAGTTGCTTGGTCAAAGACTCCACAATGGGAGAATTCACTGAACCAACCACACCATCAGCATGGGGTCCATGATTGAGTTTCTTGACACTATGGGTAGACCGCGGTGCCTCAGGTATGATTTCATATAATATCCTAGACTGAGCATATATCAAATCCATCTGTTGGGCCCTGAGGATGGCCTCTTCTTCAGTGGTCACCCCCAAAGTGGATACATCTTTAGATATATAAGGCAACAAATATTTAAGGAACCACTCTAATAGAAACTCAGGGGGGGAATGGTATATTTTATAAGCCTCTTCCACCTTTGCCACTCTTGGATATGATCTGAGATGTGAGTGGCTTTGTCTTGCCTAAAAGTAGACAAGAGGTCTGTGGTGGCATCATACCGAACAGGAAGCTACAAGTGGTTCAAAATACCTCCGCTAAGTCCCAAAAACTATCAAACATAGTAGAGGGAAATTCAATATAACACTTTACTGCAACACTAGTCAAATTTCTTTGGAACGTTCAGCCTCATCCAAACAGTTTCATCGTTCAGTGAGTTGGAAGAGCACCATAAATGGAAAGTGGTGATGTGGGCACTTGGATCTTCACCAATTTTTCCATCAAACTTGGGAATGTTCGAACGTAACTTGGTTGGAATAGGTGGACATGTGGCACTATGTTTCGCCGATTCATTCATCAACTTGTTCAAATATGGAAATTTTAAAGTTTCCAGGAACGATATCTTAGGCCTAACCGGAGCCTGAAAAGCATGCCTTTTGGAGGTAGAAGGACCTACCCTCTGGTTCCCAAATGCAAAGGTGGGGTTGATCCTAGGTTTCGGTTGTGAAGTAGTTGGACTCATTAGAGGAAATTTGAGGTCTAAAATGGGCCTCTTAAGGAAAATAATAAAATAATAGTTATTAATTTTTGAGGAAGAATGAAAAAAACTATTTTTTGTGTTCGTATTTTCGACATATCTCCCTATGTTTTTACTCAAATTCTAAGTGGGAGAGCTCGTTGGATGCATAATTTAATTCCACATCCAACACATACCCACACTGCATACTTTTGATGGACCCTGTTACCCCAAAAACAAGAAATACCTGAAAAAATGTGATGATGACATCATCATCACATTTTTTCATGTATTTCTTGTTTTTGGGGTAGTGGGGTCCATCAAAAGTATGCAGTGTGGGTACGTGTTGGATGCAGAATTAAATTCCGCATCCAACGAGCTCTCCCGCTCATAATTTGAGTAAAAACACAGGGAGATATGTCAAAAATACGAACAAAAAAAGTAGTTTTCTTTTATGATAAATATGTCAATTCAACCATTATGGTTGACTCATTTGATTGAAATTCTACTGGTTCTTGAATTCCAAATCACAAAATTTATTGTTGGCGCATTTTCTTATAAGGCCCATTTTAGACCCCAAATTTCCTCTAATGACTTTGAAACAGATTCCACCCATAAGCCAGTGGATTACTTATGTGCCATGCATCATAAGTAGTTTGAGATCCTCTAGATGAAACTGGAGTCTGAAAGACTGGAGTGTGTATCCCTCTACTAAAAAGAGAGAAAGGAGAGATCGTAAACGGAGCTGAAACTGAATTTTGGAAACCTTGACCATAAGTGTTTGTATTTCCAAACTGCATCCCCACATATGCAGGTGTAGGGCCCACATAAGGAGTGGATGCGGGAATGTGCCCCCCATTCCATGGGAATCCCTGAATAAATGAAGAGGATCCAATAGGACCACTCTAAGCAGTATGCACAAAAGAGGGTGAAGAAAAAGGCGCACTGGGAATCCCAGTGACAACCCCACTAGAAGGACCTACTCCATTCGAGGAAGTTGGTGGTTTAACCACCTGACTACTTGGTGATAATGGTGTAGTAGGTGCACTTGGTCTAGGAGTACCAATTGGGGGAGGTGGCACTCCTCTAGCCAACATGACTAAGGTGGGGGTAGATATATCCTCTCTAGATCTTGCCATAATGATGCTCACAGGAACAAAAATCACAAGTGAAGTGAATGGAAGAACTTGGACGATCACAAGATCATTTAAGTTAGTAAGAGGGGGGTTAAAGTTTCTTGCAAACTTGTCAACCTGCAAGTTCTAAATCTTTACTACGGTTGTATTAACCTGATTTGTCCTAAGTTTTGATTCCCTTGGAACTTTGCTTAATCCTACTAATTTGAAAGAACCGTCAGTATCTAATCTCCGCCTTTGAGGGGAGGTGGAGGCTCCACTATAAAAGCTAGAGGAAGGTTTTTCAACCTTCTTGACCTTATGAGAGGTTGGTCCTCCATGACTAAAAATTGACTCTTCGCACACCCTAAGGACGACTAAATACAAAAAAAAACACACAGAACTCAATAAAAAAATATCCTAAAGCCAGACAGACAAGCGGATATAAGATGTTCCTTCCAGAAGAAAGTTGATAGAATCACCCAACTTTCTTCTATTCTACCTGTAGATGTTCTTAGGCACAAGTGAAGGAATCACCCAACCGCCCCCCCACACCTTCTACCGAGGTTACCTTCCAAGCCATTCTAAGGTAGAATAGAAATAGCCTTCCGATATACATGTGTATGAACCCTAAATGTCAAAGAGACGAAAGTCTACCACAACTATATTGCAATTTGGGGGGATATTCGCAAGCCTGATTCATACGCATGGGAAGAGTAGGAAATCCAGAAACCCTATCAACACTGACACCACATGGGGCCCAAAAATATTGGTCTATGCTCGAACAAGAAATCAAAGGATTATCTCCTCAGTCCAGGTCCTCACGCGGCCTCGTACTTAACTAACGTTTGAGAGGAGATTCCCAAATACAATCAACATAGAGGAGGATTTACCTAGTGATTGGCCAACTATGTTTGAAATTAAATACTTGTGGAGATTTAAAAATCCCTAATCTACAAGTCTATCCTAGGCTAGTTGGTGTAGAGTTCTTTTTAATAGGTTGTTTTTAGTCAAAGGAAAATGGCATGAAACTTATGTGGTGTTATAGAATCGACAAAAGAAAGCAAAAATGATGCATAAAATTAGATTTTCAAAGAAAATTGCAACTACTAAGCCAACGTTTTCTTTTCTTTTTGTAAATGCAAGTTAATGAACTTAAAACTAAGTATGATAAACTACAAGACATTTTAAGAATTTTTTAAATTTACTTTGAAAAATAATGAAAAGAAATACTACATGCAACCTAACGCAAAATATTTTTGTCTTTTCTTTTCAAACAACTTCAAAAACTATAATGCAAATAAATGCAAGCTTGAGCATATTTGACTAATCTAAGCATATAGCAGTGAAATGAGGCAAAAGGATCCCAAAGTGACCTACTTCAACCAAGAGGAAGAATACTAGAACAAACCCTGACTTGGAGGAGCTAACAAAATTTAAAAATTTATTAGATCAATAAAGAGAAGAGTGATAAACTGAGACTACAAGAAGCAACGCAGAGTATAAAGCATTCAAGGACTTGATCACTAACCTAGAACACAAGAACTCAGACTTACAAACTAAGCAGGAGGACCACCTACACTCACTAATGTAAGAAAATCAAACAAAAAAAGCTCAAAGACTTGAAAAAATCAAGTATACGATGTGAAGTACAGTCCTCAAACTCACAGAGTCATGTCATAAACAGATCCTCACAAGCAATCAAAAAGAAAAAAATCAGGGTCAAGCAAACCCTAACAGACCAAAATACTGCTACATGATACACGCGAATTCTATGCAGACAACCCGCATACGACACGTGAATGTCCAGAAGGAAACCTGGATGTACACAGTGAAACACGCGACTGTGTAGGCATATAACCCGAGTGTGCTGCAAATTTTTTTCAAAGAAAAAAGATGAGAAACAAAGATCTAAACAAGCTAAACTATAAATCAAAGGCCAAAAACAAATTCACCTGTAAATACAAATTCTTCTAGCAATATCTCATATATGTATTAATGGTTAGTGAAATGCATATTCATAATAACATAATCAAAATCCTTCATAATCCATCATACATGAGAAAGAAACAATACAAAGATTGAAATAATAACTTTATTTATTCATAAACAGAGAATGGTAAGATTACAACCCAGCTTCTGAAACAAGGACTCCTTTGCAAACTGAGGACAATGAGTTCTACTACTCCAAGAGGTCTTAAGGAATACCACTATCATAAATTTTCTCTTCTAAGAATGATTGTGTTAAGACTCCATTTTTAACAGTCTATTTTTAGCCTGACAGAAGTTTGAGGAAGGTCCCATTCCTTTAAAACATTATGTGGATACCGTTCAGGTTGGTAGAGGCTCCTGGTCCACGATTTAGAACCATCAGACAATGAAAAAGAGCAACGATCGGTCGTAGTTCTGGCCCAAGATGCGGGAGGGTGGTAAAAATTTGGTTTTCACGGAGTCCATTAAAGCAAGAAAATAAATGAAAGGCCGAGATCAAAGTAAAGCCTGATCAACGGCCCAGAACAGTTTTGTTGAGCAAACATGCTCTATGGAAGGAGCTTTTCCATATTGCGAAAAGGTTAAAGGACGAAAACATTTGATGACAGAGACGAGATCAGAGGAAGATCTACGGTCTTAGCCAATTTCGCAAAACGGACCTGCACGGGTATAACTCCAATTTCAAATCGTGAAAGGCAGTCCCAAGCCCAAATATCAACGGTCACAATAAATAAGGGGAGAGATCTACGGTTGTGGTTCATTTCATAATGCAAACTCGCAAGGTTGAAGATCATAATTTCACAATGCGAAAACTAGTGGGGCCCACTCAGATTGATGGTTACATGGAGAAGTTGATGGCGATTGATGACAGAGGGCCAGCCTTGGTTTAAAACTATTTGTTGAATCCAGAGAAGAAATTTGGCGGTAGAAATAATGGAACATGGATGGTGGGCGTAAAATATTCCTCAAATCTGAAGGCTGAGAAGAATTCCCGAGTGTAGACTTCACATCCAGTGCAGAGATGATAGTAGAGGGGGTGTTCATATGTGTAATCAGCCTCTTGTCGAGTGGATTGATACCCCCAAGTGTCATCTTTGATAAACTTGAGGCGAAGGTCCCATCCAATAACGCTAACTTCCCCAACTCCACAGGTCTAGCACATGGTCCACGTGGGAAAAGCAGTGGGGAAATAGGAGGAACAGGTTTTTAAATGATGAATCAAATGTCTACGCAAAGTTAAGATAAGTCACGAACTGAGTTCGCTCACTGTCACCATCACAGAGAGTGAAAAGGAAAGAAAGGTCAAATCCACGGTCTTTGAAACCAGCTTGGAAGCTGTGTGGGAAGTGCTTAGAGTCCTATCCATTATCAGATAATATAATTGAACATCAGAAGAGAAGATCCCCACCCTAGTGTCACATGGGCTGATGTCGCATCGATCGGTATTCAAGGCTATATCCATCCCCAGGTCGTTTCAGCTTGCCCTATAAAGCTCCATCTTATGAAGTTGTACAAATAGTGAAGCTAAAGGTTGAACTTCGAGGAGTGTTGAGTCCTTTCGCAGAAAGCCATGGCTGTGTGGTTTGAGAAATTAGTTCGACAAGGGGTATTGATGGTTGGCGAACATGAAATTGTGTTTCTTCGTTGTCCTGGTTATCAACACCAGGAAATCGCCAACCACTAGGGCACAGATGTTAACTACTAAGGGAGGGTCACCCGCTTCCACATAGCTCAGGCCTTGGAAATGTTGTGCATGGGTTTTGACATCCCAACAGCCTCTCTCCGATGCTCCTAGTCACAATCACAACCTCTGAAATCCCATCCTAGGGTGGTGGCAGGACTGTTGGAGCAAATTCTCTCCCTGGGACCATATAGGTTCGGATCCTTTGACACCACCCCTAGAATCTCCACTTAACTACTTTGTCGTGGGTGAGGAGAAGGTCAAACATACACCCAGCTGCATGGCCTCCAAGAAAACCCTCCTCATAGGAGGAAGGAAGCAGTACAAGGATGATAAGCTTCTTAAGTCATTTATCATCACCAAGCGCGTGACCACCTTTTTCCTAGCCTCCTCCTATAACAATGTTCCCAGACAAAAGAGGGGTCAGGAAATTGACCGAGCGGAGGGACTTGAGTCTTCTTGTCAGCCTTTAAGTGACATGGTCTGGAAGAAACTAGGAGCTGGTTAAAGAGACGGAAAGGTATATCTGAAGTGGCCTGAGTGGACAACGGACTGTCAGCATGCAACATGGGAGATCGCTTTCACGGAGTGGGGAGGAAGAAAACTCTGTGCTGTCAGTTTGCATTTTCACGAGCTGTAACTCCATAATGCTTTTTTATATTTGTAAAATGTGGTGACATTCCCACTCTCTATATTGTTAATGCATGATTATGACTGGAAATAGTCTGTAGGTTTATTTCGGAGAATAGTCTTAGCATGAGAATAGTATAAATACACTCCCGAAAGAGGGAGAAAGGGGTTGATATTTGGAAGGTTGGGGAAAACCTTCAAGGGCTGAGGCTCTCCGTTGTAAATAAGATCTGATGGTTGTATTATGAGTAAAATTACAAAGGAAGAGTTGTTTCTTAAACCAAAGATTCATGTGTCATTGCTTCTTTCAATATGTATTTTCTTTACGTGAAATGTATATCCTATTTCCATCCCAGTTTGTTGATTGTTTTCATGTCTATAACTTAGTGTATAATAGTTTGGAATTCATACTTGCTATGCTCTACCAATTGTTTCAGACATTTATCAAAGTTTCTTCTAAATTTATGTGGAATTCATCTCATTGGTGCTTCATGTGATGAGTTGTTCTCTCTTATCTTCTAAACGCCCGCTAAATATCTCCTGATTGCGAGATCGATGGCTATCTTGACTCTATTTGCAACCTCATGCCATTCTTTCCCTCTTGCAAATGTTCCCTACTCAGTTTTTCAACTCCATTTCCAACGGTCCCTTCCCCTGGTAATCCCACCTACATCTCACGCCACTCTACTTTGTCCCATTTCAGGACTCTGGTCTCTTGACCATCCTTGAGCAAATATCTTACGTGAAGTAAAGAGTTAAGACAAGCAAGAGATCCCTCTCTGACTGTGCTGGGTCGGAGGCGCAGTCTAAATTGGTTCTGCTGTTACACCCGGAGTGGGCCCTCCCCTCAACCTTGGGGCTCCAAATCCCTGCGCTAACAAACTGGGGCCGTTGTTGGGGACAAAATTGAATATCCTCCCTGGGAAAAATGACATGGTTTTAGATTTGATTGTTGATGGTGAACAATGATCAGACATCAAGAAGGTTGAGCACTTTTCACTTGGCGAATCCACTGGTGGTATGACCCAGAAATAGAATGATCAGGAAAAGATGGGAAGGCTCCATCCAAAAGGTGAACCCCTTGAAAGGCTTGAAGAATGCATGGTGGAAGGTTAAGATGCTCGAATCCATGTTTCTTCTAAGAAGCTTTGTTCTATCTTGTAAGTTTGTTCTTATCCTTCCCTAAATTTATCAGAACAGTCTTCTATGGTTCAACTCATTTTGAACAGAGCTATGAATATATTCTTGTTTATCCTTTACGAACCGAAAGCATTGCATCATCTTGCACTTCTGGTTTTGACCTAGATTTCTCTCCAAAGGCCCAAAAAGTCAAAGATCTCCCCTGTGAAATTCATGAAACCTCGGTCGATAGCGTAACTAACGTGCCTAACTTGGTCTCTCCCATTTCTCCAAGCCGGTACAAACCACTACAACTGCCTCCCATCCTCCATGAGTTTCCCACGAAACATTACAAATACCTCCCCAAATTTGATGGAGAATCCAAAGACCTCACTGCTGAAAAAAATTTACAATCATTTGAACATTTCTCTGACCTTTTTGAAATACAACATGATGCTGTTTGCATGAGGGCTTTCGCCTAGTCCTTGCAAGGGGATGCTAAAGAATGGTTCAAGAACTTGCAACCTAAGTCCATCAACACTTGGGAAGAGTTTTCTTGCACCTTCTTGAAGTTTTGGGGTAAGAGAAAGCCATTGGATCAAATACTTTCAGAATTCTATTCCCTAAAGAGACATGAGGGTGATACCTTGTCTATTTTTAACAAAATATTTGCCATTTTTTATTATAACATGCCTAAGGAAGTCCAACCTCTTGAGAACACTGCTAAGATCTATTATGCAACCACCTTTCCTCCTGAGTTGTCCTTGCTTATTTTGGAAAGAAAATCAACCACTTTGCAGCATATGTTTATTGATTGTTTGGAGGTTGAGGAAAACCTTAAGATGTCCAAGAATTTGTCAAATCAAGACAGCGGTGGTGAAATAAAAGATACATTAAAATTGGTTGGGCCCTATAAGCAGAATGAAAAAGTACCCATTCAGCGAAAGCTTTCTCTTGGTATAAAGAAAAATGACTGGATTGATACAGGAATAGGTGATCCTGCAAGCCTATTCTTTGAAGATTGTGACCCGCACCACCCCAGATCCATACAAGGCGATTTTAAGAAGGAATTTGGTGCACCTGTGTAGGATGAATATGAGGAAGAATACCTGCAGACTGTACCTGAGAAGCTGGCCGTTGAACCAAGACCTACTGAGGGAGAGGACCAAGATGTTATGTGAAATCGAGAGGTTAAAGCAGAAAAGGGTGATAAGGACACTGAAGGTGATAACTTACCCTTGTGTTATGCCTCATTTGAATTAATATAGCACATGATTAAAGCCTCTAAGAAAAAGAAGAAAAAAGGGGAGAGGATGCAATCCGTAAACTTGTATGGAAGAGAAGATAATAAGAAGAAGCACCCAGGCAATCCCTCTCTAGCTACCGATACGTTAGGGGTTTGCGAAATGGTGTCAAGCCACATAGGAGGGTGTAGCATCCCTCAGATAAATACATTTTTTAATGTTCGGCCTTCAGGAATATTGCGCCATACAAGAGAAATATGCCTACTCGATTCTGCTAGAGAAAAGAAGGACCTCCCTCTTGAAGCACATCAAGCTCTCGTTGCAGAAATTTTGGGTGAAGGGAGGGATGTTTCATTGAAGAAATATTCTATGGGTCCTCTTTTACAATCGTCCGAGTATCAACCTGACAAACCACCAGGAGGAAGGAGTTCCATACAGCTGTCCCACGAGTGGAGGAAAGAATATGTTGGGGGTTGCCATGTTTTTTATGACCCCATAGTAGAATACATAGAAGGGATAGGTAACATTAATGACTGGTCACATCTCTGCGGTAAAGATCAGTCTATATTCTACAACTTTTTTCCATTATCTATTTCATTTTTGTCCATCAAGCACGAAAAAAGAACAACACTATTAGGTAAATTGCTTGATTGGCTTCACTGGAAGTCTGATTTTACTTAAGCGAGATTATGAAATAAATTAGGTAGAGTAGGTAGGAACCAATAAGGTCGACAATTGTCAAGCATTTCCTTCATTATTTTATTAGTTTGTTATTACTTTCGGTTGTAAGAACAGGTTTGTAGTCAAAAGCATGGTTTACAAGAGTGGCATCAATTCACTGCAGTAGTAGCTCAGAGCAGAATGGAGATTTCAAAGAAAGATTAAAGATAGCGCAATGGATTTGGCACTTGGTCTACAGGGTTTCTTTGCTACCTCACTGGGAGGATAGCATCCCTCGTGGAGCTAGTTGTTAACACTTCATTTTTAACAGTATATTTTGAGCCTGACAGAGGTTCAAGGAAGGCCCTATTCCTTTAAAACATTGTGTGAACACCATTTAGGTTGGTAGAGGCTCTTGGTCCACGATTTAGAACTGTCAGACAATGAAAAAGAGCAACGATCGGTCGTGGTTCTAGCCCAAGATGCGGGAGGGTGGTCAAAATTTGGCTTTCATGGAGTCCGTTAAAGCAAGCAAATAAATGAAAGGCCGAGATCAAAGCAAATCCCAATCAACGGCCCGGAACAGTTTCGTTGAGCAAACATGCTCGATGGGAGGATATTTTCCATATTGCAAAAAGGTTAAAGGACGAAAACATTCGATGATAGAGATGAGATCAGAGGAAGATCTACGGTCTCAACCAATTTCACAAAATGGACTTGCGCGGGTATAATTGTGATTTCAAATTGTGAAAGGCGATTTCAGCCCCGAATATCAATGGTCATGATAAATAAGGGGAGAGATCTACGGTTGTGGTTCATTTCGCAATGCGAACTAGCAAGGTTGAAGATCAGAGTTTCACATTGTGAAAAGTAGTGGGGCCCACTCGGATTGATGGTTACATGGAGAATTCAATCGCAATTGACGACAGAGGGCCAGCCATGGTTTAAAACTATTCATTGAATCCAGAGAAGAAAGTTGGCAGCAGAAATGATGGAACGTGGACGGTGGGCGTAAAATATTCCTCAAATCTAAAGGCTGAGAAGAATTCCCGAGTATAGACTTCACATCCAGTGGGGAGATGACACCAGAGGGGACATGCATACATGCAATCAACCTTTTGGAAAGTGTATTGATACCCCCAAGCATCGTCTTTGATAAACCCGAGGCGAAGGTCCCGTCCAATAACGCTAACTTCCCCGAATCCACAGGTTTGGCATGTGGTCCATGTGGGAAAAGCAGTGGGGAAACAGGGGGAATAGGTTTTGAAATGACAAATCAAACGTCTACACAAAGTTAATAGAAGTCGTGAACTGATTCTGCTCAGCGCCACCATCATAGTGAGTGAAAAGGCAAGAAAGGTCAAATTTACAGTCTTTGAAACCAACTTGGTAGCCGCGTGGTAAGTGCTTAGAGTCCTATCCATTATCGAATAATATAATTGAACATCAAAAGAGAAGATCCCCACCCTGGCGTCACATGGGCTAATGTCGCATCGATCGATATCCAAGACTATATCCATCCCCAGGCTATTTCAGCTTGCCCTATAAAGCTCCATCTTCTAAAGTTGTACAAACAGTGAATCTAAAGGTTGAACTCCAAGGAGTGTTGATTCCTTTCGCAGAAAGCCATGGCTGTGCGGTTTGACAAATTAGTTCGACAAGGGGTATTGATGTTTGGTGAACATGAAATTGTGTTTCTTCATCATCCTGGTTATCAACACCAGGAAATTGCCAACCACCGGGGCACAGATGTTAACTACCGAGGGAGGTTCACCCACTTCAACACAGCCCAAGCCTTGGAAATGCTGTGCATGGGTTTTGACATCCCAACATCCTCTCTCCGACACTCCCAGTTGTAGTCATGACCTCCGAAATCCCATACCATGGTGGTGGTAGGACTGTTGGAGCAAAGGCTCACCCTGGGACCATATAGGTTCGGAGCCTTCGACACCACCCCTAGAATCTCCACTTGACTACTTTGTCGTGGGTGAGGAGAAGGTCAAACGTACACCCAGCTGCATGGCCTCCAAGAAAACCCTCCTCATAGGAGGAAGGAAGCAGTATAAGGATGATAAGATTCTTAAGTCGTTTATCATCACCAATCACATGACCACCTTTTTCCCAGCCTCCTCCTATAACAGTGTTCCCAGATGAAAGAGGGGTCGGGAAATTGATTGGGCGGTGGGACTTGAGTCTTCTTGTCAGCCTTTGAGAGACATGGTCTAGAAGAAGCGAGCTGGTCAAAGAGACAGAAAGGTATATCTGAAGTGGCCTGAGTGGACAACGGACCATCGGCATGCAACATGGGAGATTGCTTTCACAGAGTGGGGAGGAAGAAAACTCGGTGTTGTCAGTCCGCATTTTCACGCGTTGTAACTCCATAATGCTTGTTTATATTTGTAAAACATGGCGATAGTCCCACTCTTTATATTGTTAGTGCATGATTGTGACTGGAAACAGTCTATAGGTTATTTTCAAAGAATAGTCTCAGCACTAGAATAGTATAAATACACTCCTAGAAGAGGGAGAAAGGGGTTTAGATTTGGAAGGTTGGGGAAAACCTTAAAGGGCTGAGGCTCTCCATTGTAAATAAGATCCGATGCCTGTGTTATGAATAAAATTGTAGAGGAAGAGTTGTTTCTTAAACCAGAGATTCATGTGGTGTTTCTTCTTTCAATATATATTTTCTTTACGTGAAATGTATATCCTATTTGCATCCCAGTTTGTTGATTGCTTTCATGTCTGTAACTTAGTGTATAACAGTTTGGAATTCATAATTTCTATGCTTCGCCTGTTGTTTCAGACATTTATCAAAGTTTCTTCTAAAGTTACGTGGAATTCATCTTACTGGTGCTCCACGTGATGGGTTGTTCTCTCTTATCGTCTAAACACCCGCTAAATATCTCCTGATTGTACGATTGACTACTATCTTGCCTCTGTCTACAACCTCACTCCATTCTTTCCCTCTTGCAAATGTTCCCTACTCAGGTTTTTGAATCCATTGCCAATGGTCCCTTGCCCTAGTAATTCCACCTACATCTCACGCCACTCTACTTTGTCCCATTTTAGGAGTTTGGTCTCTTGACCATCCCTGAGCGAATATCTTACGCGAAGTAAAGAGATGAAGACAAGTGAGAGATCCCTCTCTGACTGTGCTAGGCCGAAGGCACAGTCTAAATTGGTTCTGCTGTTACACTGGGAGCGGGCCCTCCCATCAACCTTGGGGCTCCAAATCCCAGTGCTAACAGATTGATTAGCCCTATCCCATGCCCTCTATTTATACATGGGGAAATAGAGAGGTTTCAAAGGTTTGAATGGTTGAGACAGTTTAGATAGTTATGGATTAAGGCTCAAATGATATCGACTAATTGTGATTTATTATTTTTTTAAATGGATTAAGGTACACGCGAGTATGGATATAGGAAAAATGTGTGTGACACGGTCCTTTCTCAAAGGAAACTCGCGTGTTCAATGTACATGCGGGTTGCAATGAAAATAATCACATATGACATGTGAGTTGCAATGCAAATAGTCATGTGTGCAACCCTAATCTCCAAATAAAAATATATGAAGCTTGTAAGGAGATTATGTATTATCAATCATGCACATCTATAGTGTTTTGTCTTACTTCAATCCTAATTGTCCTTTTGTGTCCCAATATATTGGATGTCAATACTTGGACAGAGAAGTTCCATTTTGATCGATAACACCGCTTATGACATATGTCTATTATGCCTATTTTTTTCCATTGTACTATTATGTATCTGGGACTTCTATGTGTACTTCATATCTATAGTCATGTGTAGAGATATATCATTGTATTATACTAACGAGTGGTTGCTTTTTCCACTTGGGTCTTCATTACTCCACTTTTGGGGCTATTATAATGTATTTTGGCCATCGTGTATCCCTCTGACCTCACACAATAGGGGGCATTTATTATAGAATGTTTTTCCACACCTGAAACACCATGCTTTGATGGCCTATCCCTGTCCCTATGTAGACTCTTTTTACCCCCTTTTCTCACTATGACCCTGATTCTCTAGTTGAACCTTTAAAAAATACATTTTTATATGTGTACGTGGGTCACAAGTATACAACCCGCGTATACGCAGCTTGCACCACTATCGCCCACATAAATCAGGAAATATGCCCAAAAAAAATTTATCTGGAGTTTTCCCCCATCATGTAATGATTGACTTTTCCCTTGGCCTTCCATATGTCGTGAAACACTCCATTTTGACCCTTCACTTCCCATTAAGGGGATATATATTGAGCTACTATGAAGCATTATAAGAAGAGAACTTTGGAGAGAAAATATATTATAGTGGAATTGTGCCCCTTTCTTATATACTTGAGTATGCATCCCTTTGTCCTTGAAGCAACCATTAGTGTCATTTCCCAAGTTTTCCTTTATTTTTGTGAGATTTCCTTTGTATGGAGGATTGATTCAATGGTGGAGGCCTGGGTGGAGGGACTCAGTTTCTCTATTTTGATGAGGTGCTGACAAAGTTTGTCATCTTTATATATGTCCATATTAATAGAAATATCCAGTTCTCAGCCATTGAATGTGTAATTATGAATATTATTATCCATGGATGTAATTAGTTTGTTTATGTATTATAATGTAACATGCTAGATTAGATTCTAACACTTTACATATATCATGCGTGTATATCTTTTTGTTGTCGATGGCTACATGTGTAGGTACAAGTTTGATTGAAATCTCAATGGGGATCTACTTCAAACATCTAGAATAAGGTATGCCTCTTGTCCCTTAGTATTAGTTTCATTCATATATCTAGCATGCTTGGAAATGGGTTTATTTCTGGTGTCATCCTGTCTATTGTGGTCCACCCTAAGCCATATGATATCTTTTCTGTAACAAATACCATGCTTAAAATTGGATAGGCTAAGTATTAGACATAGGGATAGTCCTAAGCCAATGTGATTCTCTAATGTTATGCTAGATATCCTTATTATTATATTCCTTAACCTTTTGTTGAAAAAGTGTAAGGAACCCAATATCTATATTTCCATCCCAAGAATTGTGTAGGATAGGCAATGAAATGATAAACAACATCAAATGGGATTCTTCATATTGAATTTCAACAACTTGCAATAACATCTATTCCTTTTTCTTAAGATCTAATGCTAGGAAAATATTTTTGTTTGGTGCCTTTGTTTATGCATGTACTAGATATTTATACCCCTCATTTCTTTATCAAGTTATTTTCCAATGTTTCCCAACCTATTTTATGAACTCTCTCCTTGTAAATTGACACCAATATACACCCTTCTTTCTTTTGTTCTCTCTCTTTTCTTATGTGAAAATGGGCTTGCAAATTTGGGCTTGACACACCTCCATTTTTTAATGTCTTAGACAAAAAATTTCCTAATTTGACCATCTATCTTCCTTTTCACAAAATATAAATTACATGAGTATATATTTGAGTTATGTGCAACCAAATACATAGGAAAATCCAATAAATAAACAACTAATAAATTAAATTGGAGGAAATTATGTTTCCAATCTTAAGGACATGATTCTCGACATTTCTCATATATCAAAACAAATTATAAGCTACAGATTTTTTGCATTCAGAAATATTTATTTTCTGGATTTTATTTACTGATCAAACCACTGAATAAAACATGTTCATTCTTATGTTAAATTAGCATATGTAAGTACCACTAGAAACTTTTCAATCATCATCACACCATACTCTAAAAGACAAATATTAAAGTATAGAAAGTTTGGATAGCATAGCACACTTCATATCCTCGGTAGGTGCATCTCCTAATGAAGAAATCAACTCCACCATTGTGTGCTCCCAACATGTTAGTCATTATGTCTAATAAAAAATCCTTAGACAACTGCATTGCACTAGTGCTATATCAATGGTCAAGCATCCAATCAAATCAACTCATCCATGCAACCATCAAGCATTAACAAGGGAATAGTAGGCCATGTGTTATCCTATCTATGTGAAAACAATTTTGGGATAACCTCACAAGATAATAGAAGTAAGATAGTTTTTAGGTGAACAAAACAATGTAATACAAACATGGTTGATGTATATGCACTTAACACAATCCTCGTTGAGCATTGTCATCACTATATGAAGCCTAGGATTCTTTGTGGTGGACAAGGAGGTTTCTCATACATAGGAATCAACTTTGTCACAAGGGTGTAAGCCTATATATAATTACATATGTTGGATTTGTGGTTCTTGAGCCACATTGGAAGGATTCACTATATATGATATAGTTTTGTGTATCTAATAAAAAAGAGTACTTCATGATTCATCTAAGGTCCATATGGAATTTATTCATGCAAGGTACACAAATAAGAATGTTGCAATGTTATCATATAATCTTGTATTTTCATAACAGTGATGTGCCTCATGTTAATCATACATATTTTGATTGACATATATGGGGATGGATTTGTGATTTTGTAGGATGATAATGGAAACACAAAGGATGACCTCAAGATGCCTTCCAATGAACAACTATTTACCCAAATCAAAGATGGTTTATGTGTGTGCTTAATTTAAATTAATATAAGAAATCATGAATTCCATTTGAGAATGTAGGCTACAGGGTAGTGCAAACTTTGGATCTAACAGAGGGTGGCAAATTCATTAAGAAGGTGGACTAAGATTTGGACAAGGGTGCGATAGATCGACTATATAACATCACCATGGAGATTATATTTTTAATAATGTGTGATTTGTAAACTTTAAGTATTTCACTCTTGAGCGGATGTATCATGATCTACCATTGATTATAGATTGACTCTAGATAGTATAGTAAAAGGAAAATAATTTTGTTGGGATCTTCCAAAACCTATCACTAGCAGAAGAGCACCATTCATAAAAATGGATACATCATTATCAATGGAAGGCCCTAAAAGGAGGTTGAAGTATCCACTTCAAAGACTGGAAAACATGGTCATTCAAAGTGCCATTTTATTGCAAGTGATAGTTTTACTAGGAAAAAACTTGAAGATATTCTCCCATATTCTCATAATTGTGATGTCCCTCATGTTAATTTCTCTAATTTTCAGTTGATTGACAAATTTGGGGATGGATTTGTGAGTCTACTGGATGATAATAAAAACACAAAAGATAATTTCAGGATCCCTTCCGATGAATAACTCTTTACCCAGATAAAATTCGATTTTGGAAAGGGGAAAGATCTTGTCATGTCATTGTGATGTATGCAAATGTGATTACTAAATGCTCGATAGACAACACCTAATACCCTAATACCCATAGAATTAAATATCGTTAATACCCTAATACCCTAAGCATTAAATACCCAGGATTTATTTGGTGTCTGATTCAGTGAAACTAATTATTTGTAGGAATAATTGAAAGGCACGACGACCACATATTGAATACAGTGTCTCTCCTAATCCATATACTTCTCCTGATTGTCCAATAGAACCCCCTTCTCTTTCTCTTGCTCATTCTTGTGCAATTGAAACAACCATTGCATTGTTTAACTTTGAATAAGTCCAAATAGAATTCCACATGCCCACCAACAGTGATGCCACATTTAAAACTAGACCATAGATCCCTCCATCGAATGGAAAAAAACCCTATTGATTTGTGTTGGAAAATCAATTCATCTACACATTTCCCGTCACACAACAACAATGGAACCAAATTACGAACCAGACCGCAGGTATGAATTAGATGCAAAGGAGGTGAAATCTTCCCTCCACAAAATGGAAAAAAACCCTAGAATTCAGTGTTGGCATAAAATTTCATTGCCACATTTCTTGTGACACAACAACAACAACAACTCATTGCAAACCAGACCACAAGTCCGAATCATATAATTCTCCCTCGATGAAATGGAGAAAATTTCAATGGAATTCACTTCATTTCTACCCTTTGGAATATCGGCGTTTCGTTTGGAAATGAGAATTGTGAATGAACTACAATCTATAATGTTTAAAACTAATAGCCATTAACATAGTCCATATAACACCCATAAACCTTGCTCGTATAATCCCTACTACCTCTAATCCTTCACATATAAATTCTGAAATGTATTTAACCCATAATTATTTTCACCATCAAACCCTAGCCTTTATAACCATAACCCCATAATGCATGATGCTTATATAATCTAGCACCCCTAACTCTTTTTTCCTATAATACCCACCACCCCTAATACCTATAGCACAAAATATTTATAACCTTAATCCATATAATGCTTGAAGAATTTCAATATTTGAAATCCATAAAATGGTTAATACATATAATCCCAAGGATATGGCTCCCAACTAGCTGAAATTTTGAGAACTAAAAATGACAACTTCTATTCTAATCCTTGCAAATATATCCCTTAATAAGTCAAGATAAACATGACATTTACTATATACCAAATGTCAACAACATCCTATTTGATTAAGATTCTAGTGATAGTGGCCATGGAATAATAAAGGGAGTCGCTGCTTTATTTCTATATGTAAATTCATCAAAGATAATATCAGTTATAAGATAAGGTGGCTTCCTTGCCTCTAGTTTGGGGCAATAAGTTTTCCATACCATCAAAGGAAAAAAAAAATTGTCATTGGTTGAGAAAAATACAAATGATGTCCATGATGAACATCTATGTTGTGGTAGACTAAAGTTAATATATTGTGGCCATCTCAAAGTTGAACATAGTAGGTGTGAAGTTCTGAAAGGACAATTGAAGGAAACATAAATTGTGTTATAGTCTTTTCATCTCAAAGTTTTTAATAAGTTTTTTTGTTTTGGTCACAACATTTTAGGTTTTTGACGAGATTCCTATGTCTTCTATAATCTAGACATATTTTCTTTCACAAGGTTTAGAAGGTCATGAAGGTATTTTGATAAAAGAGGATCCCTTTATAAACAAAATATTCTTAGAAATAATCTTGAAATTTATTTTCCTTAAAAGGAAATTTAGATGGAATTATTAGACCTAGTGGGCCTTTGATAGTTTTGAAAAATACTTAGGCACATATTAACGAGGAAATCTTAGAAGGTCTAGGTATTTGTATAGAGGAAGATCCCTCTACAAACAAAATATTCTTAGAAATATTGTTGAGAATATTTTAGTCTTATACTTGTATAGTTTGATGATTGAGTTGTAGTAATGTAGCAGTGTATCTGGGTCAAATAGGTTGCATTTCGTAATGGCTTAACACTCATGCTCCCTATATGCAAGTTGTATGTAAACCATGGTGGAATAGATCAATAGACCATGGTGTATGGGTTCACTTCACCCTTATCATATGTTAAAGGGGTAATTTGAATTTAAATAAAGTCTAGTTCTAAGGGTAGTATCTCTCTAGGTTAAAAAAGTTTAATCACACTTTAATATGTTAATTTTTTAGTACTTCATTTCATTTTCATAACAAAAGCATATAAAAAAGATCACTGAAATATAGACAAGCACAACCATACAAAAGGAACACAAATATTTATCCTGGCAAAACCCTAAAGGGAAAAACCCAGCAAAAGCTTCCTCAATATAGATGCCCCAAAAAGATAAAAGATAAAAGATAAAACTAGCAAGGAGATCAAAGCCTGATCCTCCTCCTTCTCCGGCTACTTCTCTTCTCCACTAATGCGCTACACAAGTGAGAGTGTGTGTCCAAATGAGGAGAGCTACACCTCTATTTATATTCATCCGTTCACTTCAATTAACTCATCCGACATGTAGGCTCGAGTTAATCATGTAGGCTCGAGTTACACATGTAGGCTCAAGTAACCACACTGGGGTGCTAATGACCCACCTTTACAATTAGAGGGGACAACCTCATGACTCTTATTAGTTCTTCTGATTAGAAGCATCGGGGTACAAGATAATACAAGTGGTTCTCCCGATAGGACCATCGGGGACCATAAAAGATACATATAGATTATTCTTTGAAGTTACAATATTTCAACACTCCCTCTTAACGAGAAGGGTATTCTACAACAACATCAACAACAACAATAGTAGGAGAGAGATAGAGGACATCACCAGCATCCTCAGGGTAACACACCTATAAATCATTGGAAGCTTTTCAACATTATGTAGTCTTCATCTTCAATCTTCAGTCTTCATCATCATTAATACTTTGACTGCTTTGATCAACAACATCTTCAGCACTTTGACCTTTCGATCAGCAACATCATCTTCAGCACTTTGACCTTTCGATTAGCAACATCATCTTCAGCATTTTGACCTTTCGATCAGCAACATCATCTTCAGCACTTTCGATCAGCAACAACATCATCATCATACTCTGATCTTTTGATCAGAAACATCATCATGAAAATATCATCATCACCAAAACATCATCATCATCAAAACATCAACATCATCAAAACATCAACATCATCAGCATCAAAACATCAACATGATCCTTCCTTTTGGAATTACGGGATCAACATGTCTGTGGCACTCAGATGATACTTCCTGTCGGAATTACGGGATTTAGGTCTTTACGGAGTTACTAACGATCCTTCCTTTCGGAATTACGGGATCAACACATCTGTGGAGCTCAGACGATCCTTCCTTTCGGAATTACGGGATCAACACATCTGTGGAGCTCAGACGATCCTTCCTTTCGGAATTACGGGATCAAGTATTTACGGAGCTACTAACAATCCTTCCTTTCAAAATTACGCGATTTAGGTCTTTACGGAGTTGCTAATGATCCTTCCTTTCGAAATTACGGGATCAACACATTTGTGGAACTCAGACAATCCTTCCTATTGCAATTACGGGATCAACACATCTGTGGAACTTAGACAATCCTTCCTATTGGAATTACGGGATCAAGTCTTTACGGAGCTACCAACGATCCTTCCTTTCACAATTACAGGATTTAGGTCTTTACGGAGTTACTAACGATCCTTCCTTTCGGAATTATGGGATCAACACATCTGTGGAACTCAGACAATCCTTCCTTTCGGAATTATGGGATCAAGTCAATGATCCTTCCTTTCGGAATTATGGGATTTAGGTCTTTACGGAGTTACTAATGATCCTTCCTTTTGGAATTACGGGATCAACACCGTTGTGGAACTCAGACAATCCTTCCTATTGGAATTATGGGATCAAGTCAATGATCCTTCCTTTCGGAATTACGGGATTTAGGTCTTTATGGAGTTACTAATGATCCTTCCTTTCAGAATTACGGGATCAACACAGTTGTGGAACTCAGACAATCCTTCCTCTAGGAATTGCGGGATCAACACATGTTCTTGAGTACCGAAGTCACCGGATCTGTTCTGAACCGAAGTTAAAGGATGATACAATCCTACCACCTTCTCGATGACCGAAGTTCACCAGATCCGTTCTGAACCGAAGTCCAAGGATGATACAATCCTATCACATTATCGATGACCGAAGTTACACCAAATCCATTCTGAACCGAAGTTCAAGGATGATACAATCCTACCACTTTCTCGATGATCCAAGTTACACCAGATCCGTTCTGAATTGAAATTCAAGGATGATACAATCCTACCACATTCTCGATGACTGAAGTTACACCGGATCCGTTCTGAATCGAAGTTCAAGGATGATACAATCCTACCACATTCTCGATGACTGAAGTTACACCGGATCCATTCTGAACCGAAGTTCAAGGATGATACAATATTGCCACATTCTTGATGACCGAGGTCACTAGATCACTTCTGGACATTTGTCCCATGATGATACAATCCCTCTTCATTCTTTAATACCGAGGTCTCCGGATCACTTCTGGGCATATGTCCCAGGATGATACAATCCCTCTTCATTCTCGAAGACCGAGGTCTCTGGATCACTTTAGGGAAAGTGCCCAGGGATGATACAATCCCACTTTATTCTCAAAGACCGAGGTCTCCGGATCACTTCTGGACATATGTCCCAGGATGATACAATCCCACTGCAACATCACAACTCCCCCTTTCGGGGAAGGTCTTTCTGAACCATACCAAGCTTGTCTCGAAAGTGTTCGAAATTTACCCGAGACAAAGGCTTTGTTAGGGCATCATCATCTAAACCATCTTCATCTACATCTTCAGTATGTGAATATTGAACTATCACCATCTGTATCTCCAATATGTGAGTACTGAAAGCATCATCAGGTCACCATCATCTGCATCTACAGTATGTAAATACTGAAACATCATCTATATCTTTAGTATGGGAATACTGAAATCATCATCATCTATATATTCAGTATAGAAATACATAATCACTATCATCTGTATCTACAGTATGTAAATACTGAAACATCATCATCTGCATCTTTATCTTGAATGTAGAAATATTGGATTTCTATGTGTTATGACAGAACACTGGGTTCTCTGTTATCACAACTCTCGTTATCACATAGAATCAATGTAGTATCCATCTTCAGTTCAAAGAGACCTGATATCAGCTTCTAAAGCCATATGGATTCACAACTTAGCAGAGCAATCTACTATGTATTCGGCTTCAGCCATGCTACGAGAAACACTGGACTGTTTCTTGCTAAACCATGAACTCATAGCAGACCCCAAACAAAAGCATCTACCTAATGTGTTTTTCCTTTCTGAGATACTTCCAGCCCAATATGCATCTGTGTATCCATACAATCTATACTCATGGCTACCATCATAATATAAACCAAAGTCTATAGTCCCTTTCAGATATCTCATCACATGTTTTGCAGTTACTAGGTGAACCCGTCTTGGTTGAACAAGATATTGACTTAAGGTGTTCATAGCAAAACAAATGTCGGGTCTGGTATTTGTTAAGTACATCAATGACCCAATGATCTGTCTATAATGAGTCATATCCACTAACTGTGATGAGTCATTATCTAACAGCTTCAAGTTGGAGTCCATGGGTGTGGCCATGACTTTGTATTCCAACATATTGAATCTCTTCAATATCTCTACCGCATACTTTCCCTGGTTGAGAAAGATTTCTTCTAAACTTTTCCATACTTCCAGACCTAGGAAATAATGTATTAACCCAAGGTCTTTCATCTCAAATTCTTCTGCTAGTTTCTTCTTTCTTTCCATGACCTGTTTCTCATTTCCTGTCAAGGATAAGTCGTCCACATATAATAATAGGATGACAAGTTCATCTTCTACAACCTTGAGATAAAGGTTAGGATCAGCTTTACTTTTGGTAAAGCCCATGCTTGACAAGAAACCATCTATTCTTTCATACCAAGCTTGAGGAGCTTGTTTAAGACCATATAATGCCTTCTTCAACTTGCATATGTGAGTATGTCTATATTCAACTTCAAATCCTTGTGGTTGTTCTATGTATACTTCTTCTTTGATCACACCATTTAGAAAAGCTGTTTTCACATCCATCTGGTGTAAGTCCCACTTCATCATGGATGCAAGTGCCATGGTAGCTCTAATTGAAGTATACCATGCTACTAGGGCAAATGTCTCTTCATAATCAATTCCCTCTTTCTAAGAGAAACCTATAGCCACAAATCTTGCTTTATACTTCTCAATACTTCCGTCAGCTGCATGCTTTATTTTGCATATCCATTTGGAGGATACTATACTCTCTCCTTCTGGTTTGGGAACTGTATCCCAAACATAATTCTAGTATTCTTTCATCATAACATCTTCCATGAGTTCATCTTTTCGGGTCATCAACATATCCTAGTCTTCTGCATTCAACCTTGAAGGTTGGAACCCTCTTTACTCTTGGTAAAGTCTCGATCCAGCAGGAAGCTGTCCATCATGTCGTACCATGTCGAACTTAGATATCTTCTATAGTCACTCCCCCTGAAGTGGAGTATCATCTTCCCTCTTCACTCTGTACAGGTGGCTCTATGCTTGATATATACTTGTCAATAGAGTATGTCACGTCATAGTCTATTCTTTCTGAGGAAAATCATGAACCTTTGCTTTGCACACTTGTTCTTGTAGATCCATATGGAAGATACTACGTACTTCCGTTTATGTCTCGAAATCATATCGTATACATCATTCTCCATGATCAACTGTTATTCTTTGATCATAGCATTCCTTTCTTCATCTTGAGTTATCTCTTATACCCATGGTGGTCTTCATCCTTCGAGGTGGATCTACCGCTCTCTGAAGCTCTTTCTTTCGTCATGGTGTCTCTGACCCTGGGAGCTTCAGATTCATGTTTATTGAATTGTCATCACTTGTTCTTCGGAACAAGTCTCATCCTTGTTTTCTTGTAGGAGGTTGTTCAGGACCTTTCCTACAATTCAAATGCACCAATTATATGGTTAGAACTATTTCATAAAACATATGCATAACGACAAATTCTTATGCATCATGCAACTGTTTAGCCAATACAACATTCATCCATATCTCACGGAAACTTTCTAGATGATATCATTGAGATTGTGCATTAATCCAATATGTCAATTAAAGAGGTTTCATTATAGATAAGTAGCAATGGAGAGATGTATAGCACCATGAGATACTTATCGATCACGTGCATATTAGCAGTATACAGTAATTAATGCAAACAATCTATCATGCATAACACATCAACTGAATATGCATAACAAAACAATATCATTAAATGGCAATTGAATACTTATCTTTTATTTGTTTTGTAGGTAGACTCCTTCTTGATCATTCTCCTTCATCATCTTCTTCATTCATAAAATCATCATTTCTTATCCAAATGATAAGATGGATAAGAGGTTCGTCAAGAATTGAGTTCTTCATATTTCTCTTCACTTGAGGGATCTTCTTTGAATGGTGAGAGCTTGATCTTCAATTTTCTTCCATCTTTCTTCTTCTCTTCTTATGAGACGAGATTCTTCTTCTTCCAAAAGTCAACTGAAAGTAATCACTTCCTTCTGGCACACATTCCTCGCATGAATGAATCCCATGATCATGGGAGGCCATTCAAGGTGGCTATCACCACTTCTGCATTCTCTGCTTCTTCTTCTACCACTTCAAGATGTTATGCATTCTGGATCTTCACATTCTTCAACTATTTTTTCAAATCCATCTTCTGAATTATGTTCTTATCTTCAAATAGCTTGATCAAGGAATCAAACATATTCGGTGTCTTTAGGGAAGACACTTGTGGTACAAGTTGATTCGTGATTGAATCAACAGTGATCTTCTTGGCCTTGATCAAGTTCTTCTTGTGTAAGGCTTTGAGGTTCATCTCCCTCTAGAACTGGAACCTATCTACTCATGTAGGTGTCTAGTTCATTTTCTTCAGAGGGATCAAATACTTTCATGCTTGGAATTTTTAAACTTCACCAAGATTATCATCAAGCTGATGTGATAGATCACTTTGAAATGAGAACCTCAAATGCAAATAGCAAAAGATTATATCTTACCGATTTGAGGTGTCCGTCCTGCTTTCAGAGCTAGCTGATCTAGGGTTTGTCAGAGAAACCCTAATTTTAAAAACTTGGAATCTTTCAGATATGATTGGATATAAATATATATCTATTCAAATGGATATGTCCAATGTACTCCTTTTCTGAAAACAGTGGAGGGAACCTCCCGGAACAGGAAGCCCTAGTTTTCCAATTTCTTCTGCAGAAATTCCTGTTACTGTTTCTGTGATAGCTTCGAAGTTACTGCTCCTATGTGTTTGAAATTTCTCACTGAGGTAACCTCACGTGTCCCCGATCCAACACCATAGTTTTAATGAGAATTTGTTTCACCAATTGTGATTTATGATCATTTTCCCAAGGTGACCTGTTACAAGACTGTTCATAACAGTGAAGTTGTATGGCATGCCACGTGTCACTGGTTCATCTTCAGGTTCTGAAATTTGGACCAAAAAAGTTAAAGTCCGTGATATTTATAGAACATCTTCAGGAATTCCATTTGGACATCTGTATCCCAATATATAGAAATTTTCCCTAGGTGTCCTGTTTAGGGATGAATTCTGGAAGAGGCTGGAACCCTAACTTGGAGGGATCATATATCCTAGAATAGAGAGAATCTAAGGCTGAATTTTGGACAAAGTGTTCATCAGGATTATATATTCAGTATTTGAAATTTTCCACTCTTGAAACTTCACCAATATTGGGATATAGAGAATATACCAAAACTTAGCAATTTTAGTCTTTAGGGATTTTCTAGCTCTGGGTCAAACTAGGGTTTCACTTTCCCGGAGTTTCACCCAACCAAAAATCTTGATCTAGGTGTATAAAATTTGATTTTGATGAGGAGAGAAATCCTATGTTGGGCTCACTAAAAAATTCTTCTTCTGTAAGAAGCCCTAATTTCCCACACCGAAAACTCAAAATGCTCGGAATCGAATTCTGCTTCGACAGAAAGATGCGCCCTTCAATGGAGAGTCAGCCTAGCCTTCTTTTGCTGATCGATTGTGGAGAGAGATCCAAAAAGTAAGAATCCATAGATTCTATAGTTGCACAATCTCTTCTTTTCAGGGTGGCTCTAATACCATGTTAATTTTTCAGTACTTCATTTCATTTTCATAACATAAAGCATATAAATAGGATCACTGAAAGATAGACAAGAACAACCATACAAAAGGAACACAAAGATTTATCCTAGGAAAACCCTAAAGGGAAAAACCCAGCAAGAGCTTCCTCAATATAGATGCCCCAAAAAGATAAAAGATAAAAGATAAAACCAGCAAGGAGATCAAAGCTTGATCCTCATCCTTCTCCAGCTACTTCTCTTCTCCACTAATGTGCTACACAAGTGAGAGTGTGTGTCCAAATGAGGAGAGCTACACCTCTATTTATATTCATCCGTTCACTTCAATTAACTCATCCAACATGTAGGCTCGAGTTACACATGTAGGCTCAAGTAACCACACTGGGGTGCTAATGACCCACCTTTACAATTAGAGGGGACAACCTCATGACTCTTATTAGTTCTTCCAATTAGAAGCATCGGGGTACAAGATAATACAAGTGGTTCTCTTGGTAGGACCATCGGGGACCATAAAAGATACATATATAATATTCTTCTAAGTTACAATATTTCAACACTCCCCCTTAACGAGAAGGGTATTCTACAACAACATCAACAACAACAATAGTAGGAGAGAGATAGAGGACATCATCAGCATCCTCAGGGTAACACATCTATAAATCATTGGAAGATTTTCAACATTATGTAGTCTTCATCTTCAATCTTCAGTCTTCATCATCATTAATACTTTGACTGCTTCAATCAACAACATCTTTAGCACTTTGACCTTTCGATCAGCAACATCATCTTCAGCACTTTGACCTTTCGATCAGCAACATCATCTTCAGCATTTTGACCTTTCTATCAACAACATCATCAGCAGCACTTTTGATCAGCAACAACATCATCACCATACTCTGATATTTTGATCAGAAACATCATCATGAAAATATCATCATCACCAAAACATCATTATCATCAAAACATCAACATCATCAGCATCAAAACATCAACATGATCCTTCCTTTTGGAATTACGGGATCAACATGTCTGTGATACTCAGACGATCCTTCCTGTCAGAATTATGGGATTTAGGTCTTTACGGAGTTACTAACGATCCTTCCTTTCAGAATTACGGGATCAACACATCTCTGGAGCTCAGACGATCCTTCCTTTCGGAATTACGGGATCAAGTCTTTACAGAGCTACTAACGATCCTTCCTTTCAGAATTACGGGATTTAGGTCTTTACAGAGTTGCTAACGATGCTTCCTTTCGGAATTATGGGATCAACACATTTGTGGAACTCAGACAATCCTTCCCATTGGAATTACGGGATCAACACATCTGTGGAACTTAGACAATCCTTCCTGTTGGAATCACAGGATCAAGTCTTTACGGAGCTACCAACGATCCTTCCTTTCAGAATTATGGGATTTAGATCTTTACGAAGTTACTAACGATCCTTCCTTTTGGAATTACGGGATCAACACATCTGTGGAACTCAGACAATCCTTCCTATTGGAATTACGGGATCAAGTCAATGATCCTTCCTTTCAGAATTATGGGATTTAGGTCTTTACGGAGTTACTAATGATCCTTCCTTTCAGAATTACGGGATCAACACAGTTGTGGAACTCATACAATCCTTCCTATTGGAATTACGGGATCAATTCAATGATCCTTCCTTTCGGAATTACGAGATTTAGGTATTTACGGAGTTACTAATGATCCTTCCTTTTGGAATTACGGGATCAACACAGTTGTGGAACTCAGACAATCCTTCCTCTAGGAATTACAGGATCAACACACATTCTTGAGTACCGAAATCACTGGATCCGTTCTGAACCGAAGTTCAAGGATGATACAATCCTACCACCTTCTCGATGACCGAAGTTCACCGGATCCGTTCTGAACCGAAGTCCAAGGACGATACAATCCTACCACATTCTCGATGACCAAAGTTACACCGAATCTATTCTGAACCGAAGTTCAAGGATGATACAATCCTGCCACATTCTCGATGATCAAAGTTACACCGGATCCATTCTGAACCGAAGTTCAAGGATGATACAATCCTACCACATTCTCGATGACCGAAGTTACACCAGATCCGTTCTTAACCGAAGTTCAAGGATGATACAATCCTGCCACATTCTCGATGACCAAAGTCACCAGATCACTTCTGGACATTTGTCCCAGGATGATACAATCCCTCTTCGTTCTCGAAGACCGAGGTCTCTGGATCACTTCTGGACATATGTCCCAGGATTATACAATCCCTCTTCATTCTCGAAGACCAAGGTCTCCGGATCACTTTAGGGAAAGTGCCCAGGGATGATACAATCCCACTTCATTCTCGAAGACTGAGGTCTCTGGAACACTTCTGGACATATGTCCTAGGATGATACAATCCCACTGCAACATCACTACTCCCCCTTTCGGGGAAGGTCTTTTTGAACCATACCAAGCTTGTCTCGAAAGTGTTCGAACTTTACCTGAGACAGAGGCTTTGTCAGCGCATCATCATCTAAACCATATTCATCTACATATTCAGTATGTGAATACTGAACTATCACCATCTGTATCTCCAGTATGTGAGTACTGAAAGCATCATCAGGTCACCATCATCTGCATCTATAGTATGTAAATACTGAAACATCATCTATATCTTCAGTATGGGAATACTGAAATCATCATCATCTATATATTCAGTATAGAAATACAGAATCACCATCATCTGTATCTACAGTATGTAAATACCGAAACATCATCATCTGCATCTTTATCTTGAATGTAGAAATACCGGATTTCTATGTGTTACGATGGAACATAGGGTTCTCTGTTATCACAACTCTCGTTATCACATAGAATCAATGTAGTATCCATCTTCAGTTCAAAGAGACCTGATATCAGCTTCCGAAGCCATATGGCTTCACAACTTAGCAGAGCAATATGCTATGTATTCTACTTCAGCCATGCTATGAGAAACACTGGACTGTTTCCTGCTAAACCATGAACTCATAGCAGACCCCAAACAAAAGCATCTACCTAATGTGATCTTCCTGTCTGAGATACTTCCAGCCCAATCTGCATTTGTGTAGCCATACAATCTATACTCATGGCTACCATCATAATATAAACCAAAGTCTATAGTCCCTTTCAGATATCTCATCACATGTTTTGCAGTTACTAGGTGAACCCGTCTTGGTTGAACAAGATATTGACTTAAGGTGTTCACATCAAAACAAATGTCTGGTCTGGTATTTGTTAAGTACATCAATGACCCAATGATCTATCTATAATGAGTCATATCCAGTAACTCTGATGAGTCATCAGCTAACAGTTTCAGGTTAGATTCCATGGGTGTGGCCATGACTTTGCATTCCAACATATTGAATCTCTTCAATATCTCTACCACATACTTTCCCTATTTGAGAAATATTTCTTCTAAACTTTGCCATACTTCCAGACCTAGGAAATAATGCATTAACCCAAGGTCTTTCATCTCAAATTCTTCTGCTAGTTTCTTCTTGCTTTCCATGACCTGTTTGTCATTTCTTGTCAAGGATAAGTCATCCACATATAATAACAGGATGACAAGTTCATCTTCTACAACCTTAAGATAAAGGTTAGGATCAGCTTTACTTTTGGTAAAGCCCATGCTCGACAAGAAACCATCTATTCTTTCATACCAAGCTCGAGGAGCTTGTTTAATACCATATAATGCCTTCTTCAACTTGCATATGTGAGTATGTCTATCTTCAACTTCAAATCCTTATGGATGTTCTATGTATACTTCTTCTTTGATCACACCATTTAGAAAAGCTGTTTTCACATCCATCTTAGCTCTAATTGAAGTATACCGTGCTACTGGGGAAAATGCCTCTTCATAATCGATTCCCTCTTTCTGAGAGAAACCTCTAGCCACAAATCTTGCTTTATACTTCTCAATACTTCCGCCAGCTGCATGCTTTATTTTGCATATCCATCTGGAGGATACTATACTCTTTCCTTCTGGTTTGGGAACCGTATCCCAAACATCATTCTAGTATTCTTTCATCATAACATCTTCCATGAGTTCATCTTGTCGGGTCATCAACATATCCTAGTCTTCTGCATTCAACCTTGAAGGTTGGAACCCTCTTTACTCTTGGTAAAGTCTCGATCCAGCAGGAAGCTGTCCATCATGTTGTACCATGTCGAACTTAGATATCTTCTATAGTCACTCCCCCTGAAGTGGAGTATCATCTTCCCTCTTCATTCTGTACAAGTGGCTCTATGCTTGATATATACTTTTCAATAGAGTATGTCATGTCATAGTCTATTCTTTCTTAGGAAAATCATGAACCTTTGCTTTGTACACTTATTCTTGTAGATCCATATGGAAGATACTATGTACTTCCCTTTATGTATCGAAATCATATCCTATACATCATTCTCCATGATCAACTGTTATTCTTTGATCATAGCATTCTTTTCTTCATCTTGAGTTATCTCTTATACCCATGGTGGTCTTCATCCTTCAAGGTGGATCTACCACTCTCTGAAGCTCTTTCTTTCGTCATGGTGTCTCTGACCCTGGGAGCTTCAGATTCATGTTTATTGAATTGTCATCACTTGTTCTTAGAAACAAGTCTCGTCCTTGTTCTCTTGTAGGAGGTTTTTCAGGACCTTTCCTACAATTCAAATGCACCAATTACATGGTTAGAACTATTTCATAAAACATATGCATAACGACAAATTCTTATGCATCATGCAATTGTTTAGCCAATACAACATTCATCGATATCTCACGGAAACTTTCTAGATGACATCATTGAGATTGTGCATTAATCCAATATGTCATGTAAAGAGGTTTCATTCTAGATAAGTAGCAATGGAGATATGTATAGCACCATGATCTACTTACCGATCACATGCATATTAGTAGTATACAATCATTAATGCAAACAATCTATCATGCATAACACATCAACTGAATATGCATAACAAAACAATATCATTAAATGACAATTGAATACTTATCTTTTGTTTGTTTTGTAGGTAGACTCCTTCTTGATCATTCTCCTTCATCATCTTCTTCATTCATGAAATCATCATTTCTTATCCAAATGATAAGATGGATAAGAGGTTCGTCAAGAATTGAGTTCTTCATATTCCTCATCGCTTGAGGGATCTTCTTTGAATGGTGAGAGCTTGATCTTCAATTTGCTCCCATCTTTCTTCTTCTCTTCTTATGAGATGAGCTTCTTCTTATTCCCAAAGTCAACTGAAAGTAATCACTTCCTTCTGGCACACATTCCTCACATGAATGAATCCCATGATCGTGGGAGGCCATTCAAGGTGGCTATCACCACTTTTGCATTCTCAACTTCTTCTTCTACCGCTTCAAGATGTTATGCATTCTGGATATTCACATTCTTCTACTGTTTTCTCAAATCCATCTTCTGAATTATGTTCTTATCTTCAAATAGCTTGATCAAGGAATCAAACATATTTGGTGTCTTTAGAGAAGACACTTGTGGTACAAGTTGATCTGTGATTGAATCAACAGTGATCTTCTTGGCCTTGATCAAGTTCTTCTTGTGTTCTTCTTGTCCAGTTCATTTTGTTCAGAGGGATCAAATAATTTCATGCTTGGAATTTTTCAACTTCACCAAGCTTATCATCAAGCTGATGTGATAGATCACTTTGAAATGAGAACCTCAAATGCAAATAGCAAAAGATTAGATCTTACCGATTTGAGGTTTTCGTCCTACTTCCGGAGCTGGCTGATCTAGGGTTTGTCAGAGAAACCCTAATTTTCAAAATGTGGAATATTTTAGATATGATTGGATAGAAATATAGATCTCTTCAAATGGAGCTGTCCAATGTATTCCTTTTCTGAAAACAGTGGAGGGAAGCTCCCAGAATAGGAAGCCCTAGTTTTCCAATTTCTTCTACATAAATTCCTTTTACTATTTCTGTGATATCTCCAAAGTTGCTGCTCCTATATGTATGAAATTTCTCACTGAGGTAACCTCACATGTCCCTGATCCAACAACATATGTTTCAGAAAAATTGGTTTCACCAATTGGGATTTATGATCATTTTCCCAAGGTGACCTGTTATAGGACTGTTCAGAACAGTGAAGTTGTATGGCATGCCACGTCTCACTGGTTCATCTTCAGGTTCTGAAATTTGGACCAGGAAAATTAAATTCCGTTATATTTCTGGAACATCTTCAGGAATTCCATTTGGACATATGTATCCCAATATATAGCAATTTTACCTAGGTGTCGTATTTAGGGATGAATTCTGGAAAAGGCTGGAACCCTAGCATGGAGGGATCATATCTCCTAGAATATAGTAAATCAGAGGCTGAATTTTGGACACGGTGTTCATCAGGATTATATCTTAGATATCTGCAATTTTTAACTCCTGAAACTTTGTCAATATTGGGATATAGTGAATATACAAAAACTTAGCAGTTTTAGTATTTAGGGATTTTCTAGCTCCGGGTCAAACTAGGGTTTGACTTTCCCAGAGTTTCACCCAACCAAAAATCTTGATCCAGGTATCTAAAATTCGATTTTGACGAGGAGAGAAATCCTATGTTGGGCTCACTAAAAAATTCTTCTTCTGCAAGAAGCCCTAATTTCCCACACCGAAAACTGAAAATGCTCGGAATCGAATTCCGCTTCGACAGAAAGATGCGCCCTTCAATGGAGAGTCATCCTAGCCTTCTTTTGCTGATCGATTGTGGAGAGAGAACCAAAAACTAAGAATCCCTAGATTCTGTAGCTGCACAATGTCTTCTTTTCAGGGTGGCTCTGATACCATGTTAATTCATTTCATTTTCATAACAAAAGCATATAAACAGGATCACTGAAAGATAGACAAGCACAACCATACAAAAGGAACACAAAGATTTATCTTGGGAAAACCCTAAAGGGAAAAACCCAGCAAAAGCTTCCTCAATATATATGCCCCCAAAAGATAAAAGATGAAAGATAAAACCAGCAAGGAGATCAAAGCTTGATCCTCCTCCTTCTCCAACTACTTCTCTTCTCCACTAATGTGCTACACAAGTGAGAGTGTGTGTCCAAATGAGGAGAGCTACACCTCTATTTATATTCATCCATTCACTTCAATTAACTCATCCGACATGTACGCTCGAGTTACACATGTAGGCTCAAGTAACCACACTGGGGTGCTAATGACCCACCTTTACAATTAGAGGGGACAACCTCATGACTCTTATTAGTTCTTCCGATTAGAAGCATCGGGGTACAAGATAATACAAGTGGTTCTCCCGGTAGGAACATCGGGGACCATAAAAGATACATATAGAATATTCTTTGAAGTTACAATACTTCAACATAATGACCTCCCAAGCCTTCTATATCATATGAAGCACATAATCACCATGAAGTTTTGACTAATATAAAAGGGGTAACCAACCAAATTTCTAAGGGAAGACCCTTCCAGGAAATGTTCCCATATAGGAGCCCTTGGTTATCCTTATAAGGACATTCTCAACAATTTTTTTTTAATAACCCTAATAGTGAATTTGGAAAAAAAAAGACTTCAACTTATTATTGTGTGACACCATATACTAGTAAATATAGGATATAAAAATGTATCCATCGATATTTTCACATTAAAATTGTTTAAATAAAAATGTTATCTCTAAATCAATTAATAGAAGACAATGCTACTTATAAAATAAAGCATTAGATTTGGACTTCCCGCAAACAAAACATACATATCCCATGTAAGGAGGTTAAAATATGGAGGATGGTTTCTTCTCTTCGAAGTTCATTTAAGCCTAAAGCATTTTGTAAGGTGACATTAAATTTTTTTTTATCTACCTTCCCTCTCCACTTCATTATCTTATGGAATCCAAGGTGTACCAAAAGAATTCTACTAGTAAAAAGTATTTAAGAAGTGATTGTTTTATTCTTTTAAGGTCATCAATTTTCGACAATGACTGTTAGATTCAAGAACATATTACTAACACCAGGAATATAAAAATCCTCTAATAATCAAAGGATCGATAATTATTTTCAAAAGATAATGCATTTAAAGTACAATCATGGTATAAAAACTGCAACCATTGATCCACAAAAATCATGAACATTGGAGTCTTCATCACACCTACAATTTCACCTTCTCATAATCTTACTTTTTTTTCAGAGCTCAAGAACTATGAGCATTTAAAATATGTCTTAGTTGAGATGCAATTTCACCTGAACTATGATTCCATTTTTGAACTTGTCTCAAAGACTATGCATTCACAATTTGTCTTAGTTGAGATGGTATAAAAACCTCAATTGTTGAACCACAAATTACATAACATTGTCCAGTCTTCATCAAAACTACAATTTCACCTTCTAAGTATCTTTATTTTTAGAAATATACTCCATTGTTTAATATGGATGTTATATCCATTTCATTAGATGCGTCGACATGCATGTGAAAATAATTTTAAAATATTGAACATCATAAAGTACATAGTTCTTCATCGACTAGACATATTCAACACCATTGACTAGTGGATGGGGCCAACATTGAAAAAATTTCAAATTGTTTCTGACTGCACTGAAATTTGAAATGGACTACCGGCACACATGCCTCCGTGATATGGGAGGGTTTCTAGACACAAATATTATGCAAACAATGACCATTACTCAAAATATTTGATCTCATTCTACTAATTTCATATAAAATTTCTTGAGTTGCTGTGGCTGGAATTCCTGACATACCCATCTAGCACATCACATTCATGTTGATATTTACACAAATCACCTATGTCATTCATAATGAGCATAAACCATGCCAATTAGTCCCATGCAGATATTGGTCACATGAAGAAGGCGCCAACTGAAATTTCATTAATGATTTCGATTTAGTCTAGTGAATGGATCACAATCGTAATTTCACCTTCTAAAAATATTTCATTTTTGAAGCGCTCAAATATTATGTGCATTCAAACTATGTTTTAGTTGATATGGCATAAAAACCTCAACCGTTGATGGAAAACTTACATGAACACTAGTCTTTGAATCACAACTGCAAATTTCAAGTTCTTAGAATCTTACATGTTTTAAAAGGCCCGAAGACAAGATGCATTCAAAATATTTCTTAGTTCAGATCACATAAAAACCTCAAATGTTGACATAAAACTCATGAACACTAGAATCTTTATCACAACTACAATTTCACCTTCTAATAATCTTTCATTTTTTGAAGCGCTCAAAGACTATGTGCATTCAAAATATGTCTTAGTTGAGATGCAATTTCACCTGAACTATGATTCCATTTTTGAACTTGGCTCAAATACTATGCATTAAAAATCTGTCTTAGTTGAGATGGTATAAAATCCTCCACCGTTGAACCACAAATTACATAACATTGTCCAGACTTCATCACAACTACAATTTCACCTTCTAAGTATCTTTCATTTCTAGAAAGATACTCCAATGTTCAATATGGATGTTATCTCCCTTTCCCTAAATGTGTCCATGCCCATGGGGAAAGAATTTTAAAAGATTGAACACCATAAAGTACATATTTCTGCATCGACTAAACATATTTGGAAACATTGACCAGTGGATAGGGCCAACATTGGAAAATTTTCAAATTGTTTCTAATTGCACTCAAATTTGACATGGACTAACAGTTCACATGCCTCCATGATATGGGAGGGTTTCCATACTCAAATATTACATAAACAGTGGCCATTACTCAATGTCTCTGATCTCATCCTACTAATTTCATCTGAGCTTTCGTGGGTTGACATGCCTGGAATTCTCGACATAACTATCTGGCACATCATGGTCATGCTGATATTTATACTCATTGCCTATGTCATTCATAATGAACATCAAGCATGCAATAAGTCCCATGTAGATATTGGTCACATGAAGAAGCGCCAATCGACATTTCATCAATGATTTTGAGCTAGTTTGGTGAATGGTTCACAATTACAACTTCACCTTATAAGAATAATTTATTTTTGAATGCTTAAAGAATATGTGCATTCAAAATATGTCTTAGTGGTCATGGTGTAAAAACCTCAACTGTTGATGGAAACTTACATGAACATTAGTCTTTGAATCACAACTGCAAATTTCAACTTCTTAAAATCTTACATTTTTTGAAAGGATCGAAGACTAGATGCATTCAAAATATTTCTTATATGAGATGTTATAAAAAACTCAACCGCTGATCCATAAAAATCATGAACACTGGATTCTTAATCACAACTGCAATTTCACCTTCTAATAATCTTTCATTTTTTTTAAGCGCTCAAAGACTATGTGCGTTGAAAATATGTCTTAGCTGAGATGCAATTTCACCTGAACTATGATTCCATTTTTCAACTTGCCTCAAAGACTATGCATTGAAAATATTTCTTGGTTGAGATGGTATAAAAACCTCAATTGTTGAACCAAGAATTACATGAACATTTTCCAGTCTTTATCACAACTACAATTTCACCTTCTAAGTATCTTCTATTTTTATAAATATACACCAATGTTCAATATGGATGGTTTCTCCCTTGCACTTGATGCATCAACATGCATGTGGAAATAATTTTAAAATATTGAACACCGTAAAGTACATAGTTCTGCATCGATTAGACATATTGGGCAACATTGGCCGGTGCATGGGGCTAATGTTGAATTTTTTTCAAATCATTTGTGATTGCACTAAAATTTCACATGGGATGGAGGTTCACACGCCTCCATGATATGGGAGGGTTTCCGAACTCAAATATTACAAAATCGATAGCCAATACTTGATGTCTCTAATCTCTTCCTACTAATTTCATTTGATTTTTTTTGGGTTGATGTGCATGGAATTCCTTAGACATGGGGAACAATGAAATTGAAATGGAAAGGAGAATATGGAAAAAAATACAATGGTTTAAACTTGAAGGAGATTCTCTTGGTTTCAATAATAATATATTATCTATTGAATAAGTCCAACCACATGAAGGTGGAATCTCATATGCTCTCCCCTCCTCAATTCACTCTCCATTTCTCAATACCCAATTTATATACTATTAAATATTTGAAAGAAACAATATATTAATAATAATAAAACATAGAAACTAAGAAAATTAATATTTAAGGTAAATAAAAGACAACAAAGAACCTGAAAACATATGAATACATACTTTGTACATTTCAATATTTTGATATCGTTCACCTTCTTCTTCATCCAAATCATCGTCTATATCATTTGGTTCGGAGTTCATGTTCAAAATATTGGCCATATCAGCATCATCATCACCATTGTCATCAATTCTTAACATATCATCATCCAAAACATAGTCTCTTACATCTTGTTTGACTTCTTCAAGTTCTTCGTCTGACACATCGTCATGAATAACATCTTCATTCAGAACATTGTCTTTGACATATCCTTGATATTCCTCGATGTCTTCGTCTAATTCATGAACCAACTTCTCCTCTGTGTCATCTTCTTCTTCAATATCTTCTTCTTCTGCTACAATATACTTTACCAGACTTCCTCTTGGATCATATCTAACAACATATGACCAACCCGATCTACTTGGAACCTTCCAGTAAATAATGTGTTTGCATTGGCTTGGAAGAACATAGGGCTCTGATCTTGACTCAATCATAGAGCCATGGTTTACTATGGTTAGTCCTTGTATTAACCATGGTAAACTGTTAGCATGTTTAACAATAGTTTTGTTAGGATCACGTTCATTTATTCTAATCTTGTACCATTTGACATCAAACAAAACTAATTTGAATGAACTAAAGTCACACTCAAGTATATCATGAAAATACCCATAGTGTCAATTTTCAAATTCTCGGGGATGTATGTTACTCCTAGAGTGTATATTAGTAACCTGAAATAGTGTTGTTGTCCCACTATCAGAAGTTTTCCTCTTTTCATCCAACTTTTTGATCCGAAATTTGTGACCATTGCACCATATGGTCTTCTAGTGTTTCAATTGCAATATGCCAAACAGATAAAAAAATAAACATTGTGAATTCATAAGATATTTATTCTTAGAAGTTTTTAAAATATTGAAAAAATACATGTCATATGCATCAATATTATAGTATTAAAAAAAATAAGTAGCATGGGTGAAAATGCTTCCCTGTTTAATTTTTAAATCATGTGCTAAATCAATTTCCCTTTGATTAATATTTGTATCTTGTCTAAGTTCATCTTATTTGACCAATGTAGACACACCTTCCCATGTCAATAAGTTTTGTCACTCTTTTAATTTGTTTTGTGAATTTTTATTCCAATAATTTTTTCATATGGAAATATGCATGGGAAATCCAGCAATACTTCTCCACATTAGTGGATGGTAGAGGTGGTAAACCGCCAGCCATCCTCATAGAAGGCCTAACCCCAAAAGATTCAAGACTCAAACCCGTGACCTCTCCCCGAACCAAGAGAATGTGCGCACGTCTTACCAATTGAGCTAACCCTTGGAGCTAATTTTTATTCCAATATTCAAACAAGACTCCTGTTTATATCAGATGTATCCATATTATATCTAACACATATATTCTTTGTAATTTGTGCTAGAATCATTACATAATCCTCGGACATATATTCAAAAGATTAATAGGAGGGAAGGGGGTTTTGACTCTTTCTGCGTGGAGAAACCCCCTCCTTGATGGTGTCTCATATTCCTTCTGCAAATGAAAATATTACAAAATCGAAAACAAAATAAAGAAAACAAAGTCTCTTTTATTCTGCCTAGAAACCCTCCCCTAAACCTCGAATTTGCAGCTTATTAAATAAGTGATGAAATGCAATGGCAATATGGTGAAACATTGGCAACTGTCTCGTTACTTTGGGTGAGAAGACAGTCGAGATATTCTCTTACATTATAGAAAAGATGAACAAATTCTTCCCACGATACCATCAGAATTTTTGGTTCGTACTTCTACTGAATTACTTTCACCAAACTTCGAATGAATAATGAATTTCCAGTGTCGAGCTTTGAAGATTGAGAGAACAAAGGTATCCGTGTTCAACCTCAATTCTAGCAAGTGGAGTGGAGCAAATCCTGTGCATGAATAATTGGTAATACTCCCACCTTGAATGGTAAGGTATTCCAGTAATTGCATCACTCTTTTCCGCAACATGTCCAGTAATTGCATTGCAGCAAACTCTCTTTTCCGCAACGTGTACAGCATGAGTGGGCCTAATGGTTAAGAACATGTGTTTCCTCTTAGGAGGTCACGGGTTCAAATCCAGAGGGGGTAGTGTATGTACACCTCTGTAGACTTTAGCAGTTAAATCGCGCAGAGGGGTCCGCTTGACAGTGACCTTAAAAATAGATTATTATTATTATTATTATAATTATCACTCATTCAGTTCAACTGACCGGCCTCTCAACCTGAGCAGCTACTACTTTATTTATTTCCATGATAGCTGGAGAATTTTAGATGAATTTAGTAATAATAATCCCTTTGTATAAATCCCAACCTCCCAACGATAGAGGTTGCACTTATTCCTGTATAAGCTAAGCTCCACCTCTGTTATTTGCCGGAAAACTAGGTTTTTGAGCAAACAATCTGTGTGATATAGTGGAGTGATCAACAGGAACATGAGTTCCCACCTTGGAGGTAAATTATTCTATTGAATCCAAAATATATCTGGTATGCAGATAATATTGATTTGACTCAATCTTTTAACGGTGCTATTCTCAAACATAATCAGCATGTACTGTATTGGATACTTTCATTTAATGACGAGCGGATTGATTTATTATTAAATGCCATATATCCCTAAATGAAAGAGAACCAAATTTATAATTATTAACTTATCAAGTTATTTCTTTCCATCCATAAACGTTGTTATGAAAGCATATGTGCAAAAGGGTTGAAATGAAACTTAATGAAGACAAGCATGACCACTTACAAAAGTCCAATTCAAAATGGGACTTATTTATAATAATAGTTAATTATCTTGTGAGATGGTTTGGTCACTTAATAGGTTATTTTAACACAAGATGTTTTTCTTCCTTCTTCCTTTCAAAGGTATGTACTCATTAAAATCTTAAACTTTGTTATATTCAAACTTAAAACAATATGAAAAATATGAAAAGTTAATTGTAATTACTAAATTTATTAGTTTTATTTATAAATAAAGTAAAATAAAAAATTTGGAGAAATTTTTATGTAATTATCTTATATATAATCTCCATAAAATATAATGTTCATCTAAAATAAATACTTTTATTCAAGAAGAAAGAATTATTGAATATACAAAAGTTTCAATTTTAATTATGTTTATCATAACCAAGGTGTATTTCGAAATGGAAATTTGATCATTCTTTTAAGCATAATTATTTAGGTTTTAATTGTTAGGCATATTTTAATGTTTAGATATATAATAATTTAAATACCATTAATCTAAACATTATACAAAACATGAAATTAATCATTTTTCCTAGCATTATAAGTCAAACCATTAAAACCTTGATGAAAGTCATATGGAAATCAAGTTAAAAAAGATGAAAACTCATAGAAGCCAATTCGATCTGGTGGTAAGATTAGCGGGTTCTAGATCAACTGAAAACCATCTTAAATAATATATAATCACAAGTTAATATGTACTAAAGAATCATTGATTATATATTAGATGAAATAACTTTTTCAAGATTAAGAGTACTATGAGTAAGACATGGTCTTATACTTACTTAGTGAAAATAGATAATTTCAATCTAGTACAAAACTGTGTTTAATGATTTTATAATTTGCAAATACCTTCAGGACCCTCCTCCATGCCATTGATAAAGATTTTTGTTTGTAGATAAATCAAGAAAGATTATATCGTCAAAACTAAATACCCAAAAAGTAAAGATAATCGAAATCATCAGTAAAAAGATATAACTATTTACTTTTCCAAAAAATAGTTAGAACATGTTCCATTTTCTAAAAATCATTTACACACATTTTTTTTTAAATGCTTTATAAAATAAGGAATTACTGCCTAGATTGGTTACCAAATGACAACATCACTCACAAACATCATCAAAGATGAATCAGTTGGCTCATTACTAAGACCGCTTACCTCTTAATCATAAAACCAAGAGCCATTACCATAGCTTGGTAACTAAATTTAGGTAATTTCATACCAATGATGCTCATGATCCTGATCAGACCGGCTCATTACTGAGACCTTCTGTTTCCCAATTTCATAAAACAAAATGGAACAAAGCAAGACACTCTCAAGATTGTAAAAAGTTGAAATAGGATTGATAATTCAAATTCATAAGGATTTTTCAAGTACAAGGTTTTGACAAGGTAAATCACCAACTTTCTTTACTATAATAACAAAACGGATTGTAGAGGATTAATCATAACTGTATTTACAAAAACTTAAATTTTATGACATGTTCATGTAAGATTTTAAGAAAATCTGATTAGAATGAGCAATATTAAAGTTCATACTTGACCGCAATTACTTGGAGTGAATGAACAAATTGAAATTCAACCGCAAGGATTTATTTATATACAAATTCCTTCTTTCTAACAACAAAGAATAAAATCAAAACACTTAAAATATCAAATTAATTACAGAAAAGAAAGCACCAAACAAATTTTAAAAATCCAAAATAAAACTAGTAATTAAAATACTAAAAACTTATATACAAGATAAGATCCGATCAAATCCAAACTTTAACCAAAAGGTATAAATTACAATCCAAAAGAAAAATTTATCGAAACTTCAACTGATTGTCGAAGAAGGTAAATAAACTTGAAAATTAAATCAAGATAAGGTCATATTCTATGAGACGAGCTATGCAAAATAATGTAAAAATCATGAAGTGATGATATGCATAAATAATGATGACAAATATCCTAATATTAAACTTGATCGCAATATAAGGTTTAAATTTTCAATAAACGGTCAAAGAAATAAAAATAGGAGATGCGAATATAATATGCATGTCAAAATAAATACAAGAAACATCATAAACTCATCATCAATGTCAAGTTTCTACATCTTTTGGAATATTGCAAGATTATTAAGTTGTTTTAAAATTTCTTTTTTTTTCGGATTATGATCAAATTCATTTCGTTAATGGATGAGAAGTTTGAATGAATCATATCCTTTATTCAATATTATTTACAAAAGGAAAATAGAAAATTAAAAAGATAAATCCTAAGATGAATAGTTTTAAATATCAATTTGAAAATAAGCAATTCATATTAAATTCCATGTCAAAGAATGAAATCATAAGAAAATTTAAAAATATGTATTCTTCTGTCATCATATTAAATTAAACATAAGAAATGTTTTAAGAAAATAGTATGAACAAGAATACTAAATAAATTATAGAAAATTTCCTTGAACGTGTTTGGATGATGGATCACCTTTTCGTCAAAATTATTGATCACTGCTTTATTGAAACCAAAAGTAAGTTAATCATTCACTAGCTCGCCTACTCTTAAATTAAAATACATATATACAAAAGATTAAATAAAATGAAACAACCAATGAAAACATTGAAGCACTTCAAATTCTTAAAAATGGAATTCGTCGAACTTTAGTATCGGTAATTGAGGTTCTTCATACTGAATGATAGGAAGTATTAAATGTGATCTAATTACAAAGAAAAGAAAATGAAAATCAAACCTCTTTAAATATGACTCTTCCAACCATGCATAAAATGGATCATGGAAATCAGATTGGAAGGTAGTTAATGAAATTTTCATGAATTTGTCAGTCACCTTATCATAAAGACACAAAAGATGATAATTCAAGGACTGAGAAAAATAATGGATAGATAATGCTTGATTAAAAGAAATTCCATTAATATCATGCACAACATATTTATCAACCATATCTCCTAAAATTAGTAGTTGTTGCTCACAATCTTTGATGTTTGTAAGATTGATACATGGTGGTTTATCATCAAGTTTTCGTTTGAGCTTATAGTTTTTTGAATCAACTAAATCAACAACATAGGTATGTGCATTGTCACGAATAAATTTTGACTCACTTTTATTTTATTCTTCCTTTAAATAGATCGAAACATGTATTTTTTTTATTTTTTAGAATATTTGTTTGTATTAACTTTTCCTTAAAAATTTGGTATTTAATTAAGTTGTAATTCGAACAAATAATATGAAATTCATTTTCAATATCATCTAATTCTTTCTCCGAAGAGATATCTTCATTATGTTATTCATCACAGTCTAATCTAGTGGATGAAGAAGAAGGATATTCAATTAACTGATTGTCTATATCCGAAGGAGGATTATCTAAATAATTGTAGATAACTGATAAATCTTCCTTATTTCCTATCCTATTCTCATCGATGATTGGATAGATGTGATTAAATTCAAAAAAGGAAAATGATTAGATATGGTAGAATATTCATTTGGAAAGTTAGAAGCATAAGAATTAAGACTTTCTTCTAAAATTTTGGGTTCAGATTCTAGATAGTGAAGGTTAGATATTAGGCCTTCAGTATATCTACTCAAGGAAGGACAACTATAATCAGAACTTAATATAGATTTTGAGGTTAATTTATTTTTTGTGTTCTGTGAAATTGTCTGAATGTTTATTCTCTTTTGTAAAGAAACTACTTCATTGCATAAAACATTAGATTTCTCTTCTAATCTAGATAATTATGAAATATTTGACTCATCTTCAATATCATTTTCATCATATAAAGAAAAAGGAAGGAAACTTTCAGAAGAATACATTTTGAATTTTTTTTCAAGTTTTAGAGTGTACTCGCATGCTTCATGTAAATCCATTATTCTTTTTTGTAGAATGAACATAGACATGTCTTTGGGAAGAGATTGTACATACCATTCTAAAATGATGTTTGCCGAAGGAATATGATTGTCATGTAAGTTGTAAAATACATGCGGGAAGCGAATATTAAAATCGCCAATTGATTCACCATCATTCACCTTCATTTCACTAAGATCTTTATGAGTCTTAATCAGATCATAATTATTGAAAGAATTTTCAAACAAACTTTTAAATTGTGACCAAGTATGAATCGAATGAACAGGAAAAAAATTGAACTAACAAAAATCCTTACCTTCGAATGTGAGTGAAAATAATCTGCAAACAACATCTTCAAATACAACATCAGGAAAGTAGATAATTGACTCATATTTTCTGATATGCTCATTAGATGAAACATTTCCCTCACCATTGAATTTTGGCAAAAGATCTATTTCCTTTCTTGGAAGTTCATGCAAAGGGCCTTGGAGGCTCAATGCAAAATTGGATTCCCCCTCAGGGATATGGGAATGAGACATAATCAATAAAATACCAAAATATCAACTCACCTAAGATAGTTTTCCATCTAGACATCCCTATGGTGTATGAGTGACATCATAGAAGAATAAGAAATAAAAACAATTATAAACCAAGTATCAGAGGATAAATGTTTATTGAAATAAAAACTATTTGTTTACCTCAATCCCTCTTTCTAGCACCATTTGTTGGCCAAATTTTATGAACTAGACAACTAAGGAGAACTAACCCACACAAGGTTTTTAAAGCAGCCCCCAGTATGTTTAGTATGGCTAATTCTCACAAGTTATGGTCCTGCTACCAAGTGAGTTTCACTCTCTTAAGGAGAATGGTACTAGTTAAACTCAGAAAAAAATGTGTCTTAAACTAATTAGTTAATCAAAAAGTTAGACTAAACCCTAATGAAAATTACTTAGTTAGAGAGAGCTATTTAATCTACAGTTTATGTCAATCTACTTCTTCTCTCTTAAGGAGAGTCTCTCTTTTTGGTTTATTTTCAAAGATCTAATCAAAGATTGTTTGACGAACCTATTTAACAACATCTAAATGAGAAATTATAAAAACTAAACCAAAAATAAATAAATAATATAATATAATCTATACGAACCTATGTTGGCCAAGAGAAAAGTGGAATATTAATGATATTTTCAAATCGGAATTTTAAAAATGTATTACCAAAATTAGAATGAAAATATAAAAATTAGTCATTTGAATTTAAAACAATATGAATATTTGACAACACAATTTGCAAAGTGACAAGCAAAGTCGATCATTAAGGAAACGATGTAATCATTTAAACAGATTTAAAAATAACATAACTCTAAGGATTATGTAATGATTCTAGCACACAATTACAAAGCATATATTTGTTCGATATAAAATGAATACATCATATATAAACATGAGTCTTGTTTGTATATTGGAATAAAAATTCAAAAAACAAAAAAAAAAAGAATGTGACAAAACTTATTACCAAATAGTAGTATCACAACCCACTCCTATTAATCTTTTGACTCATTCTACGTGGAGAAACCCCTTGTTGTAATCACTCATATCACTAAGTTACCAATAATACACATCAGAATCATATAATCATAACAAAGACAAGAGACAAGAATAGTAGGTTGAATAACAGCTTATATTACTAAAAAATACATATGGGTTCATACAAACATCAAACCAAACCAAGTTCGTATCTGGCTCAACAACCTATTATATATGATTACAAAACAATTATGAATAACTACATGTCGATTCAGTCAACTGACAGGACCTATGGAGGCCGACCTAATCTCTAATTAGTTGGCTAACTAGTCTAGTCAGCTAACCGACTAGCTCCTCCAACACGTCCCCTAGGAACAAAATTTTTCTTCATCCCGAAGAAACATGGGAGATAATAAAAAAATCCTATTTGAAGTAGTTTCTTCCACTTGTCCTGTCCTCATAGAATGTTCAATCGAATGGGTGGTTGTTTATGTATGCATACCTCCACAATGGCTTCTACTGTAATGGCTAGTTGGTGCTGAAATTCTATCCAATTGCGGAGGGCATTTTGAATGTCAATGGTAAAGGTTGTAATGCTTAACAGAGTCAAAATATTTTCTTGTATTGAGAGTTATGTGATATTAATCATGTCGGGGCCCAAAAATTGATCTTTTTCTTCTGTTGTGTCGAGCAATCTTTTCATTTGTGGACAAATTTTGTCTAGTGTGTCGATGCTAGGGATTGCTTGATTTATCCATTAATGTGCTTGTTTTTTCCATATTTTCAAGCTTCGTTGTCTCCAGTACAATCTGATCATGTACTGTGCTCCTCATTGCTTCCTCTATGCCTTGTTTATTTTCTAATGACTTTATGTGTTCACAAGTCTCTCGAGCTTGCTGGAATACCTGGCCATAGTAAGTATAATAGTTGCATTGTACTTCTTCTGTGGTGGAAGATTCCTCCAAATGTACTTACAGTACCTTATGTGATTCTGAAAATGTTGTGCACTGTTGTCTTAGTAGCACAAAAGTTTCTTTTTTTTGTTCCTCTTTCTTGGCCTACAGTTGTACCTCAAGTTTCAACATGACAATTTCAATTAACTGGTATGATCTCTCCATTGGTTTGTCGGTATCAATCTTTGCTATTCCTGGTACAACCATTTGTGTCAAATTCCTACATTTGGTCAAGACTTCAACTTTTTCTGCTTTGATTTTCTCTATTTGTTCCTGTCTTCTGTAATTTCTTGTTGTAGCCTCTTTAGTAAGGGCTTCCAATAGTTGGTCCAGTTCTCCATCTCTAAGTTTTGGTGTGTCGACTGTAGTAGTCAATCCTAGCTGATGAATGTGGATAACTATCAGTACCTATTGTGTCTACTACTATTCTCTTTTATTTTTCTCTTTTCTATTACTTTTGTGTTTCGAATGATGGGCCACCACTGCTCGTGTGGGTACTGATTCTAGTTGATGCTACTCTGGTTCTTGCTCTCTAGTAGTGGATTTTTAGTCGGATGAACTTATGTTATGGCAGGATTTACTGGCTGTATTTCATGAGTGGGGCTTGCAGCTGTTTGTGCATCCAGTGGTGGTGAAGATGGGGGTTTTGGATTGAGAGGGGATTCTGATGTTGGTGGTGGTGAAGGGGATGGTGAATGATTTGGGTTTAATGGGGTGGTTGGGAGTTCACTTGTCGAAAGGGGGTCTTCAACTTCTGGTTGTAAGTCGACAGGGTCGTCGGTTTCTTCGGAATCCATGAAGTTGGTTATATCTTGATCTAGTGCTCCTACTTGATCATTTTCCTTAAGAACAAGTTCCCCTTGTCTGCCTCATTAACTAGAGGATCTAGGATAGATGGTATGAATGATGAGAATTGGGCTGCGAAAATTGTGGATATTTTGTCAAGGTTTCAGATAAACGAGGATTTCATGACTCCCACAACTTTTGGTTGTGGTGAGATTTGGTCGGTTTTTTGGGTAGAGCTTGACTCTATGAGTTGATTCGTTGTGTTGATTTGTTGGGAATTGTGGAATAGATTTGGTAGGTTATTGATAAATTGTTGTAAACCAACATCTTTATCAATTTTTTCTTTAAAGGCTCTAGGGATTATATCTTTGTAGGGGTTTGGTGATATGGCGACAGTCGAGTCTGGTGCTATTCTGGTTGGATATGGGCATGGGGAGTTTGGTTTCAAATCAATAGGATTTATTGCAGGAGGGGAGTCGACTCTTACCTTTTTAGCTTGGCTTTGTATTTCTTCTATCTCTACAAAGTGTTTGAACTATGTCTCAACAAATACCTTGTTTTTGGAAGCATCCTCCAGAATCTTGACAGCACCGAAAAGTACCTCTTCCTCATTTTTTGGTTCCTCTGGAAGGATGAGTTTGTGCTTCCCCTTTCCTTGCGTCTGACTATATTTATTCTTCCTCGATGTTGATATCTCTTGAGCTATTTTTTTCAAATTTTCCTTTGTCATAGCATACTTAGGCCTACCAGATTGTGTTTCTTTACTTGCCCGTTCACCTTCATCCTTCTCCTATTGCTCAGTTAGTGCAAGGGTTGTTGGATTCATTTACCCAACATGCACACTTATTTGGTCAAATTTGTCCTATTTACCCACTATCTTAAGTTTAATTGACTTACTTGGCATCAGATGAGCACACTATTACATCAACATGAGCTCACCCATGCCCTCCTTCAGTCAAGGAGACCAATTAATCCTTCTCCTTCATTCAGGGAGGATAACTAGGCTTCCTCCTTCAAACAATGAGAATTTATGGGGTGATCTAAGTGTCATAAATGCACCTAATTACTAACTGATTGTTACAATCAGTTAACCTGAGTGGTGAAGGCACCTCCAATGATTATTTGATTATTTTTGGTCATTATTTATGAACTGGAGCTAACACTGGCACCTACAACCACTTCTAATGACATGTGTCACTTCAGTTAACTCCATCGGAGCTACTTGGAGTTATGGATGTGCTAACTCCTTCAGTTCGACATGCAATTACATGTGATAATTCACTTTCAGTTAGAATCAGCCATCTATTGCACTCTGATTCATTTAGGACTTAGTCTGAGAGTTAGTTATTGATTATTTCAGTGGTTAACTATGTGTGCCGATTGTGGCTGACATTCAGTTAAGCTACACACATCCATGCAATTCGAATGACCTACTTGAGTATTCGAATTATCTTGGCATTCATGCATATTGCATGACCATTGTATTAAACTATCATTATTTTATTGATTATATAGAGCTGCAACATTCTATTGCAGCACCATTATAACATTTTCATGCTTAATTGTCTGAAATATCTTATGAGACTATGTTTTAGTCCCTAGATTACTATCACAGATTAATAAGGGTTTTCTGTGGTTGTGGTACTGTGAAAATATGAAGAGGATTTTTCTCTTTTGTTGGGTTGTCCCCTGAAGTGAATGCACTGATATGAAGGTTCACTTCATAATCTTCTTCTTTCTCTTTGTAGGTCAGGGGTTTGACAATTGGTTGGTTGGTTTTTTTTTCCATTGCTGGTATCGACATCTTGGTGTTGGATTGTCGACCCAATTATTTAAAAATATCCTCGAATGATGGATAAAATCGAGTTGTTTGGCCTTTGTCGTTGCTCCCTACATGTACCAGACTGTAGTGTGGTCGAGATCTAGCTGAATGTGTGCTGTCGAGGGCAGACATCTTCAGATGTTTTGAGGAACCCTCCATCTGGTTGCTTGCATTTTCAAATTTTGAAACCAATTGTCTAATAGTATTTTGGGTTCTTCAAGTTCATGTGGGTTTATAGCCATTGAAAACGTCTTGAAATGCCACATGTGAAATCTAAATGGTTCCAGGAACTAGGGGTGTCCGAATGGACACAAGTAGTATATAACAATCCATATGATCAGTGATGGAAACTTGATTATTAAACTAGTTTCCTGACATTTTTCATAGATGGATTTGATCATGTCGGCTACATATTCAGCCCAACAATAGATTTTCCCTTTTTCGGCTATTCTGTCTACAACCTCCAACATGTTGAGCTTCAAGTCGCATCCTCAACCTGTAATAGTTAAACATGTGGACACTATTTTCACAACCATTTTGGGTGTGGAGGATTTGATTTGTCTTATTATCAGGCCTTTGGAGTTCTTTCCTATCATATTTCCTGCTAATTTCTCCACTAACCCATCCTTTATACCAACAAGAACTGGCTCGCCTTTGTTAGAGAGCCCAATCAGCTTGTAATTGGTTTCATCGGATACCTCAATAGGTTTGTCGAAGTAAAACTTCCAGTTGTGATATCGGCTGATGATGAATTTGATAATGGTTTCTTTTGTACTCCCAAAACTCGCCATGAGAGGTGCGTTCATATAATTCATGATGGTACTAGCGTTTACTTTTAGCCTTTCCTCTTTCATTTTCATGTTTTCGTAGGCCCATTTTTTAATTTCGGCCAAGATTTACACCCATGAATTTTCCATCACTTTTGCTTTCTTAATGTTTTCCAATCATTTTACCAATGGAGTTACAGCAGATTCCAACTCCTTTGCTTTGGCACTCACGACTCTGGTCTTCTTTGATGTCATTTTGTCGATTACAAGGTCATCTTCTTGAACAGGGGTTTTGATCTCAGGGTTCGAGTAATTTTGTCATTCAAGTTCTTTGTAGAATGATATGAAAACTTCGTCTTACATAGTATTTATAGGTGGAGCAGATGGTGATCTTGTCGAGGGAGGTATTAATGGAAAATTTCATGGTAAAGGACGTTCTATTGAAGGCTCTTTTAATGCGCTCTAGTTTTGGCGCTCCTTCTGATCGTAGTCATGATATCTTGATTGATCATTTTTATCCTCTTGTCGATGTCGTCTGTATGGTCGATAGGAGGTATGTTGATGGTGAAAATATTGGTTGTTGAATTGTATTCTGCTATGTCTTTCCAGATTTCCTTTCATTTTGATCTTACTAGTCTTTGATCATTTTTGTTGTTGTTAGGTTTTTATGGATTTTATAGATTTAGTTGACAGTTATGAAACCATTTCTCTTTTTATTTTTATTTCATTTATTTATTTTTTTATTTTTTTCAGTTTTGATACCACTTTAGTCAAGCACCGTTTAACAGTTTTCAAAATACTTTGCCTTGTAACTTTCTCAGCCGAACTGAACCGTTTACATTAATTTATTCAATGATGTAGGGTCTCACCCACTCTGTGTGCAGTTTCTTTGGTTTTACTTTCACTTGACTGTTATATAGCAACACAAGATCTCTCGCCGAAAAGTTTTTATTTTTAATGTTTCGGTCATGCCATGCCTTTTGTTGTTGCTTTTGAATTTCTTGGTGCTGCATAGGCATGAGTCGGTCTTCTTCTATCTTATCTAGTTGCATTAGTCGTTCCTTCTTTGATTCCTCGACATTAATATGTAATATGTTGGCTATTATTGGTGTCTGTTGTCAGAAGTGTATGGGGACGACTGCTTCTTGGCCATAGACTAGTCAAAATGGTGTTTGGTCGATGGATTGTTTATATGCTATTTGATAAGCCTATAAAACAGCAGGGATTTTGTCATCCCAGTCATCCTTGTCAATGTTGCAAATTTTTGTTAAGCCTCTTGTTAGGGTTTTATTAAATGCTTCTATTGCTCTATTAGACTGAGGGTGATAAGCGGTACTTCGTCTATGGGTTGATTTTAAACTACTTTGTTAGTGATGCAATAGTTCTATTAATAAAATGTGATCCTTTGTCATTGATTAGAGTTAGTGGACAACCAAATCTAGTAATTATGTTTTCATATATTGATTTGGAAGCTACTTCGCTAGAATGAGTTTCAATAGGTTCTGCCTCTGCCCATTTAGTAACATATTCCACTATTTTTATGATGTATTGTGCACCTGTCCTTCATACTAGAACTGGAAATGGTCCTATGAAGTCAATAGCCCAAATTTCGAATGCTAAACTTGGATTTACCAATATTAAGGGCATCTCAATACTAGGAAAGGGTTGACCTAACCATTGACAATGATCACATTTACTTACAAACTTTCTATAATCCTTGTATAATTTCGGCCACCATAGCCCCGAGTATTGGATTGTTTTGGCAGTCGTATCCTACTGAAAGTGTCCTCCAACTGGTCCATAGTGCGCTTCATGCATTATGCTTTCTCTTTCATCTTTTAAAATACACCGAGGGAGTACTTAATCCAAGCCCATTTTGTATAGGAATCCATTAATTAGAGTGAATGTACAACCTTCATTTCTAAAGTTTGTTTCTTTTTAGCTCTCATGCCTTCTGGTGCTTGACCATTATCTAAAAATTGAGCTATTTATTCTAATTTTGTCGTTACAGCTTCTACTCGAAATAGATGTGAGTCTGGAAGATCGTCTTCGACTCCTATTGGTTCCTCCCCCGTGTCGATTCTTGAGAAGTGGTCAGGTCCAACATGTAGCCTTCCCGGTCAAACTACGACTTCAAACTCAAATTCTTGGAATAATAACAACCAACACCATATTCTTCCATGATGTAAAGGTTTGTTTACCAAGTATTTTAGAGCTTGGTGATCTATGTAGAATATGAAAGGATTAGCTAGTAGGTAATGTCGATATTTTTGTAGTGCAAATACCATTCCTAATGCCTCTCTTTCTATCATTGAATAGTTACGTTCTACTTTATTTAGTTTTCAACTGCTATATGCAATTGGATAGTCCATCCCGTCCTCGCCAGGTTGTGTTAATATTGCACCTATTGCTATGCCTGATGTATCAATGTGTACATGAAATTTGACTGAGCAATTTGGAAACCTGAGGATGGGTGCTTCGACTAATTTTTTCTTCAACATGTTGAAGGAAGTATCACATTCCTTAGTCCAGTCGTATTCTTGGTGTTCTTTCAATAGCTCTTCCAATGGGTACGTCATATCTTAGTAATGACGAATGAATTTTCTATAATAGCCCGTGTCTTCTAATAGCACTCTGACTTGCTTTGTATTTAATGGAGGTTTTAGATCAAGAATGATTTTATTTTTGCAAATTTGACTTTGATACCTTCCTTGCATATGATATGTCCCAGTAGAATTCCTATGGGGGTTAAAAAGATGCATTTCCTTATATTGAGTGAAATTTGGATTTGTCAACATCTTTCCAACATTAGTCTTAGCCACTTGCAATGATCCTTCAACATGGAGTAGATCATCCAGTCGTCAAAGTATACAACCATTGTTTTGTATATGTATTCTTGAAATTCTTTGACTACTATCCTGGAAAATAGAGTTCGTGAATTCTTTAACGCAAATGGCATAAATCTGTAAGCAAATGGGCTGAATTCGTAGACAAATGTCATCTTCTTTTGATCTTCTTTAGCAATCGGGACTTGATTGTACGCTGAGAATCCATCCGTAAATGAATAGCACTCATGTCCTACAACTTCCTTTAGTATTTCATCCTCAAATGGTGTCAGAAATGGATATGTTAGTGTGACTTTATTCAGTTCCTAGAAATTGACATATATTCTCAGCTTTGTCGGATCGTGCTTTTTCGGTTGAATGACCATTGGTATTTCCCACTCTGACTGGTCGATTGGGTAAACGATCCCTACTACTAGCATGTTGTCAATATCATTTTTCACTATTTCCTTGTCTTGTGAGCCAGTTTATAAGGCCTTTTATTTATAGGTTTTGCATCAGTTCTGATATCTATTTTCATTTCACCCATCTCTTGTACTAACCCTTTTAGGTATTTATAGTCTCGGACAAACACATCTTGGAATTATTTCAATAGGTTAACTATTTTTCTTGTTTTATCATCATCCCAGTAGTCGCCTATTCATGCCATTTTCAATCGATCATCATTAGAAATGTTGACTTCTTTGGTTTCGATTTAGCCTCCATTCATTCTGGCATCTTGCTTTCATTGATTTGTTGACTTCCTTCTTTAAATTGTGAAAATGATGGAAGGAAGTCTCCTGCTGTCATCCTTTCGGCATCTTCCTTTTCAGTTGATTCGATCTTTAGTATTGTGCTAATTGGTTTTATCATCTCTGGATGATCAGTTTTCCACTAAAATCTTTTTCCATGTGTATGTTTGTTTTCTAGTCGAAGCCTTGTCGACTGAGGTATTTTACTGCACCCCATGTTATTACATGATTCTTTTGGTCGGTTGGAGTTTTGTGTCGACTTAGTTTGGACAATTGGTTGTATAAATGATTTTATTTGATTTGTTGCTTTGACTAGTTTATTGTCTTCCGGTATGAATCTAAAGTCCTTAATAAAAATTTCTTTAAGTTCATTCCATACGAATGTTTCGCCTCGAGCTTCTTCCATCTTATACCATATATTTGGTAAATCGTCAAGTGTGGATGGGAATAGGTGTGGCCATGTTCGTTCACCTTTGTACCCAAGTCTTCTTCATTCCCTTTCACATATATTTATGTGATTTTCAGGGTCTTGTCCTTGTGTGAAGACTAGTATTTGTGCCTTTTTAGTTAGCTTCCTCCCTCTGAATCTTTCAACAAAGTATTTCAAAGTTGTTTTCCACGTTTGTAGCCTTGAATGATGGGTATCCCACCAATGAGCAACTTGACCTGTAAATGTTTCAACCAAGCTTTGTAGTCAGCCATGCTCACCCAAGTTTTTGGAGACTTGTTTAATATGGAGGATTGGTGATTCCCTTTGTTTATACTGGAGAGACTAATTATTTTCTATCTTAATCAGCGCTAAAAAAGGGTATTCCCCAATTTCTCTTTCAAATATCTTTGGAATGATGGACATAGAAAAGAATTTTTGAGTCAGTTTTTTTGATATGGCCTGAATAGTCCTGCAACCTCTTGCTTGGGTTTCATAGTTTTCTATTTCCCAATCATATAATTCTGCATCCGAATTATATCCGACTGAATCTTGATTTCCTAGGTGAATTTATCCATAAATGTTTGGCTCAATATAGTCTTTATTATTCTGTATCTTGTAAAGTTGTTGATTGTCAACTTCTTCATCTATTGGTTCGGTCCAAGGTTCTCCTTGAGAAGGATGAATGGGGACAATTACTTTTTGCCAATTTCCTTTGAGTTTTATCTGTTTTTTTGTTTAATGAGATCGACGCCTTCATCTTCCTAACCCATGGTCAGCCTACCAAAGCTGGGAAAGAGTTGGATCCTTACTTAGGGTCGATAATTTCAAAATCGACTTTCGTGGTAATTCCTTTGATGGTCATGTCGACATTGCGCCATATGTCGATAGGTTTGATCATTCCTTGATCTGCTAACTTTAAATATATTGTTGATTCATTTAGTTGCAGTCTTCCCAATTGTTCCCATGTATCCCTTGTCATAATATTTACTTGGGATCCAAAATCAAGAACAACTTGTCGAACGTGATATCCTTCTATCTCCAGGTTGACAAGTGGATTAGCATCACTCTTATCTTTCTGATTTAAGTTGTAGATGTTTTTAGTTTGTTTCTCCATACTAGGCTTGTTCTTAATATTATATAGCATAACAATAAACAGTGTGATTGATTTATCATTGTGTATTAAGTTAAGTATTTCCTGTGATACATTCTGTTGATTATCATCAGTTACTTCTTGTCTAGAAAATTCTTGGAACATATTTGATGCATCATTGTATAATTGTTTTTTCTTTATAGGATTGGGATAATTATGTTTGTTTTTTATTTTCCTTATTCGTGGATTATCATTACCAGTTTCCATTCCCTATCTAGTTACTACATGTAAATTCTTTGTACGAATTATATCACATTTCTGAACACACAACAAGACATTAACATTTTTCTTCTTATTTATTTTTTCAAGTATGGTCACGATAATCCTCGAGCGAGTGATCGCCCACACCATAACTTGTACAAAATTTTAGGTCAGTCCAATATTTATACAAATAGTCTGCGTATCGGCGGCCTTCCTTATAACACGTGAAACACTAAAATTGGTCGTCGAGGTTGGTTGTCCCGATTCCCATTGAATCAGCCTTGATCAGCAAATCCTCCATGACGATTTTCGTACCGACACTCATATCTCTGAACTTCATATTTCTGGTCATTTTTTCCATTATGTTTATTTCCTCTTGGGATGTTATCATTGTTATTCTGTCCGACAGCACTAGTTTGATAGACTGCATGATAATTTTGTCGATTTTTCAGTTTCAAGTGGCAGTCGGTTGTTGTATGAATTTTTACTTCGCAGATTGCACACCACGAAGCTTTTCTATTATTCATGTTGAATGAACAGTCCTTCATCATGTGTAGCCCATTTTCTTGCCAAATATCATAGAAACATTTCATTTGGACAAATCGGACATCTTGTCGGCTTACCTCTTGTTGACAATTGTCCTTGGTGTGGCCGGTCGTTGAGTAGTTCGTTCACTAGATGTCTTGACCTTTGAGGTTTAGTTCTCTTAATTATTTTTGCATAATTTCCAGCTGCTCCTCAATACGATTGTCAACCGGGTGTGCTGGATAGTCATCGTCCATCTTGACCTACAATGCTTTCGTCATCGCTTCTTCGTATGTTTTGAATGTGTCCAGACTTATATGTCTCCATATCTTATGTAGAAGTCCTAAAAGAAACCATTGAATTAATAGTTTTTCATCAATATTATAATCTAATTGGCTCAATAGGTCCTTCCATCGTTTGTCGTATTCCCAGACAGTTTTTGTGGGTTTCTGAACTGTTGTCTTCAACTTTTTTGCTGCCAAATGTTTTGCATCTGGTGTTTTGAAGAATGATAGAAAGTGTTGCTTAATTTCTACCTTGGTCATGTTAGTGTCTTCTCGGTATATTTCATATACTAAGTTAGTTCCCGCTTCTGCAAGGCACCAGTCAACTGCACCATTTGTCTTTCTTCACTAGTTACAATGTTAGCGTCCCATGTCAATTCATAGACGAACCAATGTCGTCTAGGATCCTCATCACCCTCATAGATGGGGATGTGTGCTACGTCGTTCCCCATGTCATGGTCGTCGTTGTATTCTTCTGGCGGTGGTGGTGGGGTTGTTGGGGGTGGTGGGATATTCTCTACGATTCTGTGTTGTTCATAGCTAGTTTCGATGGAACTCTCATTCCCATTGGAATTTTTATTTGTCAGTTTCTCCTCGACAAGTAGTCATACCAATTTGACTTCTTTTGATGATGTCCAAGCCAATTGTTATAGCTTGGATATTCTCATTTGCGAGTCCGACTGTTTTGGATTTCCTAAAGTTGTGTTTGGCGAGGGGGATGCTCCTTCATTTTTTGGGTAGAGTAGGTTGATACTTCGGTTAACTGGGTACGATTGGAATGTGACCCAGTTCCCTTCCTCAAGTCGACGAATTACCAGATGATCGACATTGTTTCCTTCGTAGTCTAGTCAGCTCCATACATTGAACTCACCAGCTCATAGGCTTAGGTCTTCTTCGACAATGGCCTGCACTCGAGAACTCAAGTTTGAATTTACCGAAGATAGAGGTCTTTCCTCCTTGGGTATCTCAATATGGAGAGCTTCAATTTGCTCGATCCATAGGTCTTCCTCCATTGGTGATACTTCTTCTGCATCGACGTCCTCTTCTTATCAGTCATGACCCGAATCTGGTGGATTTCCTTCATGTTCAGTCACCCTTGCACTCATTCTTCTCTATAGTGCAATGGACTGCTCTCTACGTTCCTCCCTTCTCTTCTTCCCTTTATCTCTCTCTACTTTCTGCAAATGCGGAGTGCTTTTGTGCATCACTATCTACTCTCTATTGCTTGTGGTTCCTTCTGCAATCAACTAGAACCCTTCTACTCTACCCCGACACATGACCAGTTACCCCCCCATTTCCTACCCGATGCTTTAGTAAGCCCAGATAGTTTTGTCTATTTGTTCAAGAAGTACTCCCACTCCCTTTCTGCAATAAATTTCTCCCACGCTTTCTGTTTCTCCACCTAGTTAGTATTTGTTGGCGGTTCGATCAATGATAAATGAGGCTCAACAATATGCCATACTCCCCTATCGGTTAGGAATTTAAAAAAAAGGGTCGGTAGTGAGCATAGAAACTACTCAGTGAAATCATTATAGAATCTCTTTTCAATACTCTCAATAGAAACTCTCTCTTCCACGGTACGGTCTGCACAAAACTCATCTGCGATTTTCTCAAACCACTCCAACAGATTCGTTCTTCCACCTCTTATCAGTTTCTGGAGAAACTCTTGTTCCTTAGTGTCTACCGACTTTTCATCCAGTAATTTCATTAGAAACTGAGGCATCGATTCTACAAACTTTTCATGTGTTTTGGTGAAGAATTTCTCCTTCACCTAGGAAATAGTCAGCTTGTTTCTTCGAGTGTAATTCTGCAGATAGTTTGCAATCTCACGCTCCCACTAGTCCTTAATATCTTTTTTTGAAATCATATGCTAATGGTCATTTCATTCGTACATATACTACTGGCAACGTAACTAATGTTGTAATCACTCAGATCACTAAGTTACCAATAATACACATAAGAATCATATAATCATAACAAAGACAAGAGACAAGAATAGTAGGTTGAATAACAACTTATATTACTCAAAAACACATATGGGTTTATACAAACATCAAACCGAACCAAGTTCGTATCTGGCTCAACAACTTATTATACATGATTACAAAACAGTTATGAATAACTACCTGTTGGTTCAGTTAATCGATAGGACCTATGGAGGCTGACCTAATCTCTAATTAGTCGGCTAACCGACTATCTCCTCCAACACCCCTCCTCTGCGGTAATGAAAATATTACAAAATAATAAAAACAAAGTATCTTTTATTCTATCGAGACCCCTCCCCTAAACCTCAAATTTGCAGCTTCTTAAATAGGTGAGAAATACAATGGAAATCTGGTTAAACATTGGCAGTTGTCTCGATACTTTGGGTGAGAATACAGTCGATGGATTCTCTTACATAATAGTAAAATTGAACAAATTCTTCCCAGGATACCATAAGAATTTTCTGTTCGTACTTCTACTAAATTACTTTCACCAAACTTCGAATGAATAATGAATTTCCACTGTCGATATTTGAAAATTGAGAGCACACCTTTACATCAAAGATATCCATGTTCAACCTCAAATCTAGCAAGTGGAGTGATTCCTATGCATGAAGAATTGGTAATACTCCCAAGTTGAATGGTATTGTATTATGATATTCCAGTAGTTGTAGCAAACTCTTTTCCGCAACATGTCCAGGGATTTGGTAGAAGTTTGTTGATGTAATAGCCTTGAATATTCAAGTATCGTTCATTCAGTTCAACTGGCCTCTCAACCTAACACCTCATGATTCTTTTCCATTAGCTGGAAATTGATGGAATTCTCTTTTATTTCCTTAATAGCACGTCATAGTCCACCTAAAAAGCAACAATCTGGTGTTGCGATAGATCGGCAACCTCATAACTGATCTCATTCATGATCTGGCACTTAAGAATATTGGCAATTGCAGCAAGAATCTTTACATAATCCATAACTGACGTTGTAATTAAATGACCTAGCGTGGAGCAACAACTACTTTATTTCCATGATAGCTAGAGAATTTTAGATGAATTTAGTAATCCCTTTGTAGAAATCGCAACCTCCCAACGACAGAGGTTGTGCTTATTCCTGTATAAGCTCCACCTCCACCTCAGTTATTTGCTGTAAAACTGCGTTTTTTTAGCAATAAATCTCCGCGATATAGTGGAGTGATGAACAGGAACATGAGCTGGCACCTTCTATTGAATCCAAAAATTATCTCTGCGATATATGCATATTGGGAGCACGCTAAGTTCATAAAAGGAAATTCCTACAAAGGCAATGAAATAAATAAAGTTTACGATACTTAACCATCAATCCAATCTGCAAATATTTAAAATCTTGATTTTACTCAATCTTTTAACAGTGTTATTGTCCAACATAATCAGCATGAACTATATTGGATACTTTCATTTAATGATGAGCAGATTGAAATGTCATAAATCCCTAAATGAAAGAGAACCAAATTTATAATTATTAACTTAGCAAGTTATTTCTTTCCATCCATAAACGTTGTCATGAAAGCATATATGCAAAAGGTTGAAATGAAACTTAATGAAGACAAGCGTGACCATTAACTCACAAAAATCCAATTCAAAATGGGACTTATTTATAATAATAGTTAATCTTGTGAGATAGTTTTGTCACTTAATATGTTATTTTAACACCTGATGTTTTTCATCCTTTCAAAGGTATGTACTCATTAAAATCTTAAACTTTGTTATATTCAAACTTAAAACAATATGAAAAATATGAAAAATTAATTGTAATTAATATCTATTATTTTATTTATGAATGAAGTAAAAAATATTTTTGGAGAAATTTTATTTATTTATATTATATATAATCTCTCATTTAAAATAAATACTTTCATTCAAGAAGAAAAAACTAGCGAATATACAAAAGTTTCCATTTTAATTATGCTTAGGTGTATTTTGAAATGGAAATTTGATCAATCGTTTAAGCATAGTTTTTAGGTTTTAATTACTAGGCATATTTTAATGTTTAGATATATATAATAATTTAAATATTATTAGTTTAAACATTATACAAAACATGAAATTAATCATTTTTCTTAGCATTATAAATCGAATCATTAAAACCTTGATGAAAGTCACATGGAAATCAAGTTAAAAAGATTAAAAGTCATAGAAACCAATTCGATCTGGTGGGAAGATTAGCTGGTTGTAGATCAACTGAAAATCATCTTAAACTATATATAATTACAAGTTAATATGTACTAAAGAATTGTATATAAGATGAAATTACTTTTTCAAGATTAAGAGTACCTTCAGAATCAAAGATTCTGAAGGCGCTCTTTATATTTACTTCTATGAGAATTTCATAAAGATAAATGTTTTCTTAATTCATTTTGATTCGCCAAAGAGCTCATTAAATCATTAATATTGAAATTTGACAAGGTTGTCGTAAGACTGAGATAGTTGAATTCTTTCAAAGTAAGGTGGATAGTTAAATCAACAAAGATCAAATAAAAGCATACAAGTTCTTTAAATAGTAGGAGGTAAAAATATTCAAACGATAGAAGGGTAACTTTTCGACAAAAACAATCAGTAAAAATATGTGATAAAAAGAAATGAGCATAAAGTCACAAAGTCATCAAAGAAAGGTAACCATAAACACTTACTCGAAGTATTCAAGACAAAACATTCCAACAAATCGTTTTTCATGAAAACCAAAACAAGTAATTTAAGAGTAAAGGATCATAGAATTATCCTTTTAAACCAAGCAAGCAAACCATAAGCTAAATATTTACAAAATTTAGATGAGGGCCCTTTTATTTTGTGTAAAATCAAAGGGATTTGTTGGGGTTCCAACAAGTTGACATCTGAACTGTGATCCTCGTTATTAGTACTTGCTGTTTTTTTAGCAGTATATTGAGTGATATATACCATGGTTTTATATACCATATATCCCTCTACCGTAGAACCCTCAGGAAGTACCCTTTGTTTGACCAAACCCTTGAGTGATTTCAAGTGCCTTTCAACCATTGATATTGACCTTCTGTGTACATGCCCACACTTCTCAATATCCTTAACTTGGTGTATGAGGTAGTGTTCTTGTGCATTAAAAAATGATAGAGGTAGATACATTTGCATTTCACACATTGGACGAGGAATTTTTCTCCTCTAATACTTTATATCTTCTTGATCTATTTATTTAAAAGAAAACCATCTACATATGATGCAAGAAAATCACAAGTTTCATCAAGAAAGTGTATAGTACATTACAAGCAAAACACATGCATGTAGTCAAAATCAAAAGAAGTTGTACAAGGAATTAACAAGAAAATTACACTTTGCATAAAAATTGACACTTACCTCAGGTATTTTCCTAGATCATATATAACTTGTTTCACAATGTTGTCAAAGTTTTCTGGGAGAGATATAGGTAGAACATATTGTATCAAAAAAATGATCAATCATTATTTAATCCCAAATTAGTATAGAAAAAAAAACACTAACAAGATCATGTTTCACCAATATACAAATATATACACAAACAAATAATTACCTTAATGAATGTATGCCAACCATGAGTTTTTTCACCACCTAATTCACCTTTCTTTGTTAGGATATTCTTCATGTTTGAACAAACGCCGGTGGGATTTTTTTTTCTCAATAACCTCTTTAGTATGTTTACTTTGTTGCTATGTCAATAAACATGGAAGGCTACTGATATTTTGGGCATTTCCATTGCTATTTGAACAAATCACACTTTGCAATGCATGATTGGACTTCTTAATGTCATTACAAATCTTAACAATTTTTTTTGTATCTCTCCAACCAACTAATATTTTCATAAGGTCTTTGTTATGTTCTTCCCAATGTGCATCGTATCAAACAAATGGAAAATTTATAGATGCTCGTAGTATGGGAACCTACTGAATTGCTTAGGATAACGTTTTATTCCTCATGCAAGCAGCTCGTTATAAATTCCTTGATCACGACCTTCAATACAAAGAATAATTAAATATATTAGAAAAACACTTTTCACATAATAGTAAATAGATCAAACTGCAATAAAAATATACAATATTAAAAATATTTCATGTATATAATGATACATAGACAATTTCATCCATACCATTATGATTCAAATATCTTTTATATTGCTTCTTCCATAGACTAGGTGCCATTCTTCGTGGTTTTAATCTAGTCTCTTCTTTCCCATTGAAAAGAATTTTGTTAATAATCTGATACCTATGATTCCTAGAAAGGAAGGTCCTATACTCATCAAAAGCCTCCTTTTGTAAACTTCTAGGATGAAGAGATCTCAAATTAGGACCACAATCTGGACATGCAAATTTACGCTTTGTTTGAAGACCTACCAAATATGTATTAATTTTTATATCAATTATTTATAATGAAGTATGTACAAATTATGCCGGGGAAAGTTATAACATACCACATAAATATGTTAACCCTGGGTCATCATGAATTTTCCATACCAGCATTGCATGGAATTGAAATTCCCTTTTGTGCATTTGTGGGTCTAGAGATATCATAGATAGTGATGCCCTTCTATAACTCTGGGAACTCATCGATAAGGGATCCATATATACATTCATATATTTGACCCGGTTTTACCTATTTTATTTAACATAAAGTACAAAATTATGACATATATGAATAAATAAATATATCTATGATATTATTTCAAAACATAACTAAACATATATTAATAAATGAAAAATAAGCAGACATAATTATGAAATAAACAAGACAGATGAGATGTTACAGTGTTAAAAAAAAATCTAAACAAATTATAAATACCTGGAACAATCATTGCCAACATTATGTGCTCATTTTTTATTGACATCCATGGAAGAATGTTATTGTTAATAAAAAATAGACCATAGCGAGTAGGTGGGTCTGAGCTCTTCAAATGGATTGACACCCTCAACTGCTAATGAAATCCTAAGATTACGGGGTTCTTATTTAAACTTTGGCCATCTTTCTTCTATCTGCGTAAATATAGATCCATCTGTAGACATTTGAATAAAACCATCTTTACTTGTGTTCATTGCATGGTAATCCATTAACTATGCTATATTTTTCCACCTGAACAAAGTCATAAACATGGAATTATGGGAATATAACGAAGAATTTTGCAAAGCAACTTTTTTGTCACTTTATCGATTCGATATCTACTCTCTTCACATTTCGGGAATTTTTCTTTCGACGCATGTTCTTTATATAGTAGACAATATCATCATTAGGACGTGGATGAATAACTTGATAATCCATTCCAATATCTTTCATTATGGCATGTAAATCTCGTTATGTGCGAAGCAAAACATTTGACGATGGTAACAAAAATTCACCTATCAATTTACAACATAAGAAAATAGTACTACTTGTTAATGTAAAGAATATTAGTCATACATATTACATCTAAATGTTACACATGACCAGCATAGATCCAAATCCTAGGCTCTATCAAGTGCCGAGAGGGATCAAATCTTTGGAGGTGCAAACCTCTTCTTAAGTATTGCACTCAACTATCATCTTTGGTGTGATTCAGACCAAAAGACACATCTTTTTATTTAAGGTCGACATATAATATTTTTATTATTAATATTTAATACTATTTATGGCGAACATATAATATTTTTTATTATTTTTTATTTTGTTAGGAAAGAACATTACAACATATACCCCATACATGGTGTTAAAACCATGTGAAAGGCCCTCCTAAAACCATGGGTTCTTTAGGAGGCCTTGCACATGTCTTAAAACCATTTGCAACGACCTCCTAAACCATGTACAGTTAAACAATGGGATTTACGAGACCTTGCACATGGTTTTAAAACCATTTGCAATGCCCTCCTAAACCATGTACAATAAAACCATGGGTTGTTTAGGAGGCCTTAAAACCATGTGCACGAACAAATTTTTTTTGTGTATAATTCAATTTTTTATTTTTTAGTACAAACATTACAACATTTTCCCCATATTGTGTTGTTTTTTTTACTGACATTTTTTTTACCAATTAATTTTTTTACTTTTTTATTGTTTTGTTAGGTAGGAACATTGCAACATCTACTCCATATTAGTTTTTTTTGTGGCCTACATTTATTTTGGAGGATAATTAAAAAAATTATTTTTTATGGCCGACATTTACATGAGTAACGTTACAAGATCTCCCCCATACTAGGTTGTAGAGCGCCTCTTAGCGCAATGATTAACTAGCGTTAAAAGCAAGGGAAAAAATAAAAACTTTGTCATCATGTACAAACTGTGACAAAATTAATATATTACATACCTAAGGAGTTGTGTCACACATGTGTTTTACATACCATTTACAACCTTTAAGTTCAACAACAACAATAAAGCAGAGAGAAGACTTATGTTCGGGCCTTCATAAAGCGGTCCACTTGCCCTTGTTAGGATTAATTTATCCTCCCTTTGACCACATATATTATTTGTCCTTTTCCTAGCTTAGGAGGTCAATGTCACTTCACTAATGCATGGGAGAGACACCTAGGGTCCACCTACAACTCAATGCGTCTATCTACAGGAGTTTAGGAGATTTAGATATCAATACCTATAATTTAGGGACCCACTCTAATTGCCACCAGTAGTCTCCAACAGTTGACTCTGGTAGGTATTCAGTTATATTCAGTTATGCTCAGATTACCACCAATTATATCACTCTCAATCATGCTAGCAATAGTTTCCATGATTAAGGGAGGTAGGGAGACTTTTCTCACCTACCTATATCAATTAACTGGCTGTGAAGTGTTTTAGTGATCCAGAGTTGAATTAGTGAGCTCTAGTTGTGATTTTCCCACACTGAGTTAGCTCCATAGTCTGTCCAGGTTGGTAGATTTGAATCCTGTCTTAGGAATTAGAATTATACTATTTGCTTTAGCATTATATTACATATTTCATACTAATTAATGGATGCAACATTATTCTTTCAATTATTTGTCACATGCGTGTTTAATCTGCCATGAATTATTGATCAGTATTTACTAAATTCTTCTCTCTCTTATGTAGCCTTCTTTGCTAATTGAATCCATGCAGGATTGAAGATCCCATGCTTCATTAAATTTAACATGGTATCAGAATAGGTGTTCAGGACAACTTCAAACCTCGGAAACTTCCATTCACTAGTACAAAATGAGGAATTAGCTACTACATGACTAAAAATTCTAGTCACCACTGGTTTTTCAAGTGATTTACTACTAAATATGATCAATTTTGATTGACCCAACTATAAACTACTAAAATTAACGACTAATTCAGTCACCAGTTAACAAATATGACTAGATAATAAGTGACAGAGTTAAAAATGACTAACATAAACGCCCAATTTAGTCATGGCATAAAAAATGACTAGCTAAACGAATATGAACTAGCCATTTATGTTAGTCATTTTTTATTGTCACTCCAACAATGGAAAATTGCAATTTTGGCAATGAAGTGTTACAATTTACTAAATTTTGACACTACAAATATATTATCTCTAGATCCATTTGCGGTGTTAAAATTTAGTAAATTGTAACATTGTAGATAGATTTGTGTCACAAAGGGAATTTGATGAATTAATCCTAATTAACATAACCCATAAGTTAATTTGTGCAGGATAAGTACAAGAACATGCTAACCATATTGCTACATTCAATATCCCATGCCATTTTGTATACCTTATAAGATTAATATAGTGGGATCTAGACCACCCAAGTTAGACCTAGCACTACAGTATAATGCTTACTTCATGGAGGTTATGGATATGTTTGATAACATATCAATACTAGACTAATCAATTAATACCAAGGATAGGCATAAATAGAAAACCTCTACTACATCGGACCACATCTAGACATCTATGGAGGTAAATAACACTGGAAAGATACATTTGCTTAAAAAAATCTATCCACAAATCCACAAAATATATTAATATACTACATACTATATGGTCACAAAACGTACCATATATAAATTATAAAACATATATATAACACAAAACAACATAAATATATACAAAGTATACAATATAAATGCTCCCAACACACACATATATATTGTAA
>LPNX010716312.1:404041-418814 GCA_001517045.1 Pseudotsuga menziesii
CTAATAAAATGATAATTGGAATATGACAATAATACCTCCATCTCGAACCTAAACATATGGTCGACCTCTTCTTGAGTTCATTCATGGAGGATTATCTGAATTCATAGTGATTTCCTCCCCAATTTACCCAGATATGAAGAATTATGTTGAATTCGTGGAGATTTCCTACTCGGATTATCTAGATATACCTTTGGTGCCAAATATTTTTTGTTGAAAGGAAGCGAAGAGGGTTTGGTGGGTTTTGGGAGGAAAATAGTTGTGAATTTGATTTGAGAGTCATTTTTGGTGTTTTGGGGTTGTTGAGGCCTGGAAAATCCCAGGTAACAACACTAGGGATTCTCCCCAATAAGCGTTCCCAATTAGCCCGTTATTGTTTGGTATGGGGAATCCGTCTGGTTTACGATTTGGATACCGTAGGTCAAGTAACGGTTAAAGCTTGGTTCATCGGTTGTGGCCTGGTCCACCGTTTAAGTGTATTTTTTAATTTTATATTTATATATTATATGAAATTTCCTAATTAAGTGCAATTGATAGAGATAACAAAGAGTTCACAATGTGATGCGCAGGTCGTTACCTCTCGTCTTACCTCTTTTGCTTCTAAATCATAAACAAATAACAACTTATGCTAATGCTAACTAATTCTATCTAACCTATCCCAAGGGAGCTTAATGATGAGTAATTTACTGTAAAACATGCATAGAGAATATTACAGATAGTTGTTCATAATTCAGAATACATGAATGTAAGTAGAAAGATAAACAAAGAGATAGCTCATTGTTAGTTAAAACATTCATTACTCAATATACTGCTTAAGTTTCACAAAATAAATAGGAAATCATTCATAACATGGAAAAAATTCGTAAGTTAGACCGATCTCACAATTCATAGAAAATGCTGAAACATAAGTAATTAAACATTCAACCAATCTACAGCATGCATTTGAGACTTCACAGTGCCTTCTCCAGTAGAAAATATGACTTCTTTATTATAAAAGGAAGTAGCTCTTCTTACAATAACTTCTCGGAAATATAGAAAGAAAAAGGTCCTATCTAACCTATATTTCACCTCTATTTATACAAAACAAAAAAAACTCTTGAGCTTCCCCCCTAACCTTTTGGGCTCCCTCAACTCTTCCTTTACAAAAATTTGTCATCTAGTGCATGCACTTAGAAAAAAGGATAAATACAAAATATTACATAATTTTCAACTTGTGAATAAGCCAAAACTAAATGGGCCCAGTTTGTTTCTTGATAAAAACACCCCATGCTTGTGCTTGTTCACTGATGACTTTATACTCTGCAGGTTCCAATACACGAATTGCTACCTCATGTTTGGATAGTTGGGATTCGATTTCCTTCATCTTGGGAGTACTCTGACTCAAATCTTCTTCTAACTTAAGTTGATGACCTGATGCTTGTATAATCTAGGTCTTGATGTATTTTTCACTGACAACTTCGAGTCTTGCTAGGCTCTCCTCTCCCTTTTGCATCCTCTCTTGCAAATTCTGTAGATGTTCTCCCCTGACCAAGAAAACTTGATCTGGGGTGTCCGTTAGAATTAGACACTGATTGTGAACTAGTTGTATAGCTTTGTAAAACTCTGCACACTTTTCAACAGTTTTTTCAATAGCAGTGTTTAACCTGACCGTTGTTCTACAACCAAAATTTAGTATGGCTATCTCCATTTTAAGACCTCCTACTGATTTTGGAGGCATGTTAGCTGGAAATTTTGAATGGGTTTCTATCCATGCTAACTGATTTTTTACCAGCTCTATGTTATCAGGAATATTGCACCTTCTACAAACAGAAGTTGTTCCTCTGGTTTGAATGGTTCAGATCCAGAACAAATGAGTGAACGAAAAAGGACGAAGACCTTCCCTGAATACTGTAGACACCTGGAATACTGCTTTGATTGTGAACCTATGTACCTGCAAACATATCAAACATACAAGCACATCAAAGCTACCAAAAAATCATATACTTATCCATGTTAGTGACTAAGGAATCTAACAACATGTACATGTGAAATCAAAACAACAGTAATGTGGGACGGAAATCGGCTTTGCATTAAGAATGTATGGAGAATCTTACAATCGTTTCCTTAGTGTCGACAAGCCCCTCTATGAGACAAACACTTCATCCCCGTAAGCTCCAACTTTGCTCTCTATGCTCTCTAATGATTTGGACTAGGTAGTCAATCCAACAGCATAACAATACCTATGATATTTCTCCCCCTCAACTATGGATATGAGCTTGTATTTATAAGGCTCAATGGATAGGAATAGTTGAGAGAATTATGGGTGAGGTGGCTCCAAGATCCTACCATGGGGGATCTCTAGCTCAAACTAACCCATAATGATAGGGATAAGGGAGGATACGAGGCTCAAGATCTAGAAGCCTCGAGAAACTTCTCTTTTTCCCATTTTACCCAGGGTACTGCTTGTCTTCCCTTATGACAGAGCGGTTTAGATGAGAACTGCTTTTAGACCAAATACCATAGGCGGTGGCACCACTTATCTAAAATAGGATACAAGCGGTGTTGAGCAAGGTACCACTCATCAGCCATAGGGAAAGCGCAGTGCTAGGTTTTTCAATTAGAATTGACAAACAGAGCAAGTTTCCACTCTAAGTGTTGGGATTAAGGGAAAACATGAAATTTAAGGGTATTATCACATGATGGTGATAGGATTTAGGTATAACAGAATGCCCCCCAAAGCATGAGACTTAGAGGGATACGATAAGTGAGAGCTTTGAGAGAACAAGTTGTCACTTCGAGGTGAAAATGTCAGCTCGGTCGGAGAATGTCGTCCAGTAGGAATCTGTAGTAAAACAATACTTTTGACTCATAGAAAAATGTAACCAAATCATGGTTGCAGACCAATACAAGGCAGATCCATGAGAAGAATAAACAAGCATGGATACTAAAATACAGCGTAGATCCATGTGATAGAGGACTCGAACTTGGACATAGCTACCAGATATACAATGTAGATCTATGTCATACAGACACAATTTGAGCATAGCCACGACCATACAAATGTGGATCCATGCTAGATATACAAAACTCCATCGCAACCTAGGGAAAGCAATGAGCACTAAACAAATACCCAGGGTCTTCATCTCATCTTCCATAAAGTACGATTCTATCCATGTGAGTACAATGATCTAAAGTCGAACATGTTAGAAACCACTTGATTACCAGCCAATGATGTGAACCGTTAACAAGTGCGAGGGAGATCACCATTGATGTCAATGATTCCCAAGGTACCCTAGTACAATCTACTAAGCATGAATAGATGTCTTGATGTCGAACACCCAGTCGATTCTATCAATCAAAGTTCATTGATGTGAACCTATGCCGAGAGCGAGAGAATCTGTCATTGAGGCATACAGATATCAAGGTACTAAATTGTTTTTCTAAGACTATTTCCTAGATGATGAGCTGATATCGATGGGAATAGTCTCGTCAAAGGAGGGCCATGATGAGTCCCACATCGACGACATGAAACTCGAAACATATTTCTGGAATGATGTGAATGTAGTAGCCATAAGACTGACTCAAAAGTATTGACACAGAGACTATTTTGACTGGAGAGGTACAACTTCTTCAACTTCCCTTTGAACATCGGGCGATACGACAAGAGCCTTGGCAGCATGACTAGACACACTATGCGACGGTGGACAATGCATTATTTTGAAAGACTCAAAGGAGTGATATGACTCATGAAATTGGATCATCACAGAGATCAACTAAATACCCAATTGACTGAAATGATATGTAGACAAGTGCCATGTTCAAAGGTAACAAAAAACTACTGCCATGTATTTGCAAAATGATTCCCTTCCCATTTTCCCCATCTTGATTGATGAGTGCCTCTTTTCGGTAGTTTAAAGAGGGTAACAAACACTCATTATAGCTCATCCGAAGACAAGTCCAAAATCATATGTTTTATGAACCTGAGAGAGGAGGGGTTCATTCCTAAAAGAGGGTCTCTCAATGTTTAATTTAACGAGTCCAACAAAGAAAACTCGGTATCGTTCATGTTTAGAGAGTCTGAACGACCATAGAATAAGACTCCATAGGGTCCTTTTTCGTAAAATAGTTCACGTGAACCGAAAAAGTTATAACCTACCATCAGATGAATGACTCTTCAAATGATTTAACGAGCATGAAGAAGACAAGATCAATCGACAATATTTTCATATTTAAGGAGCCCAAAAAGAGTTTAAAGAAGACTCCACTAGGTCTCTTTTCACGACAATAGATTTTACAAGCCTGAAAAGAATCAGAAACGAACTCAGACCTTTGATGCTAAGTTTCTAGAGCATGACCAAAGTGTCGCATTAAACGCTCAAAAGACTTTTTATGTTTTATTGCAATATGAAAAATTCAAAAATGAACTCCCAAAACTTTATAGCTACTGCTCTTCTATCCTGCAATGAATCAAAAACAAGTGTTAAATGCCCCAATAACTGACATTAAAGGATTACGACTGATAGATTTTGAGTAATAAACGATTTTAAAACAAAACTATAGCATGTCAAACCCTAAAATGTATATATAAGTCATGTAAATAGTAAAAAATCAAAACATTTTACTATTTACCCATAGTGGAGAACCTTTGGAGCATTTTCTTGAAAAGATTTTCAGTCATTGATATTGAGAGCATCCACAGTCGGATTCATGCACTGTCAGTTCTAGGTAATAGCATAGACCCTACTCTTTCATTTTATGCCCTCAATTTTTATCTTTAATGGTGTTTTGGTCTTATATGGCAAGCCTTAAAATTGTGGAAGTGGGCATAGCTCTTATCCCTTGCGGGATAAGTGGTACCCCGCTAGAACCGTGCTGAAAACGTAGCGCACAGGTGGTTCCACCACCTATCCTCAATAGGACACAGGTGGTGCCAGTCGTGGAGAAAGGTTCCACAAGAAAAACTAGCTCATTTTTATTGATTTTAATGATTAAGAATGATTTTAACAAGTCTTGTGATGGTTTTTGACAGGTTCTTGTTGATAAAAAATGGTCATATGGAAAGAGAGGCAACATGATAACGATGACGCCTTTGCCGAACAAAATGCGAGTTGCATAGCTGCATTGAGAGACTGCAGACTCTTAAATTTCTTCCGTACACCTAGTATGGTATCGTATGAGCAACTACTAGAGCATATACTCTGGATGTGGAATCCGAAGCAACAATATTTTGAGGTTGGTGCTCACATATTGACAGTTGAGGTAGAGGACATCTACTTCCTAACTGGCCTTTCGAGACGGGGTGCTCCCATCTTGCTGACTAGTTCTCGTGGGGGGGACATTACTACTCAGGATTTGATAGACCATCACTGCATTCCTAGGACTAGGACATCGGTGAAGAAAATTCCCATAAAAGCAGTGATGGATGGCCCTCTACAGACCGTGTTGTTTACCATGCAGAGAGTGGCAGGAAGCCAAGGAGTACACAAGGCGTCTAGAGCACATATTTTCTACACCATAGAGGCCATGGCACCTACAGTATTTAACTGAGCGAAAGCTCTACTTCCAATCTTCAAGGATCAGCTAACCAAGTGTCAGCAGGGGGAGCTGAAGCAATTTGGTTTCGATTCCATTCTAGCTTGCTTCTTCTTCGAGCGGGTTCCACAGATGAGACTCCAGGTGATCTTTATAGAGCTGAGGGCACGAGACCCTTGCATGCAGAGGTGGATCTTGATTATGGCCCGTACTGGAGTGGGAAAGGCCGGGAAGGTAAAGTTCAGTGACCCGTTCTTTCGATGGTTGAGAGATCAGCTCCTCATGGTGGAGGATTATGCATATGTAGGCACTGAATTCAGTGGTGACCTTGACCTACCACTCCCACCTGGTGGACAATGGGGTGACATCGATAAGAAACAAAAGACCCTAAAATGGAAATAGTGTTGTTATGTTTTTTATTTTTTATATTTTTTATGTTTAGTAATGAGACATGAATGTTTTCATGCAGACATCGAAGCAGCACGACCTGGGGGAGCCTCCCCATTGGATAGGCAAGCCGGAGCCCATTTTGTACCGCAAGGTGACGATGTGACCGAGGAGTTAGAGGAGAACCTAGAGAGGTTGACTCTAGACATCCCTGATGCTTCTATTGACGGCCTCTCACAGAGGTATCAGAGGCCTACAGTAGGAGTACTAGGTTGCTTTAGCAGACTGCTACGTAGGGTAGCCTGGGCAGTGATGTGTTACCATGAGCATCATTAGATGATGAGTGCATGATGTATTCACTAAAATCATATAGCTTTATGATTTTTGTATGGTGATTTTTTACCTGAAATCCTACATTCTTCAGATGAGGTCTCGTGACCTATTTTTGTAAAACATGTTCATATATATATATACATAATTTTACTTGGTGTTTATACGTCTCAAATGGTGAATGTATTTTACATGAGTTTTATGTGTCTTTTATAGTTTATTTATAATGAACCAAGTTTGATTTTCATGTCATGAATGGGCAATATTCCAATCTAGGATGTAATTAGCCAATGAGTCAGCAACTACATTATTTTCCCTAGGGATATGCCTATAGGTGATAGTTTCAAATGACCTTTCTAACAAATGTACCCTCCAGAAGAGACAGAGAAGCAAAGGATTCCTAATGGTATAGACATGGTTTAGATGAAAAACCACCAGTTGTGAGTCCATTAAGACCACCAAGTTGCGAACATCTTGGGAGGCAGCTTTAGTCAGAAGAAATATGACTGCTCGATACTCAGCAATATTGTTGGTAGAAGGACCAATACAAACCGCTCTTGAACTGACCAAATCGTGAGCTAGGGAATAGAGAACCCAAGCAGCTGAGGCAAGATTCAAGGTGTGGCGGCAAGCACCATCAGCGAAGCCATAGAAAGCCATCTTCTTTGCACGACCAAAACATGGTATAAATAGATATAGACACTAAACTCAAAACCATATTGAAAATACATAAGCACATTGAAAGTCAAGTAATATACATATATACAAGATACTATCCAAGAGAGATATAGGAATAGTACCTCTTTAGGTACAACCCATTGCAAGGTTGTCCTAAAGGGATTCCATTGTAGTCTACGAGCTTGTAGGCCCCTTTCTCTGAAACTTTAGAAATAACGAAAGGACCATACCACATGGATTCGAACTTTCCTTTCCCTAGTTTGTCATATATCTGATCGTAAGTCCAGACTAGGACACCTTCATTAAAGGCACGAGGTTGGACAGACTTGTCATACTGCACCTTGACGTGTTTCTTGTGTGCCTCATTAGCCAAGGCAGCATCTCTCCTACTTTTTCCAAGGTTGTTCAAGTATAAAAATCTCTCTTCCTCTGAGGAAGTGTTTGGGAGAAGTTCGACAGAAAGTTTCAAGGATGGAATCTGACATTGAATCGGCAAGATAGCTTTGAGTCCATAGATAAGCTAGAAAGGTGTGAAACCAATAGCTGTTTTCACCGAATCCCTGTAACCCCAAAGAGCAGAAAAAATGATATGGTGCCAGTTGGATTTATGGTCTCCAACCATCCGACGAAGCATCGTTTTCAAAAATTTGTTAATGGCCTCTACCTAACCATTAGCTTGCGGATAATAGGGCATAGAGTTTTCATGACGAAAACCTAGCTTGGCACTTAGTTCCCCCATCATTTGATTATGGAAATGTGATCCATGATCAGTAACTATGGACTGCGGGCCTCCGAATCTAGCTATCACATGATTGAACAGGAAGAGAGCGGTAGTTTTACCATCTTCCGCATATGTAGGCATGGCCTCAGCCCACTTTGTAAAATAGTCAATGGCCATGATGATGTAACCATGCCCCCCCGGTTTAGGTAGGCTTACAATGCATATAATCAATCCCCCATTTGGAAAATGGGCCAATGACAATGACGGGGTGTAGCGGAGCAGGATGAGTGTACTTTTCTGGATAAAAAATGTTGATAGGGTGGGCATTTCTTGACAACCTCGTGACAATCTTTAAAAACTGAAGGCCAAAAATAGGCAATGCAAAGGATTTTCTGGGCTGTATCCATCCTAGATAAATGAATGCCACATGCTCCCAAGTGGCAATCGTTCAACATTTGTTCAGCTTCCTCATGGGTGAGGCATCGTCGGATATGGATATGGCAGCGATCGTCACGGCGGCGATCGTCATGAGATAGATTTGGCTGAAATCTTTGTGTTTGGAGATAAATGAGAAAATCTCCATACCATGGGTCAGTAGTGCTTATCAGGAATAGGAATTCATTTGGAAATGAATCACTGGGCTCAAATTCCATCGAAGCACAGGGAAGATCACACATGAGCTCCGTAAAGACCAAGGATTTCTTTGATGTGGCTCTGGCAAATTCCAGTTCAAACTCTTGTAGTATGAATATCCATCGGGAATACTTGCCCCTGAGCACCTGACGAGTCACGATGTAATACATAGGGTTCTGGTCTGCCAATACAATGGTTGTGCGGAGAAAAATGTAGTGACAAAATTTTTGAACAGCAATGACCACGGCCAATGATAATTTCTCCACACATGAATATTGGGTTTTAGAATCCATAAGATTCTTACTAGCATAGTAGATCACGTGCTCCTGACCATCGGAATTTTCCTACACCAAAACCGTAGCAATGGTATTAGTGGAGGCAGCAATATATAAGAGAAAATCCTTTGAATGATCTAGGGGGTGTATCATGGGTGAATGAGTCGGAGCGTGTTTGATATTATCAAGGGCTCATTGGGATTAGTCATCCCAATAGAACGGAGTGTCCTTCTTAAGGAGACGCATATAACCATGTGTTTTCTCTGCAAAATTGCACACGAAATAGTAGAGAAAGTTTTCCTTCCCTTGCAAACTTTAGAGTTCTAGAAGGTTGGTTGGGGCTGGTAGAGCTAAAATAGTAGCAATTTTCAATGGGTCTATCCAGATGCCATCCTTAGAAACCACAAAACCTAACAGGCGTCCCATCTCAATGCAGAAAACACATTTATGAGGATTGAGCCATATATTATAATGACGAAATCTCAGGAAAATGTCTCTAAGATGACCAAGGTGGTCCTCCTGTCATTGTGAATGAGCAGGGAGGTCGTCAAGGTACGGTTCAACAATATGTTTTATATCATGAAACACATAGGACATAGCACACTGGAAAGTGGCTCCAACGTTTTTTAAGCCAAATGGTAACTTCCTATATGAAAAGGTTCTCCATGGGAAAATGAATGTCATATTGTGCTGATCGGTAGGTAAAATCTCACTCTTATTATAACCCAAAAATCCATCCATAAATGAGAAGATGACACTTCCGACATAGTTGTCGATAATCTGGTCGATATGCGGAGTAGGAAAGTTGTCTCCGGGACAAGATTTGTTCAAATCTCTAAAATCGATACAGACTCTAATGTCGCCCTAATTTTTATTGACAGGGACGACGTTCAATACCCATTCTGTCAGGGGTACAGGACAAATAAACCTAGCTTTGAAAAGTTTCTCTATTTCAGCTTTAATAGCTGCAGCCTTCCGTGGATGGACTTGCCTTAGTTTTTTCCTGACAGGTTTAGCAGTGGGATAGGTTTTTATTTCATGGACCATAATGGATGGGTCTATCCTCAACATTTCTTCATAAGACCAAGAATTCTTTGAAAAGTTCCCTGTATGCTTCAGATTCTTTTGGCAAGCAGTTCTACCCAACATGAACATGCTCAATGGTACCAGGTTTGGCTGATATGTCAATTGGATTTGTTTGAGTAATGTTGCATAAGTTTCCTTCAGAATCTATCTTGCAACAATATAGGATTTTGAGGTGTGTTGACAATATTAGTGGAAAATAAGGATGCAAAGTCATGGTCTACCGAACTAGTGTTGGGGAGGAATGAGGATCTATGATGGTGATCCTCCCAGATAGGCTCATTCATACTCATGATCTCCATAATGGACTCATCAGAAGGAAAAGTCTCAGAGAGATAATCCAGAATAGGAAGAGAGGGTTCTAACCAGTAGGGCAGGTGGTAAGGGTCCGAAGCCACTAGATGAAGTTCATCAGTGTGGTCATTGGAAAGGGTTTGAATGATGTTGTATAGTTCTTCATGCGGACTCAACGAGGTGGACTCAACAATTTGTTTTCCCTTTGGATCATAATCAAATGACGCAATCATATTTACTGTCGTTGTTCCTGTGTTAGGAGGAGTGGACAGAAAAATCCCCATAAGGGACGAATCCTTCAACACTCCTACCCCAATCGGCTGGTAAGGAGGAGGGGACTGGCCTAACATAGGGATTTTATTAGTCATAGAGGTAGTAACATCCAACATACATAAACTAATCTGGTCAATGGTGACAATTCTCCCTAGATGTGGAAATTGGACAGTTCAAAATACTGTCGAAGTGACAACAGTCATGGCATAAAACCAATTTCTTCCTAGAAGGAGGTTGTAATCTAACGGGGCATATACTACTTCTACTTGAATAGAAACAGTTTTTCCCCTAAGCACGACTGAAAGGGCTGGTATGAGACCATGGGGCTAGAAATCTTGTCCATCAAAGGCTTTCAGAGTTGTAGGTGATGTTACAAGCTCGAGAGAGCCAATAGCTTTCCAACAAGACAGGGACAAAACTGAAGTTGAAGCTCCTTCATCTAAGACAATTCTAAAGACCTTCTTTCTGACTACTTTCATGATGATTTGGAAAGAGAGTTTGTGAGGTAGTCTAGACTTATAGTTCTCGACATTGAAATGAATCAAATTAGTATTGTCTGGGTCTAAAGCTCCTAACGCAGTTAACAAGTTTTTGCATTGTGTAGAACAACTTTGGAGTACTTCCAAGGTAGACATTGCACATGGTTCCTGAGCAATATCTTCAACCACATTATAAAATTGAGTAGCTCGGGCATTAGGGTTAAAAACAACCTTCCTAAGAGTACTCTTGGGTGGATGCAAAACCATGTTGAGAGTAGGCTTCTCGATGGTTAGGGGGACAGTAGATAAGGATTCAAGAGAACCAGTAGAGGGAGCTTTTCCTGAAGAAGAATTGTCTTCTTTCTTGTTTGCGGGTTTGTCATAACTCTGACTTCGAGTTTGCAAACTAATAGTATCTGAGGACATCATGCGAATTTCCTCTGAAGAAATAGAGTTTCCCTGATTAGACATGTGGTCTATCAATTGTTGTTGAGAGGGAAAAGGATCCGTGAGAACTGCAAGTGCGAGATTAGATTTCAAAAATTGGGTGATTTCGTCTCAACGAGGACACTCTTTTGTGAAATGGTCACCTCCGCATAGCAGACATGGATATTTTTCTTTTCTTTTCCCTTTATCGTTATCATTGGTTGTTGGTTTTGGATTCTCCTGTTGGTTTCTAGGTTTTCTGTTTTTATTGTTGTCGGGCATTTGAATATTCTGAATAGAATTGACCTCAGCGGAAACCTTAGGAGTCGAAGGAGTGGGGGTGGCAGTCTGGGTTTGCTTGGTAGGTTTTACATAATCCATAATCGACTCATTGTAATTAAATGACCTGGCATGAAGCAGCTACTACTTTATTTATTTCCATGATAGCTGGAGAATTTTAGATGCATTTAGTAATCCCTTTGTAGAAATCACAACCTCCCAACGATAGAGGTTGTGCTTATTCTTGTATAAGCTCCAAAGAGAACCAAATTTATAATTATTAACTTATCAAGTTATTTCTTTCCATCCATAAACGTTGTAATGAAATCATATATGCAAAAGGGTTGAAATGAAACTTAATGAAGACAAGCGTGACCATTAACTCACAAAAGTCCAATTCAAAATGGGACTTATTTATAATAATAGTTAATTATCTTGTGAGATAGTTTGGTCACTTAATATGTTATTTTAACACGAGATGTTTTTCATCCTTTCAAAGGTATGTACTCATTAAAATCTTAAACTTTGTTATATTCAAACTTAAAACAATATGAAAAATATGAAAAGTTAATTGTAATTAGTATTTATTTGTTTTATTTATAAATTATTTAAAAAAATTCTTTTGGAGAAATTTTATGTAATATCTTATATATAATCTCCATAAAATATGATGTTCATTTAAAATAAATCTTTCATTCGTGAAGAAAAAATTATTGAATATACAAGAGTTTCAATTTTAATCATGCTTATCATAACCAAGGTGTATTTCAAAATGGAAATTTGATCATTCTTTTAAGCATAGTTATTTAGGTTTTAATTGTTAGGCATATTTTAATGTTTAGATATATATAATAATTTAAATATCATTAATCTAAATATTATACAAAACATGAAATTAATCATTTTTCCTAGCATTACAAGTTAAACCATTAAAACCTTGATGAAAGTCATATGAAAATCAAGTTAAAAAGATGAAAAATCATAGAAGCCAATTCGATCTGGTGGTAAGATTAGCGGGTTCTAGATCAACTAAAAATCATCTTAAATAATATATAATCACTAGTTAATATGTACTAAAGAATCATCGATTATATATTAGATGAAATAACTTTTTCAAGATTAAGAGTACCTTTAGAATCAAAGATTCTGAAGGCACCATTTATAAACTTCTATGAGAATTTCATAAAGATAAATCTTTGCTTAATTCATTTTGATTCGCCAAAGTGCTCATTAAATATTTAATACTGAAATTTGAAAAGGTTGTCATAAGACCCAGATTTTTTAATTCTTTCAAAGTAAGGTACACAATTGAATCAACAAAGGTCAATTGAGAGCATACAACTGTTCTCTAAATAGTAGGAGGAGGTAAAAAAATTCAAACAATAGAAGGGTAACTTTTGACAAATACAATCAATAAAAAGATGTAATAAAAAAGAAATGATCATAAAGTAGTAAAGTCGTCAAACAAAGGTCACCATAAACACCTACTCGAAGTATTCAAGACAAAACATTCTAGCAAATCGTTTTTCATGAAAACCAAAACAAGTAATTAGAGAGTAAAGGATCATGGAATCATCCTTTTAAACCAAGCAATCAAACCATAAGCTAAATATTTACAAAATTCAGGTGGGGGCCCTTTTATTTTGTGTAAATTCAAATGGATTTTTTGGGGTCCCAACAAATGTCAACACACCTGGGCGAACTAGTTATCTTTGCATGTCTTTCTTCAAACAATTGAGTAAGGCATGGTCTTATACATACTTTGTGAAAATAGATAATCTCAATCTGGTACAAACCTATGTTTAATGATTTTATAATTTGCAAATACCTTCAGGACCCAATGAACTCTGTTTTGTTTTCCCTCTGCTACAAGTTTGGATTGTTTTGAGGTCAACTGTTTTCATGCTTTTCGGAAAATTGCTATTGTTTGAAACTGTTTTGGGTTGTGGAATTTGAAGTTTGATTTGAAAATGTTGTCCTTTGATTTGTGATTTCTTTCTTTGATATCGGAAGTCTATTTCTCATTTTTGCCTCTGTTTCGAAGGTGAAACAAACTTTTCATCGCTTCCCATCTAAAAGTCTTTTGAAACTTAACATTTGTTTAGTTTGGTTGTTCGGAGGTAATTTAAACAATGCATCGGAGCCATATTTCCCTCCGGGGCCACCGTTGCGGAAGCTGAACGGTGATTGTTCTGACAGATAGCTTTGACGTTTTTGATGCTGTGACATTATTATTTTGACTTGCTTTGTGCTGTCAGAGGTTGGTTGAAGTCGAGTCAGGGTATTTTTTTCTTTCTCTTTGATCTTTATGAAGCCGATGTTTTGGAGATGAGACAAGATTTTTAGACCGCTACACAACCTTAAGATTTTTCGAACACTTAATGTTTTCATGATGTTTCTGCGCCATATCGAAAAGTTTTATGACTGTAAGTTGGAAGCCATAGTCTGATTGCTTTCTGCCATTGCGGCTCCCGAGCAAACTAGATGACCACCATATAACTGCTCCACTCACTGATGTTTTGTTACGGTTTTTGTCGATATGTTTATTTGCCATGGAGCCCGTAGTATTTTCATCTTCCACCATTGCGGCTGCGTAATGCACTAACCTCCCGATTTTTATGTTGTTTCGTTCGCTGACAAGGAGCTTTTCCGCTCAATGCTTTGGCATTTAGTCTTTTCGATGCCGATAGACTTAATGGTCTCGTGAAACTCGTTGTCCGTGTGAAGCCCGTCGTTGTGGCTGTGAGTAAGACTATTTTGCCGATGCTTTAATGGTTCAAGCCACCGATAAGGTTTTTTCCCACCGTTTTGTGAGTTTTTAACCCCCTTTGTGGGTGGCAGTGGTTTCTGATTCTTATTAAGGTTTTCGCGATGAGAGCGCAGTACAGGGCCTCATTTTGATGATCAGTTTTATTGTTAGTATGGTTTAGGTTTATTGAAAAGATGCAGTCCGAATTAATGATGAATTTTTGTTTTAACTACAGACGGACTTAGAAGATTCTTTAGATTACTGCTGCAAGAAGACATAGCTGAAGGATAAAGCTGAGGGAAGTTGGCTGAAAAGTGATAAGCAGAGTTTGTTCTGAGATCAACGAGATCTTAAAAAGGACAAATAAAAGACAAAGCAGAATCGATAGCAACAAAATCCCAGGCATGGAAAGGGTTCATCAGTTACCTAGCTAGTCCCGTTTATGAAGTACTCATAAGTTTAAATCCGAAATGTAACGCATTATATGAATCATGAGCACTCACAAAAAAGACAAAATTGTGAGATTAAATGGTTTGGGGAGCCCAAAGGTCATATGGTTGGGGAATCCCAAGGGTTTTTGTGGTTTTGTTTAAATATAGGAGAGTTAGAGGGAATGGGGGATTTTCCCTGAAAAAACTTGTGAGCCATTTGTTGTAAG